>CM020501.1:3235860-3570860 GCA_009823395.1 Thamnaconus septentrionalis | reverse complement strand
TTTTTGTCTTTTCAGGTCAAGATGGCACCTGTTTCCGCGATAACGCCTGCCCAATCAGGAGCGGGCTTTCACTCGGGGACCCTTTCCAGCGTTCCGGCCGGAGTCCTTGTTGGCGTCTCGGCGGAGGAGAGCCGGGTCCAGGTTCATCCCCAGGTCTCGGATGTGAACCCTGACGTTGCCTAAGTTCTTGGGCCAGGCGGCGTCCATCTTGATGACCTTGCCCCCCGGGCCAAAGTCACAGAAGCTCGCTTCCCTTTTGGCTCCGGTGGCACCTCCCACCGATTTGGCCTCCTGCCACTCCCACCTGCTCACATCAGTGGTCGCGGTGGACTCGGCGGGACTGTCATCTGCAGAGCCCAGAGCGTCGCCAGGTTTGACCTCTTGGTTTTGTTTGTTAGTGTTAGCCTCACCCGCGCCTCCGCTAGTAGCTAAGTCGGGACAGTCTTTGTCCTGCATGGCGGCGTCTGCATTAGCGTCCCACTTGTTCCACAAAGGCTGCAGCTCCTTTAAACCACCACCGACCGCCTGGCTGGACTTGTCAGTTGCGTCACTAGTGCCTTTGCCCCCCTGTTGTGTATCGTCCAACACGATGACGCTAACGACTTTCGAGTCCGAACTGGCCATTTTTGGCAAGTCACCAGTCTTGTTTTGTTGCTCTGACACGTTAGCGACATTTTTAGCATCGCAGCACGCCGGATTCCCAGCCACGCTGGTGATGCCAAGCTGCCTTTGCCAAAGGCCGGAGTCACTTTTGGGCCCGGTAGTGTAAGCCGTGAAAGCCTTGCTTGGCTGTCGATGTGGCTCCCCCATGCTAGCGTTGAGTTTTACGTCTGGCTTCGCTGGAATGAGAGGGCTAGCGTTGATGCACCCTAGCTGTTCCCACATGTAAGCATCAGGTTTGCCACCTACTTTAGCCGATGCCATGGAATACTCCAGGTTTTTAAATCCCCTAAGTTGTCCGTAGTTTGCACCCTTGTTTTGCAGTGGCCCATCCAGCGCGGCGCCGACCTCTGTTGCCCCCTGGTGGTGCTTTTGCAGTAGCGATGTGAACAGCTGCGAAGGCCTCAACACAAGTCTCTTTGCTGGTCTACTTGCAAGCGATTCGGCCGCCGGGGATGGTGTCGCCGGTGGCGAAACTTCAAAGGAGTCCCAGCGAGTGTCGACAAACTCAAGCGAGGAGCCGAGCATGCCGGCCAGCTCCGGCGTGGCCTCCACCAGCTCCAGCGGGTCCCTGATGTCGGGTCTGAACGACGCCAGCTCCTGCTCGTCGGGGCCTGTCAGGAGCTGGGAGAGCGACGCCTGCCGGTAGAACTCGTCTTCGGGGATGGACTGGATGTTGAGCTGGGGGAAGAGACGGCGGAACGACCGGGACGTCATCCGGAGTCGACCCAGGACGTCGGCGAGGAGAGCCAGTTCCTGGGACTGTATTGGAAGACAAGGACAAGATAAGAAATTCTAAGTACTGAAGTCTTCCTAAACAGTTTGTCAAATATCATTTGATTTGATTTATAGACCAGTTATCCCTGCCAGTTTCAGTTAGGTCTAACTTCACTGTCGTCTTTCACTGAGAAGAGATTGTGTTGTACAATATGCTGATTTCTGAACAGATTATCAACTAGGGCTGCAAAGATTCGTCGATAACGTAAATAGTCGACAATCGTTGCCAGACGTGTTTACCAGTGGAGTGAGCCACCTCGCTTCATTACAATCTCTGCCGAGAGTCGCATGTGTGCAAAACTTCAAACGTTTGGGGGCATTTTAGCTTTTAGAAAGCACATCGGACAGTTGATCGAAATAGTCTGACTCGCCTCAGCTTCTAAGCTAACAAGCAGACTGAGATATCGCAAAACAAAACACATTGGCTTGAATTTACATTTTTTTTAAGCGTGTTTTGGCCTTAATAGAGAGCGTTAACGTTATGCCTGACGTAAGTATTTTAAATTAAATGCATGCAGTCTGAAGAGGAGCGCCACCATGGACCCCTTTCTGCAAAAGAAACAGATGTGTTTTTCAATGTGTCCAGCACACATCTTTGTACCAGGTGAAAACCATAGAGTTGCATTTGAAAATAAAGTTGACTTTTGGCAAGTCGTCTATGTTGTCTGCAGACACAAAGTCAATGCCCTCAGTTGGAATCGAAACCACAGCCTTGTGGTTGGGAGGCAGCAGCGGTCGATGCTGCGTGTCACACTTGTGCAGCTCAGCGGCTTGAGAGACTGTGTTGGAGAGCAGGGTTCGAATCTTGTCGGTTCCCTGCGCCCCACTGTTTTGTCTTGCATCAACTTTGTTTGGATGCAAGGCTAAATCCCAGTTCCCAGCATTTGTGGGGCAGTGTTGAGGACAATGCACCAGAGATGCCAGAGAGTGGGATTTACTCCCCCATCCCCCACCTGACCTGTGCAGTTCCACATGAGCTACAGCTAGGAGGAGTTAGGACGCCCACACCCACTGAGAAAATTGGAAAAACATTTTTTCAATGATTAGCACGAGACGGAGCTATTCTAAGCAAAGTCTCAACATTTTACAATCAGGGTTTTTCAGGTCAGGATTTATAATTGATAATTGCTTTGGGGTCAATGAGTGCAACATCCATGTCAAACGCGACCAGAAGTGGCCGCTTCTGGACACTCACCCTTGTGACAGCGACACCTGCAGGTTGTAGCAGGGCAGCAGCGGCCGGTCGGACAGCTCAAACTCAAAAACCTCCCTCCTGGCCCGCTGCTCCTCGTCGTCGTCCTCTTCTTCGTCCTCCTCCTCCTCCTCCTCGTCGGGCCCTGGCGGGTCAGCCAGGATGTTGTGCAGCCCCCCCTCGTCGGATGGCTCTGGAAATACACAAATACCTTTTTGTTTGTTGTACAACATCCAGTTCAAAATCAAAGAGGCCGATCACATCTTCCCGTTTTCACTCTCGCACCCGCCGGTCAGCGCACCCTACCCCTACCCCCGCAACCCCAACCCCTACCACCAACCCCAAGCTGACTCACCACACACAGAGCTGCCGTAGAATTCCCAGTAGATTCCCGGATCGCCCTCCGACCTTCCCTGGAGGTCGGACAGATAGTCTGCCGGGAGAGAGGGAGGGAGAACAGAGAGTTAGCGGTCGATCAAAGAGTCGACAAATCAGAGAGGATGAAGGCGGCGAGATGAAACAATGCCACCGCCGCTGCGCGCGCACGTGTACGCACTCGCACACACAGCGAGGGACGGGAAGAATAAGATGAGTGTTTGCGCTCAGACGGTGCCGGCTTGTCGCCGCCACGCTTGGCGCAGAGTAGATGGATGCTGGCAGGACTTGGTGTGTGTGAGTGTGCGTGCGCGTGTGTGTGCGGTAAGCTGTTCTGGGATTCAACAGCCAAGCCTCATTAAACCCCTCTGGAGAGCGAGAGAGAGAGAGAGAGAGAGAGAGAGAGCGAGGGGGAGAGCGAGGGAGAAAACGAGGTGCGGGCAGGGAATGGTAATCAGAGTGGCCGTGCGCGCGCGCGCGCACACACACACACACACACCTTGTCCATATCCCCCTTTAACGTATTTCTTTCTCATTCAAAATATAAATACCAACACGTTTCATCGTGATAAAAAAAAAACGGCGAAGCCTCATCGCAAATATAAACGTGGAGGGGAAATCAAATCATCCATGCAGGCAATAAGTAATAAACGCGATAATCCGGGACGTAATCCAGATTAGAGACTTTCAAGTCGTCATTTCCACAACGCTTGGATGGGATTTTAAGGCCAAAGTCCCGCAGCCGCTGCTACCTCACCAACACGCCGTCACTGCTGCTGGGCGGAATGTTTCACAACGTCCGTCTGGGGAAGGACGCGAACACATTCCGTCAGATCGCTCAGATTCAAATCGGGCCAATCAGATTCAGTCTCCGCCTCCGGTTCCCGCCATTGGTTTACTCTTTTGCAAAATGGCCCAGTTGTATTCTGGGACAACTAACAAAAAACCAAAAAAAACAAAAAATAACATCTTGAATTTTAGCCTTGCATCACCGTCGAATGCCTCGATCTCACATTAGCAAGATCGAGACGAAAAAGAGCATCAAGGTTTTACTGTGGAGGTGGAACAAATTTGAAAATGGAACCAAAATTCAATTTTGAAAGGGATGAAAAAGACGAACACAAACAGGTATTTTTTGTATGCTGATGATTCAATGATTATTTTTGCTCTTTTTTTGGGGGGCTTTTTCCGCCAGCGCTGCGGAGGTTGAAGGCCTCATTACAAATATTTATTGCTCCTCGCCGCCCCCTACCTTCCAGGAAGGTTTCCATGGCAGCGCTGTGGGTCATGTTGATGGGCGCCCGGCCCGAGTAGGAGGTGAGGGTGGGGTCGGCGCCACAGGCCAGCAGGAAGCGCACAACCTCCACGTGGTCGTTCTCCACGGCGTCGTGCAGAGGCCTGAGAGCCAGGAGGAAAAAAAGAAGAATCTGACATTTTAGCATTTTCTTTTGGGTTTTTTTGCTCCTTGCTGTCGGAAAAAATAAACATTATGCTGAGTAAAAAAGTTTGCCCGGACTGTTTTTTATTGGAATATGGGAAACTCCTCCCACCTGGTTCCGTCCTGGGCGCTGCAGTTGACATCGGCCCCGTGCTCCACCAGGTGGCGCACGATGCCCAGCCAGCCGCGGGCGCAGGCCTCGTGCATGGCGCAGTAGCCGGCGTTGTCCCGGTGGTTGACGTCGCAGATGCGGCGCTCCAGGCAATACAGCACCACCTCCTGGATGGAGGAAGAATCAGCAGACCAAAAAAAAGAACGAAAAAACGAGAAAAAAAATTAATCATCTAAGTACGAAGCTTTATCAAACTCAAGCAGGTTGAAAAACGACCAAACGGCAAGTCCTAAATGTGACTCTGAGTGACCTTCATAAACTGAGCATCAAGGTTGTAAGGTCAATACGACAACACTTAGCCTGTGTGTGCGTCAAATAAACCGATGAAGAAGGTGGACGAGGTATCCAGGTTTGTGTGCGCAGGCCACTGCAGTTCAACGGCAGTTTAGGGACAGAGAGGGTGAGAAGGCAAACTAAAATGTGACCACTTGATGTCGCCGTTTCCTCTCAAAATATCCAAATATTACACGCTTGACCTTCTATGCTAACATACAAACAAGGGAAAAAAATAACATTTCTAAACGGACAATGGCAACACATGACAGCAAGGAGAGAAATAATCCATAAAATGGCAATAAGCTCAGCTAAAATAAAAATTGGGATTTTTGAGGTTAGGAACTCGGATTCTGGAACTCTGCATTCTGGGAACTCAGAGTGACGTCGCTTTCAGTCTTGTCCCTCGACTTCACACTCGGAGTGGAATTGCGGCTCGTAGTTACTTCCCAGAGGCTCGAAACACCTTCACAAGTCCACAGAGTTTCTCAAAAAACTCTTTCATTACGGTTGTATTTCTACAGCCCCAATTCCACTGGCCAAAAAACGTGGTGATGTCCCACAACTAATCGGCATTTGGTGGCGGTGGAATCTGCTCACCGAGCGGCGCTGTTGCGCGACAAAACGGGTCAAGCGACCCGGGTGATAATTGGCTCCGATCGGCTCCGCACCAATCGGCTTGCGGTGGAATCTGGAAACCCGGGACAACACCACCTTTTTTCCCTGCCGCACGGGGTGGCGTTGAGCGTAACGTGCGCTAAATCATAATATCGCGCCAGTCGCGGCGTATATCAAGTCCTGATGCAAAGGTTTTCGATCACGTTCCATCAGCGCTCGATAATTGTTCATTGTCCTCTGGCTGTTTCGCCCGCTGCTCGAGCACAAACTGGACCAGACGCCGAAACAATCGCTGCACGGCGGGAAGCGGCCGCGGAGGTGCGCGCCGCTTCAAGTCTGGCGTGAACGACGTCATCGTTCCACTACAGCCAAAAGTGGCCAACAACTAAGAACACTGGCCACCGCCGGACTCTGGAATTCTGTAGCACTTTGTCATGCGATCTCAGCGCGATGACGTCAGCAGACACGCGGCGGTGAAAGCGGAGGGGGGTGCAGCTTGCCGGCGGGGGTGACACCCCGCTGGGTTTGGTGCGTGGAGAAAGGACTAAAGTGCCGATCGCTTCCGCGACGTCCCGCGTCCAAAAAACATGGTGACATGGTGAGTGGAACAGAGGCTTACTTCTATTAATTAACACAATAAAAGGAGTCGGTAGATACGTTTCATTGCCTTTACTGAAGCTCCAGTTACAAACCCTCTCCCACCGTCTGTTTTCCCAACCCGTAAGCACCAAGAACGAAGGGTCTGGATCACTCGCCACGGTGACGGCACAAAGTGTAGAATGGAAGACGTGGTTTTGTTGGAGCCCTCCAACAGCACACTGCGTTGTCTGCCTCTCCAAATCACCATCGGTTTCCTTACCGAAAAGCTGCTGTGCCGCCGTCAGAAGATCGTCAAAAATTCACACAAATACACGACGAACAATTTTAATGAAAGTAAAGAAGTGCTAGCTGCGAGTCTGGGTAGCTCACAGAGCTAGACAGCTGGTAGCGCTCACTTACAAGAGTATATTTGCTGAGGTAGATGTGGGCTTCAACAGTAAAAATCTGCAGTAACACTGCATTTTGTGTACGTTTGAATTTCTGACCAATCCGCTGGCGGTGGCGCAGCACATCTGTCGCTGTTCAGTGAGGAAACTCGTTAAATTGAAGACCAGTCCAAACATTACGCCAGTGTTGTATGGTGCTCTAGCTGTTATTGTGTGACGAAAGAGGTTAGCGCGCTGGAAAGACTCATATCGCCCCCTAGTGTGGGAGAGGTGGACGCATCCCTGTCAATAATTCCCTTTTCTCAGCTGCATGTATACGGGGACAAGGAGAGAAGTCCGATTAGACGAGAAAACCAAATTATGAGCTTAGTCCGATTAAGCTCTGCATGTAAATGTGGTCACTGAGAATTGTGACGAGCGCTTAGCGATTTTTGCAACTGGGCGGGGGGTGGCGAGTTGGGGGGGGTGGGGGTTGAAGACTGAGGGTCGGAGGTCGGGGGTCGCGGTGGTGGTAGAGGGGGGTGGGAGGTGGAACTGGGATTCACCCTCAGTGCGAATCCAGAAATCCTTCAGAAAGCCGCGAGCTTTCCGATCCCGGTGATGCATGAAATTGATTCCCACCCCACCCTCCACCCCCTCTTCTCTCCCTAAACGGTATCAGAACGGAGGCGGGCTCAGCCGAGTCACGTGACCCGGACCGTCCGGTAGACCCCCCACCACCACCATCTCTCTCTCTCTCTCCGAGCAGTGTGGAAGACAAGAGCAAAAAAAAGGGGGAAGGAGGAGGAGAAAAGCGTGAGTGCGAGCTGCTGATGGATGACGGCTTCATTTGCAAACTGAGCTCGTTAGCTCCACCGCTGCACCTTAACGAGAGAGAGAGTGAGAGTGGGGGGGGGGGCGAGGCGAAGGCGTGGGCAAAAAAGCGGCAGGGTGACACTTGTGAGACCTGACAAGGGCTGTCACACGGCACATGAAATATTCACGCCGAGCGCGGGCGAGCGCGGGTGTGCACGAGCAAGCTTTTTCCAACACGCACGCAATTTTTCCGCCTCCTAATGATTTCCGCGCGCCGGCTGAATTTCAATAGAGGACGTCTCCGCAGAGGCTCGCCGCCCGAAAACTCAAATGCCACAGGTTCCACCGCCACCGCGACTTGTTTGTCCTCACGGTGGCGCCGCACTAAAGGTCAAACAGTCATCAAAATATGAACCTTTAATTTACGCCCACTGGGTGTGTGTGTGTGTGTGTGTGTTTGGGGCGGGGGGGGGGCGGTAGAGAGTCTCCCTGTGCAGCTGGAAAAGAAGGAAGGAAAAAAGATAAAGAAAAAAAACGCCTCTAGTGAGAAATAAGGTGATGATTTGGAATTTAAAAAAGAACATGGACTTCTCTTAGGATTTGCCCCTGGGAAAGGGGTGGAGCTTGGAAGCCGATTGGCCACAATGGCCAATGAGTCACTCTTAGAAGTTGGCCAATCAGATTTCAGGAGGAACCAACCTTCAAAATTCCGAAATCAAAAAAAAACAACCCAAAATCCCGACGTTTCCCAAAGAGAAATTCCAAATTTGGGCATCAACTCTTTCCATAGCAACATTACCTTTTAGCTGTGAGAAATCCAAACTGCATCAATCACAGTCTTCTGTTTTTCCTATTCATTTATTGATCTAATCAATCCCTGAATCCAGAACAGGGTCTGGACAGTTGTTCTTTGCGGCCACCCACCTCGTATCCCAGACGGGCCGCCCGCTGCAGCAGTGTCTCCCCGGCGTTTTTATTCACGATCAGCCGACGGACCTCGGGAGGCGGGGGCCGGGCGGGGGGCGTGTGCTGCGGCGAGGGAGGTCGACAGCTGGGCGAGCGAGACGGCGAGATCTGCGTGCGTGTGTGTGTGTTGGGGGAAGAGGAGGAGGGAGGAGGAGGAAGGGGGGGGGGGGGGAGTCATTTAAAGTGATTAGCGTGTGCTGGAGGATTGGTTTTATTACCCACAAAGCAATTAAACACAAACACACACACACACACACACACACACACACACACACACACCCAAATTGGCGCTCGCCGTTCCGACATCCATCATTGTCAGATGGTTTCTCTTCAGCGCGCAGGCTGTCTCTCTCACACACACACACACACACACACACACACACACACACACACACACACACACACACACACACACACACACACACACACTTTCCAGCTCGGTCGAAAATAGCACTGTCACCACCTCTGCAGCCTGGACTTGGTGGGTGTGTGTGTGTGTGTGTGTGTGTGCACGCAGCCGGAGGCTGATGACGGAAAGCTCAGGAGGAAGAGACGGCCGAACGGAAGCGGGGTGGTGGTGGTGGTGATGGTGGTGGGGGGGGGATTTGTCTCGGGGAGGGCGAACAAGAGAGAAACAAATGAGTTCTCTCCCTCTCTCTCTCTCTCTCTCTCTCTCTCTCTCTCTCTCTCTCTCTCTCCCGGAGTGCTAAACCTCGGGCTGAATTCCGGGACCAGGAGTCCCACCTGGTTGTGTGTTAGGCCCCCCCTTCTTCTCCCCCTAGTCTCTTTATTCCCAGCAGCAGCAGCAACAGCAGGTCGCCTGACTTCACGCTGACTCAGATGGCCAATCGGGTGTGAGCTGACTTTTGAAACCGACGCTTGCAAACTCTTTTCGAATTTCGACATTCTGAGTTGAATTTTAAGGAATTCGCGGAAAAAAGTAATTGTGTGGAAAACTGAGGAAGTCGTTAAGGAAGGAGGCCAGCGAGTCCAGCGCCATTATAAAAACTTTGGAAAAACATGAAAAAAAAAACAAAAAAACAAGCTAGCAGCTGCAGCAGAAGAATTTGAGACGAACTCAGCAATTATTTTTAAAATTGAAACATGAAATTTGACTCGAAACTGCATGTAAATTATTTGGTTGTATAGTTTTCCTTTTTTTTTCAATGTAAATTTTTTTCTGATACATTTTAACCTTATTTCTGCAAAGTGTTTGAGAACTTCGAAAAGTGCTTCTTCCTCTTATTCTTATGATTACACAGTGAACCATGTGCCATTTGAGGCAATGCAATTAGCTTGGCTGCGCTAACGTAGGGTTTTTCTTCCCTTGAACTTTATCGCTATCAGCGTTGTACGGCTAGCGGTTATTGAGATGCAGTGCCCACTGTGACCACCAGTTTACGGCCTGGATCAGCTAGCCGCAGTGCAGCTCTGCTAGCTATAAACCTGGTTAACCTGCCGCGAGTTTTTAAAGTATCGCGATCATTTGTTAGTGGGGACGACAGGTTTGCGTGACGTGTTAGCATTGTATGTTAAAAAGAAATTAGACAACACAACACCTTGATTTTTTTTTTTTTTTATCTTACGCCCTATTAATTCATTTATGCATTTTAATTTATGCAATTATATTTCGCTCGGTGCGGCTCGCGAAAACGACTTAGTCCGATTTTCTAAATGAGGATAATCAGCCGCACGTAGTCACGGCGGAAAAGCTGCTCCGCTGAGCCGCCGGAGCCTCGGCAACAGCCGCCGCTGCTTAGCAGCCAGACAGCGTGTGCGTTTTAATGTGTTTGTGTGTGTGTGTGTGTGTGTGTGTGTGTGTGTGTGTGTGTGTGCGCGCACAAGCGTCTGTCAAACGAAGCCGCTCGCTGCCACGCATCGACAGATAGGATGCGAGCTTTGCCCCGGAGGTGTGTGTGTGTGTGTGTGTGTGTGTGTGTGTGTGTGTGTGTGTGTGTGTGTGTGTGTGTGTGCTGCCGCCCGCCTGTTTGTGTGTGTCTGTGTGTGTGTGTGGTGCAGCCGCGCCTGTTTTTGTGTGTGCGTGTGGGAGTGTGTTCGCGCCTGCGTGAGTGTCTGCGCCAGTGTGTGAGTGTGTGTGCGCGCGTGTGTGTGCGTGTTTTCTAGCGCAGCATACTCAAACAAGGAGGAGGGCAGAGCGAGAGCCGAGCGAGA
The DNA here is from genome assembly GCA_009823395.1 of Thamnaconus septentrionalis. Taxonomy (NCBI): domain Eukaryota; kingdom Metazoa; phylum Chordata; class Actinopteri; order Tetraodontiformes; family Monacanthidae; genus Thamnaconus; species Thamnaconus septentrionalis. The sequence continues at coordinate 3,560,436 of CM020501.1, read as the reverse complement.
GAGCGACAGACTGCGTGTGTGTGCGCGCGCGCTGGTGTGCGTTTTGGTTGTGTGTGTTTTGATGTGTGTGTCCTCGCTGCCCCGAGGAAATCTCCGGTGCAGCAGCTGTCAAAACGGCACAAGCTGCCGCGAACGCACACACGCACGCACGCACGCACACACACAGACAGACACACACCAACAGGCAGAGAAGCGTGCACGCACGCACACACACACACACACACACACACGGCGTACATGTGGAGAATATTATTCTTCCTCCATAACCTTCAATCACTCCATCCCTCCCTCCGTTCCTCGTTTGCTCTCTCCTTCACTTTAATCTGCGGTGAATTGAATCACGGACAGGCGCGCACGCACACACACACACGCAAGTGCACACACACACACACACACAGACACGCACACGTGCGCGCGCACACACACGCCGTCCCTGCTGAGGTTTCCCAGCGAGCTCCAATCAGCACGATAATTGCAACGATTAACAGAGAGCGAAGACGGGAGGGGAGGAGGGAAAGTGGAGGATGGAGGGGGGTCTGATGGAGGTAAGGTGGGTGGAGGGGGTTCAACTCGTTGCACAATATATTAGAAAGAAAGATTTAAGAGAAAAAAAACCGCAAGAAAACCTCCCGCTGTTTATCTTGCTGCTGAATTTTGTTTGTTTGAGCCGTTTGATTTTTTTTTCTTTTTTGTTCTTTTTTTCCCCCTCAGTCACGAATCGACGCTCGCAGCGTCTGAGCAGAGACGACATGCTTTTATTCCCGCTTGTGCATTCTCTCTCCAACATTCAATTTTTTTTTTTTTCTGGGGGTATTTTCTTTTCTTAATAATAATTAAAACCATTTTCGCTTTTTGTTCTTCACCAGTGTTTTAGTTTTTCAAAACTCTACGAGGACAAACTGACTGCGGTGGAAGATTTCAGCGGTGCTGATCAATAATTAGGCGACCAAAATAAATAAATAACTGGGAAAAAAACAATGAACAGTGAAATCGTGTTAGCTCAACTTTTGAATCAGTCTCCATACAACAATGGAAAGCTGAAAACAGATTTGCGTTAAAAAAAAACAACAACTTCTCACTTCAGTGCGCTAGCGAGCTAGCCGCAGGACTAGCTGCCATGTGCTAGCTTCAACGTTTCAAAAGTTCTGAGCAATGAAAGCAAGATTCTCAAATTTCTATCCAGCAAAATCAAATACTGAAACAAGCTCTGACAGCTGAGACAAATCTTGCAAAAAACAACAAAAAGAAAAAAAATGTGGAAAAACAGCAACTGGAATTGCGGGCTACGTTTAACACAATGACCAACCAAAGAACTCAGCAAATAACAAAAAGAAAACATTCGGAAAAACAGCAACTGGAATTGACAGCTACATTGTTAACACAGCGACCAACAAAAGAACTCGGCAAAAAACAAAAAGAAAAAATTCGGAAAAACAGCAACTTGAATTACGAACTACGTTATTTTAACACAGCGACCAACTAAATAACTCAGCAAAAAACTAAAAGAAAGAAAAATCGGAAAAACAGGAACTTCAATTCCGATCTATGTTTTTCAACACAGCAATCAACCAAAGAACTCAGCATTTCCTACCTTCCCGTTCTTTTCCTCGTAGCTAGCTCCGCCCCTGTACATCTCCTCGCCCTCCGTGTGCTTTGTCTTGCACGGCCGCTTCCCTTTTGGCTTGTCGGAGTCACCGCCGTCGCCATCGTCATGGTGGCGACGGCCGCACAGGAAGTGGTGAAGGTCGGTCGTTGGCGGGGAGGCGGGCCGAGGGTTGTGCAGCAGTGAGGGCAAGAAGCTGGAGAGGCGCCGGCCTTCCCGCAGCTTCTGGTGTTTGTCCTGGAGGCGGGACGAGGCCAGTGCCGCAAAAGAGGCAGGACCAGGCGGCTGGGAGGTGGGGCCACATGGCGGGAGGGCTAGGCCACCGTAGAATCCTGATGGAATTTAAAAAAATATATATATATATATATATCGACAACACATCTTTAACTCCATGCACAACTTCAGGTGGAAGTGATGGTTACGTACATCAAAAAAATTGACAAACTTTTTGAAAAAAAAAAAATCTTTTACATAAATTTGCAAGATTAAATCTCAAATTGGTTCCCGCCTCAACTTGATTTTTTTTCCCGGATTTTATCTTCTGCCCCGTTAATTCATTTAATCATTTTAACCCTTTAAGCGCCAGAATTTTTTGTCCAAGAAAATACTAAATTTTGATATCAAGATTCCAAATGGCTGTGACTTCAAATTGGTTAGAGATAAAGCCATACTGAGAAAAATCTTCAGTATGACCCAAACTTTGTGAAAGGAGTAAATTTTTTTGGGTTGTTTGTTTGTTTTGTATTATGTCAGATGTCAGGGATCTGTATGTCAGTCTCCACAATACCCTACAGGCTCATCAAAATGTTTTATCCACTTTTGATCATTTTCCACATATCTCAAACAGACTCAGCCATCATCTCTGTAATTTACAGGGTGACCGCGAACATCCCTGCTGCCTCCACCAGCACTGGCTGGGCGTTTCCTCCCACAGCTTCTAACTGCGCCCTCCGTCACCATTAGCGGTGTTTGAGCACTCCTGCTTCCCCCACCACGTCTCCTCATTCGTCGATTACTCCCACTACACCCCGGCCACGCTGAGGCGAAGCATGCGCTGCTTGGTGACTGTCGTGGCGCATGGACTCGCTGCCGCTGCGTAAAGACGCACCGGCAGACTTCTCTAACGGGATGACTGAACATCATCGTCAGAGTGCGAATATTCCTCTTTGGAATCAGAGTCAGACATTACTTGACGAAGTACTTCATCAACGAAGAAACCTCTCGGCGATGTATTCTCGGCAAAATTCGCTGTCTTTCTCTCTCCGCTCCCACTACAACCACTTCCTCGTCTCCTCGACTGAGGCTTTCTCTCTCTTTATACTCCAAAATCCGAATATAAACACCCCCACAAATGCTGCTCAGATTGAAGCCACAGGTGTCTGCCATCTCCTGGTGTAAAGTGGTAACTACTTTTATAACCATATTTGCCGCTATGGCCTGTTTAATTCAGCAATGACGCTTGTCGCAATTTTGCGACCATGGCGCCTAAAGGGTTAACACATTTTTGTTCAGTGGTTGCTTCAGCTACGACCACTGGGGGGCGCTATTTTCCTATTTTCAAGGTCACGAAACTTAATGTAACCTTGTTCAATCAAACCAAGTCGTTGATGGAAACCCGACATTTTTATCAGCAGCTGCAGGGGAAGAATTTAAGACTAAATCAGCAATTTTTTAAGTTTAAAATTTTACTCTTAACTGCATTTGATTTGTTTGCATAATTTTACGTATTTTTCAATGTAGATTTTATTCTGATATGTTTTAATCTTATATCTGTAAAGTGGCTTGAGAACTTCGAAAAGCTTTTATTATTGTTTCTTTTTACAATTTTTAGTTATCCTAAATGATCCAACACAAACACGCCGAACCACGTGATTTGATGGAACGCAATTAGCTTGGCTGCACTAACGTAGGGTTTTTCTTCCCTTGAACGTTATTGCTATTAGACACGTAAAACTAGCGTCATACAGCTTGCGGTTATTAACATGTAATGCCCACTGTGACCACCAGGTTACAGCCTGGCTCAGCTAGCAGAGTGCTGCTCTGCTAGCTATAAACCTGGATGACTTGGTTTTTTTGAAGTATCGTGATCATTTGTTAGTGGGATAACAGGTGTGCGTGATAATTAGCACTGTACGTTTAAAAAAAAAAAGAAGAAACTTTTCACAAAAAATATTATTTTGACGAAAATATCCGGGATAAAACCTCAAATTTGTTCCTGCCCCACAATTTCAGTGGTTGCTTCAGCTACGACCACTAGGGGCACTGTTTTCCTAATTTCGAAGTCACTACACTTTTACATAGCCTCGTTCGAACAAACCAAGTCGTTCATGGAAACACAACATTTTTATCGATTTAAAGCGACGTTTGCCATAAATTTGAATGAAACGAAAACAATTGCATTTTCCGCGGACGCCACCGGGATTTAAACTCTGCACCAGCCTCGTATATCGTCAGGGCAACTACTTGTTTTGTTTCAGATTTTTTATTCATTCATTTTTTTATTATTTTATTAATCCTCTACATCACTTCTGCAACCAGGTCACGTTGCCAGGAGTCGCATTTTCTGAAAAAATTAATCAAAAATAAAAATGAAAACAAGCCTAGCCCATTAGCGCAGTTAGAGCTGCTACGCCAACTATTCAGCTTCATTTTTTTGTTTTATTTTTTTTGTTTTTGTCGGTTGATGCGAACTTTGGTAAAAAAAAAAAAAAAAAAAAAATGGAAAAGAAAAAAAACTGGCATCACCCCGAGATGGAAACCAGGCTACTGTTGAGTCGAGCTGCAGGTTTTATGGTTGATGCGGCCAACAGGCGCATGTGAATACCAGGTGTGTGTGTGTGTGTGTGTGGGGGGGGTTTTTGAGCATCAGGTGTGCAAGGAGCAGCAAGGAATCTGCAAAAGTTAATCTCGTCCACCGACTTTTTCTTTTTTTTTTCATTTTAAACTTCTTTTGCGTTGTTTTTCTTTCATCGGCAAATCCATTTTCTGTCATTTTGCGAACCCACAAACACACACACACACACACACACACACACACACACACAGTTTTCCTCTTTGCTAACAAATGAGCTACTGTCTGTCCTTCAACACAGTGGGGGGGACACAAGGGGATCGAGTTAGATAACAAGAGACAGGAAGAGAGAGAGAGAGAGAGAGAGAGAGAGAGAGAGGAAGGAAGGAACAAAGAAACACCCTCTGCGCTTGAGTGGAGCAGCGAGCAAGCGGGCGGGCGTGCGAGCGGGCGGCCGAGGTAGCGGATAGTGGGGGAGGGGAGGAGAGCGAGGGAGCTGGCAAGGGAGCGTTTCTGTTTTCCATTGCAGCCGCCTGCAGGAAGCGCGCACGCACACACACACACGCCGCCGACACACACACACAGAGAATCCAGTGTGTAAAATTTTTAAATGGACGGACACACACACACACACACACACACACACACACACACACACACACACACACACACACACACACACACACACACACAGAGGTTGTTTCGGAGAGTCACGCCACATCCATCTGCTGAATTATTTATGAGCCAGGAAAAGCGTGTGTGTGTGTGTGTGTGTGTGCGTGAACGTACATACACAGACACGCACGCAAACACACACACGCATACACAGATGTTTGGCACAGCCACATGCAGATTGAGCGCGAACAGGATTAAAAATACAGCATCAAATGGTGATGTGTGTGTGTGCGTGCGTGTTTGTTTGCGCGCAAAAGCTACTTAATAGGAATTTATCGCTCACACACACACTTGTCGCATGTGTGTGTGTGTGTGTGTGTGTGTGTGTGTGTGTGTGTGTGTGCGCGCGTCCCTCTGGGTGTGTCGCAGTAAACCTCTAATCGTCAAACTGCAGCATTTATTGTTTCATTAGAAGGTGACATCACGGCTACTGATGCATTCTGGGCCGCATCCACACGTCAGCCCTCATTAAGTTTTTCGACTCAGGAAAATGAGTTTTGGGTTTTTCGATTTTTTTATTATTAAAACCATGGTCTGCACAGAGCCATTTGCATGTTGTTTTTACTGGCGTTTTTTTTTTATTAAGAGCTAGCAGTGGACGCTAGCGCCACTATAACGACTTATTTCCATTTGGATGGATTTGTTTGTTTTCCTAAGTTTGTGTTTTTAAGGCAGAAAATCAGTCAGTCTGGAATCAGTGACGTCACCGAAGCAACACGATCGCCAGCCGGATTAGCTATTTTGGCATGAAGGGATTTTTATGGTTATTAATTAAATTATTATATTTTTGGGGGGTTTTCAGCTTTCTAGCAATTGTGCTGGATATTAAGAGAGAAAAAGCATTTTTTTGCCAGGGCGATGGCCAGCTTTGCGACGCAGCCCTACGTACGGCTAAGTTTTGAAGTCAGAAGCGACCCTATTATTCTGGCCATAGTCAGTGGACAACGCTCAGCCCGAGTGCTGCCGAGCCCTGATTGGCCCGATCGTCGGCGACCGCCATCATCAATCACCATCGAGCGACATCAGCGTCCCCGTTTGTGTTGCGACTGCGGCGAGCACTTCTCCGACAAAAGAAGAGCGAGAGCCAATAAAAAAAGAAAAAAAAGGGGAAAAGACCAAAAGTGAGCTCGGAAAAACACAAACAAAAAAACCCCAATAAAACTGCTGCTGAACAACACTCACCGACTTTTTTTCCTACTCCGGACCGGCTGTGATGAGGGTTTCATTAAAACCTGCAGAGCGTTGCCGCTCGCCACCAGGGCGGCGACAGATGGGAAGCTTCCTCTCATCAACACCTGAGATCCCAGTGAAAGAGCCCCTCCCCCTACTTTCCCCAAACGCGAAATGATTCTGACGGATTTGGGGGAAACTTTCCATCGGCCGAGACGACGAGACTCTAAGAGGAGCAATCAACGGGCCGAGGACGGACGAGGAGGAGGAGGAGGAAGAAGAAGAAGAAGAAGCTGCTAACACATTCCGTATGCATTAGCCTATGTGTGTGCGTGTGTGTGTGTGTGCGCGCGCAGACAACTCCATCTGGGAGACGTTATACAGATATTAGCATGCCACGAGTTCACAAACGCACGTGCACGAGCACACACACACATCCGTGTCGGAAAAAGGCGCGCACACACGCACACATCTGTGTCGGAAAAGGCGCGCACGTGCACACACGCACATACACGCACATACACACGCACACTCCCACCCAGTCGGTGTTATTCCACTTGTGAACTCCGACAATCAGGGAGAGGAAGGAGGGGGAGGAGGGCGAGGAGGGGCAGGAGGAGGAGGAGGAGGGAGGGAGTGGAAGGAGGAGAGGAAACGGCAGGATGGAGAATTGATGACGACAGCGGGACCAAAAAAAAAAAAAAAAAGGAGGAGGTGGAGGAGGGGGGGGGCGGCTTTCATCAGCGGCGATAACTATTTTCTGAATGTGCAGCTGCTGCTGCTGCTGCTGCTGCTGCTGCTGGAAAAAAAAATAATGAAAAAAACAGCAGAAACTGGCTGGGCGAAAAAACACCAGAAGAAAAATAAATAAATAACGAACGCGCTCACTTCAACGTTCGTGGAATTGATTTAGCCGACCTGATTTCTTGGCGCAAGGAGGGGTAAAAAAAAGATGATTTTTTTTTTTACCTCGAGCATCGTCCGCCTTCCCCACGAGGCCACTGCAGGGCTCCGCCCCCCCCTTGCCGGGAGCCGGCAGCCATTGGCTGAGCTCGCCGCCGGGGAGGCGGGGCTTGTTGAGGCGCAGGCCACTCAGCTCGATGCAGACCTTTAGCTTCCGCACGTCGTCCAGGGTCGAGTCTGTGGGGGTGGGGGTGGGGTCAGAGGGGGGATAATGAGAGGGGAGAACCAATAAGATCGCAGATCAGCTCGGGCTGCTAGAGTTTCTTTCTTTTTTTGTAGTAGGTCGTTCGTCAAAGGTCCACGTTTGTCATCCTGGTCTCAGGAAAATGGGAGGAGCCCGCATCATTTATATTATCATTAATTAATATTAGTTGTTATTAATAGGGCTGGGCAACAATTAAGTTTTAATCGCAATTAATCGCATGATTTCCCTGATTAGTCACGATGAATCACACTGTATACGCAAAATCCAATAATGCATTTAAAAGAAGTGTATAGTGAACTTTTATTTTAATGTTCTACCATATGAACCACAGTGACACACACACACCCTACCCAGGTGTTGAAGAAGTGCGCTCACAAATATAAACATTAGAAACTCACGGCTAGGGATGGGCGATATGGACTAAAAGTTTTATCACAATCATTTCTGGCATTTATTGCGATAACGATAAAAGTGACGATTAAAAATATAAAACAATTCAACTCCATGTACACACTGAAGACGATGTAGTACCTATGCCCGACCTGGTGTGGCGCCGCAAGTTTATTTCTTGAAGGCGGAAGAAGAAGAAGAACGCCTGAAGCACGCCGTGTTTGCAGAAGCAGTAGCTCGCCAAAAACAAGCGCCACAGAGAACGGAAAGAAAGATCGCTCTTGAAAAGACGGTGTGGATAAACGACAGAGTTCAACGTCTGCTGTAACTTCAACGTCTGTAACTTTAGAACACAAAACCTGAAAAGGTCCATGCTAAAATTGACTCGGGAGTTATGCCAGTAAAAGTTCGCTAACATTTTGCGTTTCCTGCCTCAACATCCCGGTCCGCCGACCCAAAAGAAAATAAATAAAAAGTAAAACAGGATGTTTGCACACAATCCACGATCGATTCTCGAGCACGGTGGCTACGCTATCAGCCCTGTGCTTCTTATTGTGCGACACATGAGCTGCCGGCTGCCAGCAGCAAGTGCGTTGCGCACGTAATTACGTCATCAACGCGAGTTTATCGTTATTACCGCGAGATGGCATATTCTTACCGCGGTGAATTTTTTGACGATCTAACGCAAACGCCGATATATCGCCCATCCCTACACACGGCTCCTACAGCACGTGAGCAACATGCGTTAATGCGTGATAAAATAATTGTTGGCGTTTATAAATAAATGAGTTAACGAGATAACGCGTTAACTTGCCCAGCCCTAGATATTAATAATTCATCATCATTATTATTATTATTGGAAAAAAAACACCCTCTTCAGATATTCCAAAAAGAGGCACATTAGCCCTGCGTTTACAGCCTTCTACCACATGTCGGGAGGTATGACCGCCGACCCAGAAGCGCCCTCTGTGACATCAGATTTTCCACCAAACAGGAAGCAGCAGAAGGACAAACGGATGGACATACGGGCAGATTATTTTTAGAAAAAAAAAAAACATCAGAGATGCGAAATCTCGCTTAATATCGGACCTTGAAGCCGAATGGAACGCGGCCGCCCCAGCGTCAGGACGTCATTAGAGCAGCCGAGACCACCTGGTGGTGGAGGGTGTGTGTGTGTGTGTGTGTGTGTGTGTGTGCGTGTGGGGGGGCTCTTACCGTCGGTCAACTTGGTCTTCTTGCCGAGGTTCCTGCTGCCGCCGCCGTCCTCCCCCTCCTCCCCGTCCTCTCCCCTCCCCTCCCCCTCTCTCTCCCTCTTCTGCCGGCTCCTAATGATGCTGCTCTGGTGGAAAGGCTCCAGGCTAAAGATCCGCCTCCGGTTTATTGCCATGCTGAGATTTGAATTCTCTTGAAACGGGCCTCTGGCTGCGGCCGGAAACCTCTGTTGTTGTTGTTGTTGTTGTTGTTGTTGTTGCTGTTGCAGCTGCTGCTGCTGAGAGACGGAGCTCCCCTCTTTCTTCTTCTCCACCTCCTCCACCTCCTCCTTCTTTTCCTCTCCCTGCTGCCGACCGTCTCCGTCCGCTTTGTTGCTCTTCTTCTCCTGCTCCGACGGCGTACCGCCATCCTTCTCCTGGCGGATGGGGGTGCCGTACGAGTGCCGGTACAGCGGCGGCGGCGGGATGAGATTGTGGATGCAGCCGGGCTCGTAGCCTGAGAAAGACAGAAGGAGAGCTGCAGGAAATTCACCTCAAGAAAAACTGACAAATTCAAGCATACAGAAATGAGAATGCAAAACGGCTGCAGTATGCAGAGGACATCAGTCTCTCACTCCAAATCTCACAGCAGCTAAGCGATGTGAATATATTTCCGATTAAAAAAAAACGTACAACCAAGTGGAACACTTAGTCAGTCAGACCACTAGGTGGCAATGACTGAAAAAAAATGTGGAAGTGATAGCCAAACGTGAAAATGCACAAAAAATGTGCTAATTTTTTTCACCTTAGAACGTAGTCATTACCATGGCAACAGTAAAAAGTAAATATAAGCAACACTTTTACTTCCAAGCTAAAACAAAATTGACTAAAATACATTAACCTTGAGAAAAAAATGAGAAATTAAAACATAAAATAGAAATGCAAAACTGCTGCAGTATGCAGAGGACATCAGTCTCTCGCTCTGAATCTCACAGCTAAGCGATGTGAATATATTTCCAATAAGAAAAAATCGTCCGTCCAAACACAAAACTTAAAAGCAGTCAGATCATTAGGTGGTGATGAATTAAAAAAATGTGTATCTGATAGTCGAATATGGGAAAAATTTGCAAATTTTTTTAGCTTGGCAGCATGTAACGGTAAAAAGTAAATATAAGCAACATTTCTACTTTCTAATAAAAAACTACTAAAATAAATTAACATTGAGAAACGGAAATGAGAAATGCAAAACTGCTGCAGTGTGCAGAAGACATTAGTCCATATGATGCGTAAATATTTCTGTTGGAAAAAAAAAAAATGTTCCACCAATTGGAAAACTCAGTCAGTCAGACCACTAGGTGGCGATGAATAAAAAAGTGGAACTGATAGCTGAACGTGAAAATGTACGAAAAATTCTCAATTTTTTTCAGCATGGCATCGCGCAGTCGTTACCATAGAGATGGTTAAAAAATAAAATATAAGCAATATATCCACATCCAAATGAAAAAAACTAATGAATTACCACAAATTAATAAATAACCCCATGCTGGCCATGCTGGTTGGTTTGGGATCTTGCCATCTTTCCTTCAGAGGCTGATTTTGTTTCTCCTTTTTAAAATGCAACCTTTGACCTTTACAAACAGTCTCTCGCAGGAAATCAATCCATCACAAAACTCTGACTTCACACGCCACGAGATGCGACAAACACTCAGTCACACAGCAACGCAGCAGCAGCAGCAGCAGCAGCCGCTTTCGCTAGTAGCAGCAACCCGCCGCCGCGCAGATCAAAGAGCGGCGCCTTGTCCTCTGTCGCTCTCTCTCTGATCTTCCCTTCTTTTCCGTCTGTTGGGGTTTTTCTTTTTTTTTTACCTTCTCATCTCATTACCAATTCGCTCGTTCCTTCTCCATTTCCATATTCACGTCTCTCCAGTTTTATCCCCGGCCAGCCCTGTGGTTCTTTAGCGCATGCTAACCTGATACTACGCTACTGCTCATGCTAAAGTAGTTTTACATCAGGACTGGAGAAAACTTCAGGTTTGTATCTTTTTTTCCCCTCCTGTACGTTAAGATTTCCCTGTCCGCTCTCGACTCTGGAGGCGTTCAGCAGGGCTGCATGCTCGGCCCTCTGCAGTTCTTATTTCAAATCAAAGTCTGTCTAGAACACGACAACTATTATTATTCTAAAGGCAGTTCCATTTCCAAATAAAACGTACCTGCCATTTTTTTTTTTTTTTTACAAACATCCCACAAATAATCTGCTATTAATTCTCATCATAATTTTTCAAATGTTAAGCAAGCCAGTCAGCAAAGTGTTTGAGGGAGCAAAATCTCTCGACAGTAAACTGGAAAATGGGAATTAAGTGGTTAACTAGGAGTATTAACGACTAAAAGGACGAGGAGGAAACGGGCGTAATTCTTTTTGGTGTTTTGGTGAACTTGCACATGAACAACAAACCCTCTGAATGTTAAAGTGTGTTGAGGTCGACAGCATTTATAAAAATTAAAAAAAAAAACAGCTCAATATTTCCCTAGAAAATCCTCAAGTCCGATCAATTTAAAACTTTAACAAAAAATGATCTGATTGATCAGGTATTTTTTGTATTATTATTTGATTAATAGCATGTTTGTAATTAATTTACAGCCGGACAGAATTTAAGCTGAACCAGTCAAACTTCAAAACCTGATGTGACACAAAAAAAACAACTTGAGAACGGTGCGTGTGTGTGTGTGTGTGGTTGACCGTGTGGTTGGGTGTATGTGCATGTGTGAGCACCGGTTGCTGGTGTTTGTGTGTCTAAATGTGCACACTTGGCTTCCTAGAGAAAATGAGGGCAGCAGTGCGCTGGGCTCAAAGCGAGCGCGGTGCACCGAGAGTTCAAACGTGTGTGTGTGTGTGTGTGCGCGCGCGTGCGTGCTTGCACGCGTGCCTGCGTGAGGGAGGCAGACGCACACACATCTGTACTCTTGCAAGGCACATGCACGTTTCCGTGCAAGTGCGCCCAAAAAAAAACAAAGACAAAGAAAGCAAACAGCTCCAAGCTAGATCAAGCTAAAAAATATATAAATATATGTGTGTGTGTGTGTGTGTGTGTGTCAACTGTGTATATGTGTGTGTCTGTGCGTGCATACACCGGCCCCTGCTTGTGTGTGTGCGCCTGTGTGAGCGCCTATGTGTGTTTGAGCGCCTGTGTGTGTGTGTGTGCCTGTGTGTGCGCCTGTGTGTGCGCCTGTGCCTGTGTGTGTGTATGCGTGTGTGTGCGTGTGTGTGTGTGTGTGTGCGTCATCCTGCAGAGCTCGCCGTAAATCCTCTTACCTCCCGGTGCCTCAGTGGCGTCTGCTGAGGGGGTTCTTCCTCCTCCCCGCCTCCCCTCGCTCTGCTGGCAGCGCTCCCACCCTCCCTCCCCTTCTCCTCCTCCTTTCTTCCTCGCCCCCTCCTCCTCCTTCTCCTCCGCCTCCCCGTCGTCGTCTTTCCTCCCTCCGTCTCCGCGCTGGCCGTCTGCCAACTCCATCTCCTCTGCTGCTGCCGCCACTGCTGCTGTTATCCCTTCTTCTTCTCCTTCTTCTTCTCCTTCTCTTCCTTCCCCCTTTTCCTTCAGCTCCAGCTCAGAGAAGCGCAGCATGGCTCGCTGAGAGAAACGTGAAAGTTTATCAAATTTAAAAACAAAAAAAAGGGACTTTGACATCTTTGAAAATATTTGACTTGATCCGTTGCTCATGTGATTAGGGGCGGGGAGGGGGTGGGGGGTGAGGGTTGTCAGTCAACTAAGAATTTTAAACGCTGCTATGATTTTTTGTTAGAAAATCCAGAAAAATCACAAATAATTCAACTAGGCACTGCTAACAAAAAAAAAACCAAACCTTGTGAGCAGCTGAATTCAAATGTTTTAAGTCTTACATCGCTCAATGCATCAACAAGAAATCTGAATCTCAATCTGTTGTCATATTGTCAGAAGGTAACCAGACCAATCAGGGTAAAGGGGCAGAGCTACAGATGGGATTTAGCTGTGACAGAAAAGGGGAAGCAGCTACACTGCAAAATTTCCGCATTAAAAGAAGAAGATTTTTTCTTTTCTCCCGCCTGGCTTTGGGAAAATGTCGAAAACGTTGGGAACGCTGACCTGATACCAACTGGCTCCAGTATCAGGTCAAGAAATCTGATTGGTTGGGTCTTTTTTTTTGAACGCCCCACCCTTTCTAAATATTTTCTACAGGCTCTTTTCCAGTTAAACACGTGGAATAACTTCAACAGTTCTTGGGGGAAAACGTCCCAGGGAAGCGGTACATTTTTTCTTGGCGTTTCTTGGTTCGGACTTGAGGAGCGCTGATGCTCGGACAGCAGTTGTCAGCTGAGGAGGCTGAGAGTTTGGGAGAATCTCCTTTCGGAGGATCGGGAAGCTATACTTTTTTTTTTTTTTTACAACCATGAAAAACTGCAAATGCCCCCCTAAAAATACAAAATAAAAAAAAAAACCACAGCAGTAGCTGACCCTGGACTCAGCCACCTTGAAGGAACAGCAACAACAGCCTGAATCCACACACCAACTCTCTCAGGCGTCTCCAGTGAAATGGTTAAGGGGGGGGGGGGGTGTAAATGTGGTCGAAAGAGACAACGTTTTTTCTTAAACAAAGCTGCCCCTGAGAGTGAACGCCTCTGAGCTGGCTGGAGGCAAACCCGCAAATTTGAGCAGAAACCAGGGACGTTTTGTCCTGAGGGTGACACCAAGGAATCATAGTGGTTTCAAATTTTAATAAAAACGTCGACTTATAATTTCTGGTTTTTTTTTTTTTTTTTGCACCTCTGCTGTTGCTGGACTTTTAATTTCTCCCCAAGTCTTCGGTCATGCTGGGGTCGGCGGTTGGACCCTTCCAACGCCTTATCTTTAACCCCCACCACCCACCCAACCACCACCGCCAAACGCAAAGTCATATTTTCTAAGAGGGATGATGGATACCCAGCGTCTTCGTCCCGCACAGGAGACGGACCAGACCGACCCTCCATCCCCGCCCCCCCAGCCTGCCTGCAGCCGCCGCTAACCGCTCGCTGCTCGCCTTCCTGACAGGCCAGTATTTCTCGCTCACCTCGCTCTGCCCTGACCACAAACCCATTTTAAAATTAATGGCCCGTGAAACGATCTACAAATCCATCCGACGTCGCCGCTCCGAGCCGGCAGCACCCAAGGGCGCGGGAGCGAAATGCGAGTTAATTTGAGTGGTAACCTCCCCTGAGAACCTCCTGCTCTGCCGCCACCATAACCCTACCCTCCCTCCCCCCACCACAACCTCCCCCTTCGCAAACCCGGAATGACGACGAGGATGAAGGGGGGAAAGAGAGTGTGTGGGGGGGGGGGGCCCGGCAGCAACTCAGATTCTTTGTCCAGATAAAACACTGCAAAAAGCAGAGTGAGCTGCTCAGAGGAGATTTCAAAACATTTATTCGGTTGAACCAAAATAAGTTGGACTTTAAACAGATTTTATTTTCCTAAAAAACATATTCAACAAATACTGTCGATAAAGAAAATTAATGACAGCCAAGAATTGCTATTGATGTTCAATTTCATCCGTTTGAGGTAATTTGGGAACTTTCCAAATCAGCCTCCATTTTCTTGGATTTTGGACGGGGGGAGGGAAAACTAGCAGGAGCCACACACATGCAGCTATGGCTTATTATGCTAACTTGACCCCAGCACAACCCAAAACAGTCGAAGACCGAGGGGGGAGACTAGAAGGGGGTGGCGCAAGGGGAGGGAGGGAAAGCGCTATTCCACCTCAAACCGCCACCGTTTCTTGATCCTGATTCAAACAACTCCACAAAGCCTGCAAACACACGATGACACAATTCTGGAATAAGGATTTCTTTGGAGTGCACACACTCAATCCAAAGCTTATTTTTTTACGTTTTTGGAAAGTAAACTGCTTAAACTTGATCAGTATTTTATCGTACTGATAAAGTTTTTCTGTCGAAGACACTGAAGTGAACAGTAGCGTTAACCTGTACATCACCAACAAGAACGTTCTTCTCAATTAGTGCGAGCCAATGTGACTGAATGAATAGTAAAAAAAGAAAAAAAAATCAATCTCATAAAACAAACCCATGCAGGCCGCGGCGCCACAGTGATTACAATCCAGACCAATAAAATTAAATTTGTCCCCACCGTAGCAATGCACTATAAACGTTTTGTTGATAAATTGAGTGATGGAAGGAAAAAAAAACTTTCAAATGTACAAAACATTCTTACCTGGAGTGCTCTCTGTTCTCTGCTCAGCTGGCTGGAGTCTGCATAGAGCTCGGTGGTCACACATTTGAACTTGTCTCCAACATAGCCAGAAGAATTGGCAATGCGTTTAGTGATGCTGCGGCACCGATTCTTGTAAGCAAGTGCATCATCGTCATCCGACATACAATTTGAGCCATCCTCTAAATCTTTTTTCCCATCTTCATAACTAGGAGAGTTGTGGTCACAGTCTTGGATCTCTTTTCTTGGCTCTTTCCTACTAGCACAAAAGCCTTCAGGTCTGGGTAGGTTTGGGTTTATTGGTTGTTCTGGAGTCCATGTTGCAGAAGCTGATTTAAATCCTCCATCAACTGGATTTTCGGGTAAAAGACGCTGAACAGCTGGGCCCAAAGGGAAACTGTTTAAACCCTGGAGTCTGCAATTGTTACAGGTGTGGTCACTTCCAAGATGTTGACGCTTAGCAGTGAGATCTGTACAATCTGGACAACAAAAACAGTTCTTCGCGCATGCAGGGGTCCTTGGATTCAAGCAACTGCAGACGGGTTGC
Organism: Thamnaconus septentrionalis; assembly: GCA_009823395.1. Taxonomy (NCBI): domain Eukaryota; kingdom Metazoa; phylum Chordata; class Actinopteri; order Tetraodontiformes; family Monacanthidae; genus Thamnaconus; species Thamnaconus septentrionalis. The sequence goes on along the minus strand of CM020501.1, from coordinate 3,544,672 downwards.
ACAGTGTCATCACTGAATGCAAACTTGGGATTAATGATCCCACAACTAGGAGCCATCGGGTTGCCATTTCCCAGAGTTAAAATTTGAGGTTCACAAGTTGGAACTCTTAGGCCTGCATTACTACAACATGGTTTGACAGAATTTTTGTTGGCTGTATGTGTGCTACTCCCATCTCCAGCGTTGCATGTGGGACTTCTTGAGTCAATGTTCCCACTGTGTGGTGCCCTCTTCATGGTTTCTTCAAGTGAAAACCTTGGATCAAAACCTGTGCAGTGGACCTGTGGAATAGAAACTCCACTTACAGGGCCCTTACTGATCCCAGCCCTTGGATTTAGTGACTGACAGGTACTTGTGGCTGCAAACACATCATCCTTGATGTTAGAATTGTTACACACACTGGAGCAGCTTTCTTTTATGGAAGGACTGAGCAAGTTGCCGTTTGTGTCACTGTTTTGTCAAGTTTTCCGTTTTTACTGTTTGAGCTGTCGAAAGGAGCTTGATTAATGGTGCTTTTCCCATTGACACCATTACTACCATTAATGGTGACACCACTTATTGATTCAGTAGAACTCTGAGTGGTGCCAGCTTTAAGTTTCCGAGAAAACTGCTGAGGAGAAGTTCGGGCACATCTCATTGTCTGCTCCTCTGGGATGTGGAGTAATGGACTATGTGGCTCCTGCATTTCCTGAGTCCCATCTGGAATCTCGTCACATTTATAAGGTGGTTTAGAGGACTGAAAAGATTGCCGTTGTGAGTTGTGAGGTAAGGATCCTTGTCTTTGCTCAGCAGACTGGTCAGAGGATAGGGTATTTAAGGGCTGTGGCTGTCTTTCAACGTGGCTATATCCACTGGCAGAATCTCCATGTGTGGAAGGTAAGGTGCGCTTCTTCGTGAACACATCATTTTCGGGCTCATCACGCACAAGGTCAATATAAATTACATCGTCATTAGCATAAGTGTGGCTTTTGCTTAAAGCCTTTTTTGTTTCAGTTGTTGACTCGTCCCTTTCACTGTCACTCTTCTGGGATCCAGTGATATTCGTTCTTTCCTGTTTTTTTAATAACTCAGAACTCTTGGTTTTATCTCCAGTCTCAACCTGTTCAACACCAGGGTGGGAAGTGACAAGAGTGGGGGTTATTCCCCTGGGATTTTGAAAAGTCATGAACTCACCCTGGTTTGGATGAACTCCATATGGAATGCCTTGTTTAGGGAGCAAGTGTGGTGGATAAAAACTGCTGCTGCCAAGCAAGACTGGGTGAGGGTAAACTGGCCCTTTAGCTGGAATGGTCATATGTTGCAAGGACATATTCTCTGCTACTGTGTAAGGGACATAGCGGCTTGTGTAGCCAAAGCCAGAAGGGAGGTACGAATCCCCATAGTTGTGAGAAGACTTTCCTTTTTCCAAACTTGACTGCTGTTGCTGTGAACGAGAGTGACTCTCTTGTGCCTCAATTTTAGGATTCAGAATTTGTTTTCCGGAGCATTTGTTACCCTCCTCTTTACTGTTTGGGTAGAGTTTATCTGAATCAGCAGGAGGGAGCAAAGACCATTCCACTTTAGATTTTGAGAAAGGAGATGATGTTGAGGTTCTCCCCCCGATGGAAGGGCTGGGATTACCATTCACATCACCAATTGTGGATCCAGGCGAGTACTGTGGCGTTAAATGATGATCTAAACTTCTGGGTTTTATCATTTGGGAGCTTTGAGAGCTGACAGTTGAGGAGGGGCCTGAAATAGCCCGAGATAAGGGAACATCACTGGTTGATTCAGGAAGATTTGATGACTTTACCGACTTAGTAACAGGTGGGGTAAGACCCTCTTTTAAGTGCAGTTCCTGACTTGCAAGCAACCCATAAGAATGTGGTGGTACGTAACCCAATTTGGCCAGAGCTTCTAGCTTGGATGAATATGCTTCCAATTCCTTTGGAGACAGATTCAAGGGGTTTTCTTTGAGGTTTTTTGGAGGCTTTTGAGACACACGTGTGTCCTGTGATGTCTTAGCCGGTGAAATACCTTTTCTGCAATACAGGTATTTGACATGGTGTCTTTGGTTTTGTTACTGCCTGATTGCATGGTAGAATAGATATCTGACCTCATGCTTCCTTTGGAAAATGGTTGAGTCACTATATGTGACGTTGAGGATGAAGAGGTGCCTCTGTAAAGTGACTTATTTAGGTCTGGAGTGGAATTACTCAGGGGATGGGGCAAGGGACCAATGCACTGAACATTGGTGACCGACGGGGACTGATTGGAGGTACTGCTAACACAACTTTTACTGGAGGCACCACTACTTCCAATGCTGTTACTGCTGAGTGTGGTTGTATTGGAAATAGGCAGAATGGATTTTGCACCACTGCTGCCATGTTGTTGATCGGGACGGGGAATGGGCAGAGGCTGGGGATCCTGGGGTATCTGAGGACTAGCTTTGAAAGCAGAGTGTTCCTGGGATACTTGAGGGCTAATACCAGGTAAAGTTTTATCCTGTGCGTGGGACAATGGTGAAAGACCAGCTGTGGTTGGATTAGCTGAATGAATTCTAATTGGAGGGCCCAGTGGAGAGGAGATATGAGCCGGTGCATAATGGGGCAGGTAGAAAAGTCTGTCTTCCACAGGTGCACTGCTTGCTATTCCAGAGGCGCACAAAGACTGGTATGCCAGCTGTTGGTGAACAAAGGGTGACGGCTGAGAGAGGAAAGATGCCTTGTATGCCATATCAAGGAATGGGTACATTGATGCATCGGCATAAGGGCTGACCCAAGGCAATCTGAGGAAGCTACCACCACCATTCAGGCACAGTTCAGACTGCTTGACTGTGGACAGGACTTGGCGCTCAAGCCCGAGGTTATCACCTCCAGCGGCGTGAGCATGAAGAGGTTTCTGCAACCCTGGTGGTGGGCTCTTATACAGTCCAATGTATCCATTTCCAGTTTTCTGACCATCCAACAGGGCCACACCTGGTTTATAAAGGAGATCATAGCCAAGGGGTATAGAGGTGCCAGTCTCCTGGAGCTTTTCACCAGCAAGCGGCTGAATCCCGGGATAGAAAATTCCTCCTTGGGGACGGTAGTTTTCACCTACCAAAGTATTGCGGTCAATGCTGAGGGCAGCCAGTGGATTCATCATGTAAGAATGGCTGGCATCTACCTGCAATATGCCAAAGAATAATGACCCAACATGTAAAATACATTTAGAATTAACTGTACCAGTTAACACTGACCAATATATAATATTCTGATCAACGTAATATTTACTTTTACTTTAGGCACTGATGTTGCAGATTTGAATAAACTATTAGATTAAGCTTTTTTTTTAATACAGTTTTTGAACCCAAACAACCTGTTTGACAAAACATGCACTAAAATCAACAATCCAGACTGAAAAATGAAATAGCTTTGTAGGAATCATTTCTCAAGGACAAACAGCCTCAGTGACAAAAGTATTTGGAACATTTACGGGATCACAGGACGTGATGCCTGTCATTTAATTTTCTCTTTCATGGAGAAAAATAAGAGCAATCTTTTTTTAGTCCATATTCCTGGATGTCATACAATGCCCAGAGCTACGCTTCTTCTCTCTCCCTCGACAGGAAACAGAGGGAGAGGGACGAGAGGCGGTGAGTGAGAAAAAGAGAGAGAGGAAAAGAGAGGTAGCACCAGATAAACAAAGACGGCGAGAGACAAAGGAAAAAGCGTTGCAGCTGGGGAGAGAGAGAGAGTCGGGAAGAGAAATATTGGGGGAGTTGTGGAGGGGGTTGGCCTAATTGAATTTCCTGTCACACGGCGTTGTGAACCATTTCTGATTGGCTATCAGCCGCAGGCCCATTAGGAAATTATCCAGACAGCTGGGTGGCTGCCTCAGATGTGTAGGAAGCGGAGCGATCCTTCGCTTGCTGCGGTTTTTGCCAAGAAAATATATTTGTTTTTCATTATCATGCTTGACAAACTAAATATCTGTCAAGCTCCGTGTTTTTTTTGTTTTGTTTTGTTTTTTAAGGTGGGGCTGGGAGAGGACTCCAAATTTATTTCGCTTTGCAGTGGCAGGATCAACACCAGAGAAGCATAAAGTTGACCTTTTTACCCTTACCATGCTGTGAGCCTGCAGTCTTCTGGTTTCTGCTTCAGGCACGACCGTCTGGCTGGAGCATGCCGATTAGTGCGCCATGTCTGCAGACGGAGAGGAAAACCACATGAGAGGAGGTTTTCAAAGGCTGACAGAAACCAAAGCTGAGGTTTCTGACCAGAAACAGGGTTCAGTCAGCTACGAAAAAACAAAAAACAAAAATGTTTTTTTTGACAATTTCTGCAACTATTTCTTCTTCTTAACTTATGTGAACCAGACTTTTCCAAAAGCAATAGACTGATCAGGGATATCATGAGCTAAAGCGAAGATCTTTTCTCCATTTAGAATGTCTACAAATTTTAGTCTGTGTGACGGTTAGATCCATAGTTTTGGGGTAATTTTAGAGCCAAGCAGTCATGTTCCGTTTTTGAAATATGAAAGATGATTTAAGACAAAGTGATTATGCTACATTTATAAAAGCGCAATAAAAAGTTAGCAACAGGCAGCCAATGGCCTTTTTAATCTCACGTTCATGGTGCTGATTGGTAGAGATGCAGAATGTCAGTTGTGATGTTATGCTAGAAAGGTGACCAGTAAAGGGGCAGTTGCAATTTTCTCAAAAAATGTCCCAATAATTTAAAAAAAAAAAAAAAAAAAAGCATTTCAGTCTGTCACGTGACTTACAAATGCAAAACCATTTTTGTCATTGTCACTTTGCGAAATATTCTACAAAACATGTTTGCAATTCAAGCTATTTTTAAAAAATCATTGTTTTCTTTAGACCTGTTACTTTTTCGTGATTTTAATTATCACAGTATATTGAACTAAAAAAAAACAAACTACCAAATAACAAAATTAACTAACAAAATCCTGCGTGAAAATGTTAGTAATGTCGACAATTCATTTGGGAACCAATCATAGCTAACTACGTTTATTTTGCGCATCTTGCGTTCCCATCCTTTATAATTACCGCCAAGTGTTCGCAAAACGCAATGTACACACAAACAGCAGGGGGTATAAACGGCAGGCAGACAGACAAAAACGTGCAACGCGTGTGCGCGCACACACACGAGCAGACAGACGGAAAACATACACACACAAAGACACACAGCGAGGCAGACGGAGCGAAACACACACACACACACACACACACACACACACACACAGCGCTCCGTCTGCAGCGGTGTTAGGAGGCTCGACATCCGTGTGTGCGTGTGTGCTTTATCGCCCAGCCGGAGGACTGATAAGGCACGTCGCCTCATTTCCCGAGGAAGTCATAATCCAGCAGAGAGAGAAAACGTATCGGCGCTGCCCAACGAGCACACGCGCGCGCGCTCACGCACGCACGCACACACACACACACACACACACACACAGATTGATGGCTGTTAGGGAGCTGGAATTTCAATAACGGCTCTTATCTCCAGACTATTGAAGGACAGCTGTGTGTGTGTGTGTGTGTGTGTGCGTGTTCGCGTGTGTGTGTGTGTGTGTGTGTGTGTGTTCGCGTGTGTGTGTGATGGATGAGTGCAGCCGGACACACACACAGATGCACGCGCACACCATTGTGCACACACAGCTGGATCTGCTCTGTCGGAAATTTATTGGCAGATTTAAAACCAAATTTCCGGGAGATTGTTTTTCCATCTGTGGTGGAATGTACGTGAAAATATATGAAAGTGAAAGTATATTCAGCAGATATATGTATATATATATATATATATATATATATATATGTACACTTCTAAATTTAAAATAAAAAAATTCCACCTTTACGAAGTCAATTTTGTACATACAACTACTTTGTTTACGAGCAACTTCTGTTAAATGTGTTTGCGTCTTCCATGCAATGAAGTGAACATTCACTTTCTGATTATCCACGATCAATGCGGGATGTTGGCTGGGCTAAAAAGGCCAGTAGCGTTGGGATTGGCCAAGCAGTACAGCCCTCTCACATCCTTGGCCCTGAAACAATTCCAGGAGGGGCAGATTCCAGTTAGTCGTGGCTCCCAGTAAACCAAAGCTGGGTTATCTAGCGGCACCACGCCTAAGTAGAGGCTAGAGTAGAGTGGCTAACATGAACTACTCCAACCCTAACCAGTTGCATCAACAACAAAAACAAGAAGCAAAGACTTGTAAAATCTGTTACCCAACCCCAAAAACCCCTCACGCTGACATGAAAATCAATGACTTTTGCCTCCAAAAGCAGTCAAACTAACAGGAAAATCTATAGAGGATTTTCTGACTGAAACTCAAAGTCTCTCAAAAAACTCAGGCCAAAACCCCCAATTTCAGAAGACAATGAAATCAATAAGTCTCAGCCCTCTTTAAACACTGCACCTGGCATAAAGTCTCCCTCTCAAAAAACACTCCTATACACACAAAATGAACACAGAGACTCCGCCCCACCAGACCACTCAAACTGGCTTAAAATCCAGAGCCCCTCCTCCAACCATTCCAGTTGACAAAAATATTGTGTCCCCACCTTCCATCAAACACTTACCAAGACCACAACCCCTAGAAATATTATGACCCCGCCTCCCATCAAACACTTAATAAGACCACGCCCCCTCGAAACATGACCCCGCCCTCATCGAAATCTTAACAAGACCATGCCCCCTAGAAATATTATGAAACCCGCCTTCCATCAAACACTTACTAAAACCACGCCCCGTAGAATTACTATGACCCCACCTCTTATCAAACACTTAGCAAGACCACACCCCTAGAAATACTGTGGCCCGCCTCCTATCAACACTGATCAAGACCACACCCCTAGAAATACTATGGCCCGCCTCCTATCAACACGGATCAAGACCACGCCCCCTAGAAATACTATGACCCCACCTCTTATCAAACACTTAGCAAGACCAAACCCCTAGAAATACTATGGCCCGCCTCCTATCAACACTGATCAAGACCACGCCCCCTAGAATTACTATTACCCCATCTATTATCAAACACTTAGCAAGACCACACCCCTAGAAATACTATGGCCCGCCTCCTATCAACACGGATCAAGACCACGCCCCCTAGAAATACTATGACCCCGCCTCCTATCAAACACTTAGCAAGACCACACCCCTAGAAATACTATGGCCCGCCTCCTATCAACACTGATCAAGACCCCGCCTCCTATCAAACACTTAGCCAGACCACGCCCCCTATCAAACACTGATCAAGACCACACCCCCTAGAAATACTATGACCCCACCTCTTATCAAACACTTAGCAAGACCACACCCCCAGAAATATTATGACCCCGCCTCCCATCAAACACTCAACGAGACCACACCCCCAAAACAACCTCATTGATGTATACAACTCTAGGGCTCCACACCTTAAAACACACCAGCTGACTAAAATTTTTTATCCATTTCAACTCAACATGGACTGCAGGGAGGCAAACGGAGGCCAACTAATTTTCATGTAGGGCAGCCGAGGCGGCACTGCGTCACACTTCCCTACTGGAAGGACGCCCTGCAGGGCGCTTAATCCCTGGCCCTCCCTCGAGTCCAGCGGCGGGTGGCGTGGAAGCGAGAGCGGCAACGAACTGAAGGGGGGGAGGGGCTGCACAAGGCTTTAGCGGAGAAACCAAAAGTCAATGTATTCTATCGCAACACTTGTGAGGTTTCTGACTGGGAGCCACAATAATCCAGATCTTAAAAAAATAGAAAAGGAAAACATTATGAACGAGATGCAACCTTAAACCAATCCCCTTCTCATACACAACGTTAGATCCGTGAACAACACAGTAAAAATCATCGAAAGATGAGCTTTATAATGCGGTTGCTACTTTTAAACGGATTTTGGGCACATCAACAAGAGAACTTCCAAAAATTCAGTGGAATAATCCTGGTCGAACTCATGATTGAAAGCCGGAAATTTTATCAAAAGCTGCATCACACTGAGCGTCTGCGAACACATATGCGTTGAGTCGCACCAAAAAGAAAGTTTCGGGTTTGTGCGGCTACAATATACTGTGCAAGCATCCAAGCACGAATGTCCCAAAGTCTGTTTCCAAATGGATATGTGAAACAAAACACAGCCTTCGCAAAATGTCAAATGAAATGAATGAAGTGAGAAGGAAAAAAAAGAAGAAAATCTTAGATTAGAAACTCAGATGTCACCTGACAGACACACCTGTTGACTCCACCCAAAAGGAGGGCTAGGATCACTGCTTTCCAATATAATAATGATAAAAGTCAATAATAGTGGTATAAATTTATATATATTGTGACGGAGGCATCCATAGCCTGCTCTTGGATCATCATAAAAGCGGCTCTAAAAGTCAAAAGAAAAATACTGCAGGTGCTGAAGCGCAAAGGGGGCGGGCGGGGGAGCGGAGGGGGAGTGTTAGTCTGACCCAAAGGGATCTTCACGAAATTTTCCCCAGGGTGGGAGAAAACACTAAACAAAAAACAAAACAGAAGTTACTTTGGTTCTTTTTTTGTTGTTGTTGTTGCTTTTTCAGGTAAATCCAGTGACAGAATAAATGGACGCATTTTTAATTTGGCACAATTACATTTTCACTTGCACACTTTCACATGCTTTTACATTCTGGGATAGAATTAATCCCCCTGCCACCTCAAAAACTTACCTTTTCTTCTTCTCCAGCTCCTCAACTTCCCGTTTTTCTTGACGTTTCGCATTTAAAATCCATCGGTTTTTTTTAAAAAAAAAAAAAAAAAAAGGCGAACAAAAGAAAAATGGTTTAAACCTCCTCTCGTGCCAAAGTAAACAAACCCATCGTCGCTGATCTGCCGCGTGTGGATGCGGGACGGGTGCGTGGAGGCGCTCGCTCAAAACACACGCACACTCACACTCACAAACACACACGCCTGGGCACGCGCGCACATACTGTGAAATGGGATAAAGGTGTTCCTGATTGATTTCAGGTGTGGGGAGCCACGCGGCGACATGCTGGCCACACGCGCGCGCGCACTGCAGGTAACGACCCCTAAGAGAAGTGTGTGTGTGTGGGGGGGTGAGGGGCGCGCGGGATGAACGGAGAGGAGGTCGTTCGGACCGGAGCGCAACTCCGCCAAAACATCCAAAAATATTGAGGGAGATTTTAAAAGCTGTTGGTAAACACGTCGTCCGGACCAGTCCACAACTCCTTCGGGTTGTATGTTAGTGTGTGTGCGCGCGCTCTCGCGAGTGAGTGCGCGTGGGTTTTGGTTTTTTTTTTTCCCTCCCCTGCGCGAGGTCCCGGCAGGAAGCGGCGGCGGCGGCAGCAGCAGCAGTGGAATCACATCCAGAAGAAGAGAACAGTCCGAAAATGTCCAAAAACAAATTTTAAAAAATTATTCCCCCGCCGGCGGAAGTAGTCCTAGGGCTGTCGCGCGACATACTGGCGGATTATTCCACATTAGTGCGCTTTTCTTCCGGTCCCGTCGTCCGTCTGTCTGCGGGCTCCTCTTTCCCGTCTCTGCCTCCCCTTCTCCTCCTCCTCCACCACCACTACCACTCCTCCCCCTCTTCGCCCCCCCTCCACGTCCTTCTGCCGCTTCCCGCACCCAGGCGCGTCAATTTTCGAGTGACGAGACCACGCGTTTCCGGCGAGCGCCTTCACAATAAGGACGTCACGGCGGAAAACGTGTGTGTGTGTGTGTGTGTGTGTGTGTGTGTGTGTGTGTGTGTGTGTGTGTGTGTGTGTGTGTGTGTGTGTGTGTGTGTGTGTGTGTGTGAGAGAGAGAGAGCGAGAGAGAGAGTGTGTGTGGGGGTTTTTTTTTTCACGCCTCAACCGGCCACGAGAAAGGCACGTCGGCCACGCCCACACGACACACAAGACCAACGACAATACCGCTGCGTTTACAATAAAAAAAAAAAACAACATTTTTTTTTTTTGAAGAAAAATCTCTTGACCTCTTGACTGTGGAGTATTTGTGCAGACATTATTTTTTTCATACGGAGTGACGTCACCTTGGGTTCGCACACGCCCCATGTTTGCTTCGTTTTCACGTGAAGAGCCACAACTCAACTTGGTTGGTTTGTTAATTTGTTGTTGTTGTTGTTGTTTTTGTCCTTGTAAAGGTTAACAGAACACATTTGAGGTTGAAAACCAAATATAAATTGAGAAATCTGTATATATGACTAAGGTATCAAGCACAATTTAATATTGAATTAATTAATTTATTATTATTGAATCACTCAAGTGTGTCACACTTGGCTCGTCTGTGTCCAATAAAACAGTATAGTAATACATAGTTCCGTAATTACACATGCTTTTATTTTGACAGGCTCTTGCTAGTTATGCTGTTTCTTCTTTGGTGAAAGATGCCAACCTGACATTGATCACTTACTATTAAACGACTCTTTTTACATTTTGTTACTTATTTTCTCACAAGTTTCCAGTTGTTTTCTTTTACCGTAATTGTGATTTATGAAGGATAGTTTTGATTTTAAGTTGGGTTTTTTTTTTTAAACAATCTAATTTGTAAACATGGACTAATCAACAATTAACCAAATAGTCTGACTGTGATGAAGGCCGATATGATCCATTAGATTTTAATCATTTTTGCTCTAATTATTGGCAACGACTCTGTGCTGATCCTTAACCTCGGTACAACAGGCACCACACGCGTCCGATCAGTCTTCAGGCCATGGTACCACAGCGCCTCCAAAAGGATGCTGATTGCAACGCAACCAAATACTCTGCTTTCACTTAAAATTTGTTCTAGAAAATAAGATATACTATTACTACTGTAAAAACTAATACAATAAGACATACGAATTATACCTAACTTAAATACTTATGCATACTCACCCTTTCACATATCATATGGAAGAGTTTTGAGAGATTCTTATCGTTGACAGCATATCCTCCACCTGTTTCTGGCAGCAAGTGGGACTGTGAAGTCACATTTCACGCACATATTACAGATTTTCAGCATAATAGCAATCAAAACATTACTGTATAATGCATAAAATGCTCACAATTTCCCATCATCTTTTCTTTGTGGGGTAACAGAATTTAAATGTTCAAAAAAAAAACGTATTGAGATGCACAATTGACGTTTCTACCTTTCAACATATGTAATATAATGATGTTCTATTAACTCAGTTCTCAAAATGAAAAAGATTGTGTTTTTTGTTCGGCCACAATGAAAGAAATTGTTCTGCAATCATACCACCAGAAGATGGCAGCAGAACATTCTGAGAGTATGTCTGCAGAACATCGAGCCTATAATTTCTGGGATGTGCGAGATTCTTGCAATATTTATTATTATTATTATTAGTAGTAGTAGTAGTAGTAGTATTATTATTATTATTATTATTATTATCATGTGTAGTGGTGACAGTCATTTTCATACAACAGCGTAAGATGACGCAGTAACAGTGAGTCGTTTTGCACGTCCAAAATCAGCAATTAAGATTTTCTATTAGATATTCAATTGAATGCAACATTTAGTGATTTTTTTCCAAAATTGTTAACGCCCCTAAATATTCATCTGGTACAAGCTTCAGTTCAGATTTTTTCAAGATTCCACACTATGTTAAATAAACGTGGTTTATTGCTCCAAAGAGTAGTTCAAAGCATGTTATTCTGGGAGTGGGGGGGAGGGGGGGGGGGGCTCTCTATCTTTGGAGAGCTCCAAGGTGGAAGCAGGATTGCCTGTTTCCACACATCTCCAGGAAGGAAAAAAAAGAAGGAAGAAAAAACGAGCCAGACTCCCAACAACAGATGAAACAGTCTGAAAGCTTTTCATCTCAACACCTGTTTTGCATTTTAAAAAAGCGTCTCAGAGCCAATTTGTCCCAAATCAACAAAGCAGAACGCAGCATGGAAAACTGCAGTTTTTCTCTCCCGACTTGAAGATTGGCAGATTGATACATGTGGTGCTCTTACTACAGGCTGGACTTTTAGTAATTAAAAAAAAAAATCAGAGCTAAGGAATTTGTTGAAATTTCCAAGACTCAGTTCTCTTGGATTCAACAGAAAACAAGGTTCTAAACATTCTGAATCGTTATGAGCTGGTCTGAGTGTTGGCCAGACAAATACTCTTCCTCTCTAGGATAAGGAGGCGGAGCGACAGCCTATGTTTGATTGCAGGATGTTGTAAGATTTTGAACAATGTGATTTCAGTTACAAAGCACTTAAAGGTGCAATTTTTTATTTTATATTTTTTAATTGGGGTTGGGGGGTGTAAGGTTCAGGTCCTGACAGGCTTTGGACACAGATTAGTTCAATTCCGCCCAGATGAACATTCATTTTAAAATAAACATTGTGGCTGTATGAACATTACAAATCAATGAGTCGTTATTTCATGGCGCACATGAAACATGAGAGTTGGGGTCTTGCGCTGCAAATTCGGCATCCCTGGAGGAGGAGGAAGAAGGAAAAAAAATTGGGTGGAGATGAACGTGCGAACATTCCTAGGCGCGGAGGGGCCTGCAGGTGATTTATGCGGCTTGTTAAAACCTCCCAGCGTTTTATCGCCTCCTTCCCGACGGTCGCGCCTCGCGTCCGCTAGAACGGCGGGAACGTCATCGGCAGGCGAAGGTCGAGTCCATCACGGCGGCCCACATCCCCTCCCAGGGTGAAAAACGATCCACTTTAATTAAAACAGTGTGTGCGTGCACGTTTGTGTGAGTGCGTGCACGTGTTGGCAAGAACACATGAGGTCGTGATGTGCGTGCATTCATGCGTGGCCACCGTGGGATCTTTCCGTGCACCCATGCGTGACATTTAAACGTGTTTACATAATATAGGAATATGCCGCAGCAGCAGCAGGAGCAGCGACAGAGTTTTAATGAAGCCGCTTATGCAGAAAGAGTCGCGCTGAGCTGCGGAATCATGGCGCTGGAGGAAGAAATCCTCTGCAGTCAAGGGGGGGCAGAAGATGCACTGGTTGACAGTAAATAGAGCTGCAGTGAAACTGAAGAGAAAGGAAGATCACCTCTTACTCTTTTCAGTGTCCAGTTTTATTGAAACCTACCGGGAGGAAACACTGAACAGCATTCAGCGCCAGATGATGTGAGATCGCCGCTCCCAACCCAAAAAAGTTGTCAACACTCAACTGGCGTTTCGGTACAAATGTATAAAGTCGCTCACATGTTTTCCTTCTGGGTTCCAAACGGATACAAGAACACGGAAGAGGTCGCAAAGGAAGAAGAAGAAGAAAAGAAACAAATATCAAAGACTGAACAGCAGATGTGGAAAATCGAGTAACACCCCGAAGCTCGTACTCGCCGAGATCAAAAAGGGCTTCTTGACGAGAAATGCAACTGGAAATGACAAGACGGACTGCAGATTCAAGTCAGATGTTTGAATTTCTGCAACTTCTTGCATGGGGAGGACTAAGATAAAGATTTATCCTAGCAAACTAACAAGTAACTAAGTTTTTGGAACGTTGGGAGAACAATGATTTTTGGAAGATTGGGCAGAAGTTAATGGCAAATACATTTTATTTTAATGGTTATCTGGTAATGTGCAAAAATATCAAATAGTTAATCCAAGTCCATAAAATATACATATGTATTTTAGACAGCATTAGCTTTTGGATAAGAGTACTCTGCTAGTTTTGTTTGGTTTTAGCTTGACAACATGAAGCTCTATTGGGGTCCATTATTGAAAGGAGCGGCAAACAAGGTAAGCATCCAACAAAACACTGTTTTTAACACGGCATCTGTGCTGTTCTGCATGTATAAAAAAATAAAGTACATCTTGTAAGAAAGAGCCGCAATGAGCCTTTACTGCACCAAAGACTGAAAGCAGCCATGTATATAGCGCTAGCTATTGCCAAGCTACTGACAAATGCACTTCATAATTCTTTATAATTGTGGGCTATTACTTTTGAGGGAAATTAAACACGTGTTACTAGGATGTGTCGACATCTTAGTAATGCACAAAAATGTAGTCGAAAGACTGGAAAATTTACTCCTGCCAACGTTGACGTTATACGTCCAACCCATACTGTAACCTGCCACCAGAGGGCAATATAGAAACTTTGGCTTCCAGGAGGCATGTTGTAAGCCAGAAACATAAGACTGGTCAGAGATTGTTAAGAGTGTAACACATACCTTTGATATGTTGGTTGGAGAATTAGAATTGGGGTCAAATTAGCCTTAAAAGATTGTGTAAAGGCCTACGGTCACAGTAAGCGTGGAAATTAACTGCAGTGGTTGAGATGTCTGATGTCGTTCTGAGGGTGAAGACGTGATGAAAAAGCAACGTATCGCAAACTGCTTGATTGAAAGAAAACACAGTAGTAGAGAACAAAACACAAAGGAGACCAACGTAAAATTGAGACTGGAGTGATATAGACAGAATGAGGTAGAGGAGATTAGGAGGAAAGCAGGAGAATCTCAACACAAAAAGACAAAATGTAAAGAGGCAGATCCTTCAGGTTCACATCGACTTTCCCAAAAAAGTAAAAACCACGTGAGAACCAATCAGGTAGCGTCCAACTTGAAGACCCAAAGGCGAAGGAATAAACTCAAAGCAATACTTGTTGCACCAGTGCTTGCACTTCCAGGAGTAGTGCGATTGTGTTCATACTGCGAAATCCCCACAGCCGACGGGACAGAAGGCGGCACCGCGGAGGGTGTCCAAGCAGTTGACCAGGATGAGTGTGCCAGTCAGGTGCTTCCACCTCTTGGTGATGGGGTTCCTCATCCTGTCCAGGCCCACGTGGAGCTCCTGGATCACGTCACGGTAGCTGTCACCAACGTGGGCGGCCCAGGTCAGGAGGAAGTCATAGGCCGGCTTCCACATGCACTGGAGGGTTCGGTATGACAGGAAGGAAGGTGTTATGAAGGATACTTACAGATAGAAAGACATTGCAGTTTGGTCAATCAAAGGTAGGACCCCCAAAATTTGTTCTCCTTTAGTCCTAAACATGTGGGGTGCATATACCGAGTCATGGAATTAGTTTTAAAATTGATTTAAATTGAACTTCTCAGAATAGTATATGAAAACTGGATTTTCTCACACAAATTACACCACTGATGGGTCACCCATTCAAAAACTCCCTGGTGGCATCGTTCTGGTCACCTCGTTGTCCAGGAGGCCGTTCTTGTCGCGGTGCGGAGCTTCGTAGGCCTCCATCTGCTGCCGGGACACCCGCGCCAGCTTCTCGGCCAGCTCCCTCCAGCGGGACGCCACCTCCACCGCCGTGGTCAACAGGACAAAGTCCAGCACCAGTCTGGCCACCAGACCCTGGCAGTCCATCTTCAACAGCGCCTGGACGAGGACAAACCATACATCGGAGATTTAGACTGGAATTGTTAACACCTTAAAACGTTTTTGATGTTTTGGACGCAGATTGTTGATACGATGTATTACCTCAGAAAATATTTTGATAAACGGTATTTATTGATAAATACAAAACAGAAAAATTAAATTGAAACCATTTTGAGGTTTGAAAGTCTTATAATAAACTGAGAAAAAACAAAACAAAACAAAACAAAGATATGTGCGACTATTCCAGCCGCTGGTTCTTAATTGTTTCTGTGGGGAAAAACAGCATCTTTAAGTATGAGGATCTTAATAGAACACTGTAAACTGTCAGACCGCTGCTGATGTTGATAAATGAGGCTGAAAAAATTGTGAGGTTCAATAGCAGCAGCAGCCAATGGCATGCACACAAACACACAGCAGGCCAGATGGTATTTTTCTTCACAAAATTGTCAAAAATGTGATGCGTGTGCACGTGTGTGTGCATGTGCATGGGAACAAGCGCCACACAAACACCCACATCAAAGGGAGGTGCTGTCCCGTCCTGCGGTCAGACCTTCCCAGGAAGGTTTGCCGTCTTTTTTTTGGCCGGCGGCCCGCAGGAATCCACACCGGAGGGCAAAGTTAGCAACTTCCGACAGGAAGATGTTTCAAAGGTCCGTCAAAATAAGAGCAGATGCCAATCAAACAGATGGCAGCCGGGCCGGGAGACACTGGTTCCCACAGTCAGCTGCCAGAGATATCACTCATATGTGCCGTTCAAAGCAGCAACAGCACATCAATGCAGAAAATTACTCTTGGGATTATCATTTCAAGATGTTCCTTAAATTCTGTACTTTGATTTTTGCAGAATTTCTAGATTATGTTTGCAATAAATTGTATTTTGAATGTTTGTGTATTTGAAAATAATGCTTTTCTAAATAATGTTTTTAATTAAATTATTCCAAACCCTTCTCAATGTGCACCAAATTAGTCCCAATAGCACTCGTGCGCTGCCCGGGAACACAACTGAAGACAAACAGCGGAAGCAAGAGCGAGGCTTTCGGCCACGCCCACCATAGCAAAGCCCCAGGAAAAATGTGTTTTTAGGGGTCGAGAGGTTTTTATTAAAAGCACATCACAGATCTCAGCGACTCTCTGGCGTAAAGAATAAATTAAAGCAAAGTCAAAAATCTCTCGACTGAAGAGAGCTGACTTCATTTGGAGGAGCTGGAGTGGTTTGGGTCCGCAAGCCTGTCAGTCATTGCCACTTCAAAGCTTTCAAAGCAACACGCACAGGCAGAAACAGGCACGGCACACACACACACACACACAAATCCACTCCCTCAGTCACAATCGTGTGAATGCATGATAAGAACTATATATATATATATATATATATATATATATATATATATATATACATATACACATATATATATATATATATATATATATATATATATATATATATACACACACACACATATATATATATATATATATATATATATATATGTATATATATATATATATATATATACATATATATATATATGTATATATATATATATATATATATATATATATATATATATATATATATATATATATATATATATATATATATATATATATATATATATATATATATATATATATATATATATATATATATATATATATATATATATATATATATATATATATATATATATATATATATATATATATATATATATATATATACACAACCCTCCTTAGAGAAAAGTGAATGCGTATGAACATGTGTTAACGCATACGCATTGTTGTGTAACTACAGAGAAAATAACGTCATAACGACGGTTTCTCTTGAAAACGCAGATCTGCAAGCACACTGTACATCAGCGTTTGAATTATTATTTCTATTTATAATGTTATTAATATCTAGGAATCATTATAATACAATTATTTTATTTGTTACTTAACAATTAACACTCCCCGTTTAAGCTTGTGTGCATGTAAACTGTGGGTTGGGCTGTTCTGAGCTGGTGGAAGTCAGGGCCCAGAAGAAGACACCTAGGTTACACTGCCTGGGCATCAGGAGGAGGGGAACAAAAATCAGCCAACTGAGGACGAGATAGAGGAAGAACTTACACTGCCTGGCCAAAAAAAAAAGTTGCCACCACAAATACAGATCACACACTCTAATATTTAGTTGGACCGCCTTCAGCTTTCATTACGACACGCAGTCGCTGTGGCATTGTTTCGATAAGCTTCTGCAATGTCACAAGATTGATTTCCATCCAGTGTTGCATTCTTTTTGCTTACTGTACATGCTTGTACAGTAGGCACTAGGTATGATGGGTGTATCACTTCACCTGCCTCTCTTCTTACCCTGAAGCGCCCATCACTCTGGAACAGTGTATCTCACACTGGACTCATCAGACCACATGACCTTCTTCCATTGCTCCAGAGTCCAATCTTTTTGCTCCCTAGCAAATTGAAGCTTTTTTCCCCCAGACTCACCCTGTTCCAGAGCTGACTACCTGAATATACTGAATGACCAGGTTATTCCATCAATGGATTTTTTTCTTCCCTGATGGCACGGGCATATTCCAAGATGACAATACCAGGATTCATCGGCCTCAAATTGTGAAAGAGTGGTTCAGGGAGCACGAGACATCATTTTCACACATGGATTGGCCACCACAGAGTCCAGACCTTAACCCTATTGAGAATCTTTGGGATGTGCAGTGTATTTTACTTGAGTAATGCACTGTTGGAATAAGTGTATTTGCACTTTTGATTTATGTATTTGCACTTTTGTGCTGCCCTTTTGTAAACCTACCTCAAAAGAATAAATGTTATTAAATCAAATTGTTCTTTTTTCGCTATTATTGTCTATCCCTGTATTTATACACATATATATATATACACATACACACACATATATATATATATGTATATATGTATATATTTATATTAGGACTGTCAGTTGATTACATTTTTTAATTGTGATTAATCGCATAGTGTCCTGAGTTAACTCACGATTAATCGCAAATTCATTGCAAATATTTTACTCTGCTCTATATGTAACTTTTAGAAGATATTTATTGTGTTTCTTAAATAGTTAATGAAGAAATGTTCCAATGAAAATAAAAACAGAATATTTCAACAAAGGAATTATTATTGTCCTCTCCAATTTTTACGAGAGTTTAAGAAACGCAACAAATATTTTCTAAAAGTTACATATTAGTGTATATATATATATTGCCAAAAGCACCCATCCAAATAATCAGAATCAGGCATTCCGATCACTTAAATGGCCACAGGTGTATAAAATCAAGCACTTAGTTCATGCAGAATGCTTTTACAAACATTTGTGAAAGAATGGGTCGCTCTAAGGAGCTCAGTGAATTCCTGCGTGGAACTGTGATAGGATGCCACCTGTGCAACAAATCCAGTCGTGAAATTTCCTCGCTCCTAAATATTCCACAGTCAACTGTCAGCTGTATTATAAGAAAATGGAAGAGTTTGGGAACAACAGCAACTCAGCCACGTAAACTGACGGAGCGGGTCAGCGGATGCTGAGGCGCATAGTGCAAAGAGGTCGCCAACTTTCTGCAGTCAATCACTACAGAGCTCCAAACTTCATGTGGCCTTCAGATTAGCCCAAGTACAGTACGAAGAGAGATTCATGGAATGGGTTTCCATGGCAGAGCAGCTGCATCCAAGCCATGCATCACCAAGTACAATGCAAAGCACCGGATGCAGTGGTGTAAAGCACGGCGCCACTGGACTCTAGAGTAGTGAAGACGCGTTCTCTGGAGTGACGAATCGCGCTTCTCCATCTGGCAATCTGATGGACGAGTCTGGGTTTGGAGGTTGCCAGGAGAACGGTACATTTCGGACTGCATTGTGCCGAGTGTAAAGTTTGGTGGAGGGGGGATTATGGTGTGGGGTTGTTTTTCACTAGTCGGGCTTGGCCCCTTAGTTCCAGTGAAAGGAACTGCTTCAACATACCAAAACATTTTGGACAATTCCATGCTCCCAACTTTGTGGAAATAGTTTGGAGCGGGCCCCTTCCCCTTTCAACATGACTGTGCACCAGTGCGCATACCAAGGTCCATAAAGACATGGATGACAGCGTCTGGTGTGGATGAACTTGACTGGCCTGCACAGAGTCCTGACCTGAACCTGATAGAACACCTTTGGGATGAATTAGAGCGGAGACTGAGAGCCAGGCCTTCTCTTCCAACATCAGTGTGTGACCTCACCAATGCGCTTTTGGAAGAAGGGTCAAATATTCCCATAAACACATTCCTAAACCTTGTGGACAGCCTTCCCAGAAGAGTTGAAGCTGTTATAGCTGCAAAAGGTGGACCGACGTCACCGTAACCCGATGGATTAGGAATGGGATGTCACTTAAATTCATATGTGAGTCAAGGCACATGAGCGAATACTTTTTGGCAATATAGTACACATACATACATACATACATGTGTATATATATATATATATATACACATACATATATATATATATATATATATATATATATATACATATATATACATATATATATATATATATATATATATATATATATATATATATATTCATATATACACATATATATATATATATATATACATATACATATATATATATATATATATATATATATATATATATATATATATATATATATATATATATATATATACATATATACATATATATATATACATATATATATATATATATCTCAACGAAATCCGTTTACATCAAGTGCAACGTGACAGAAGAACTTTAATGCCTTTAATGGTCATTTATTAATTATTGACAACGTGGCGCAAAGGGGGGCACTTTCTCTACTTGGGGATTAATTACTGAGGGGATGGGGTGGAGGATAAATTGCAACACATTTCAAATCTGCCGTGACTTGAGGGTGGAATCAGCCTGTAGACTGCGGGTCTCACGGGGTGAATTCTCCCAAAACAAACAGCCGCCTGCTGCTCCGAGGGCCACCTGGCTGACGGGCACTTTGGCCTCCTGCATTGTCCTCTGACTGCTGAGTCAGGCCTCGCAACGCTCTAAATATAGACCCACACACACTCAACGCAACACAACACAACACCCACACGCACAAACGCTGGAGCCTGTTGTCTGGATCGAAGGTGTTCAAATGCAAATCAGGAACTTGTGTGATTACTGCCACGGCTGGGGGTAAATGTACCGCAGCTCGTAGACACTACAGGAAGCAGTCTGAGTTTTAAAATAAGGGTCAGAAGGCTTCATTGATAGCTCCGCCCCCCTGATCTGCTTTGTTTTTGTCACCTTCCAAAAACACATTCCATTGAAGGTCCAACAAAGCATCAGTTTTTAGCAGGAAGCTAAAGCCAGGCTTGTCGTTCTTTGGCATGCTGTACCAGTAGGCTTCAAACAGAGGGCTAAATATTTGGCTAGGTTTTGTTATACGTAAATAACAATGCAAGGCGGCTCCACTGGGGGTCCAGGAGGGAATAACTGGCTGGTTGTGAACACCTGCGGACGCCAGAGGGACCCAGACTTGCTCAAGGACACCATGTCAGCCGTGCGTTTGACCGTCCAGCTGGGCGCTTCTTTAACATGCACAATGGAGTCCCTGGCTTTAAATTTATGGATGGGAGAGAGCAGCTCCGAGTCATACGTCTCGCCTGCTTTTGTTGCTGCACGGGCACAGTTCTTAATATTAATCTGCCACTCCCGCCTAATTAAATTTAAATTTAAAATTCCAAAAATGCGGAATCTGACAAAATCTGGTTGAGGAAACGACAAGAGATGAGGGCGTCCCGCAGTAAGGGGAAGGGGAGGCCCCCTGGCGCCGGGGCGCACAGACGCCAGCTGACAGCTGGACGTGGCGGCCGTCAGCCGTGACAGGAAAGGAAGGAGGGAGGAGGAATAGCAGCTGTCAGGTAGAGAGAAAAGTGAAAGGACGGAGAAAAAGCTGCAGCCCTCTACCGCAAAGATGAGAGATAACTTCTAAAACACAAAGTCCAACAATCTGAAGGTCCAACAAACTGACCCTTCCCGGACGCACCTTGATGAATAATGCAACAAGACACAGACAAAGTCGAGCTTAGGAACTGAAAGCGTTCCAGTTCTCAGGCCTGAAAGATTGAAAAGATCTCATCTAAAGCATTTCATGAACCAATAAGCAGGTTCTCAGCTGGGATGAAAGCAGGAAGCGAAACTTACAAGCTAACCTGCGGTCGCCACAGCAGTCATCCAGGAGGTCCTTGTTGGTTGTTGCTTTCCCTAGTGTTGAATAGTGGCACAACAAGATGCGAACCAAACAAAGGGGTTTGTGTCCATTTTTATTTTATTTTATCAAGGACAAACATTGAAAGCTAAAGATAAAATGTTAATGGGCTGTCAGATCTCTCCTTTAAAAAAGTTCACGGATGATGGCAAGTACCAGTTGGCTAATTAAAAAAAAAGAAGAAACAAATTGACAATTCCATATTTTTTATATTCTTTGACCTCGGTTCCATCTAATTGCCTTATTTTGACAGCCACTTTTCTTAACCCTGCCAGCGAAATAAAAAAAAAAAAAAGCCTTTTTGTTTTCCCTTTAGAGGTGAAGGGGGAACAAACGCGTCATGTCGAGAAACATTTGCTTGCTACAAAAGATCGCAGCATTTCTCACTGCAGCCTTTGCTGTTGATACCAGCGTTTTCTGTTTTGTTTTGTTGTTTTTTTTGCCTCCTCGGAACAGATCAGTCGCTTCCTTTGTGCAGCAGGTTTCTCAGCAGGAGGCAGGAATTTAATTCTGCCTCTGCAAACCTGAGGACAAAAAAAACATCACTTTTTCCAGAAAGCAATTCATCCAAACACCCACCGAGGAGTTTGGGATGCTCCATTGCTCTAATTTTCCATCTCGGATACACTTTTAATGTGGCGTCCGATGGGAATCTGCTAGATGGCGATCGATTACAGGAGTCGTTGGCCCCACCCTCACCGCACCGATCCATTATTGAGCAACCTCCCCGAAGGACACAACGGGCTCTCTCACTCTCATTTGTCCCCACGAAACTTGAGCCATGGAGTTAAAAGATCCTCCGGGGCGGTGTCGGATGCCTCCCGGGGTGGGGTGTTGGGGTGGGCTGCTGGTGGGAGAGGGTGGGGTGTGGTGGTGGGCTCCTTGTTGCCAATGGCTGCTCACATTACACATGAGAACACCGGTTGGCTGATGTGGAACAGAGAGCCGAACCTGAAGCAGCAGTGCAGATTTAGATGCATTTAAAATGTGGATTTCCAAACGCAAAATATCTGCAAAAATTGTCCAATTGGAGCAGACCTTTGACTTTTATGCTGCAATTTTCCAGACTTCTACTACACTTTGTGCACTTTTCAATAAACTTATACTCAAAATAGACTTATTGAGTAAGAAACCATTTTAATATGTTTTTAAATATGTTTTTTGGGGCCTCTTCAGTTAAGCTTGATGGTTGTCCAGTCAGGATGATAGTCATCCTAGTTTAGCATGAAAGCAAGGCTGGCACCGGCGTCTGCCTTTTGCTTTTGATATTTCAAAGACATATGATCTGCTGTTGCTCCATCTATGCTTTTGCATCTTTTATACTGAACTGACGAATGTCACGAGGGTCAGATTTACTAATGGAGATATTTTGACTGAATTATTCAATTAAAAAATTCCACTAATCTTAAACAACTGAGGCAAATTATGGCACCCAGATCCTATTCTACCCATTGGTTCCCACAAACCCAATTTCCTGTTCCCATTCTGGGGACCTCAGAAAGAGGATGGTGAACAACATCCTCTTCACAATGTCAAGTGTTGCTCTAACGTTCTTCATATCAATGCCACCTGTGCCTGATCCCATTCGGACAATCTGACCAAGCACTTAACCCTCAACATGTCCCCTCGAGGAAAGCTACTTTCCTTGCAACCTTTTCTCAAACACAACTGTCTCAAATCGGACACTGTGAAACCACATAGGCTTTCTCTTTTTGGAACGTGCCGAGGATTAGCACGGATTAGGGTGTTTTCGCCGCGTTCTGGACAAAAGTCTCACTATTACCATGACGTTGCAAAAAAACGCCTGGTTTGCTAATCAAGGATTGAGGTTCTTAAAATGGGAAAGATTTATTAAGCAACAATTGAATTAAAACACTCCAAGGCCAGGGTTGAGTGACTGGGGGCTTCTGTCTGGAGCCTATTTCATTAAGAACAGCAGAAAAGGAAACTGTGACTTTCTCTGCAGGAGGAACGAGAACTTAAAGATTCATGGAAAAGAAAAAAATTAAGGAAAACCCCTCTGTAGATTTCCAGGAAGCATTTTAACCCTTTGTTTACCCACCTCTACTAAAACTGATGTCTTGTTGGACCTTAAACATGATTGGAAGATGACAGAAACAAGGTTACCTCAGGACACTTCGGAAACACAGCTGCTGTCAGGTGCAGGTGTCGACAGCCAATAACTATAAATTTGATCCGGCATGCAATCCGAGGCCGGCTGTCTTGCTAGAAGGCGGCAGAAAAGACATCAGGTTTTGGCATCTAGCCCCTTTAACTCGGGGTGAAACGTTATGATTGGCTGTCAAACCGTTTTTTTTCTTCTTTTTTTTCATCCTCCCCCTCTCGGAGGCTCCGACAAATCCGTGCAGACCAATCTACCCGCAGAGATCAACTGGACTGTATTTTTCTGTCGCGCCGGGTGATGAAAGCATTTCCAACTCTGGAATAAAATTGCTTCAAAACTTAAAAATGAGGACATCTGAGTGCGTCCTCCTTTGATTCTGGTAAACATTGAAAAAGTCAAAATGTAGCCCGGTCCCAAGATAAGAACCCAAGGTGCTATTTCCTGCGCTGTGACTTTAATACCTCTAAAAGGTAGCCTGACAGAATAAAAGCTTATTTTTTTATTAAACATAAAAGCATGCCTTCGCAGCTTTAGCCATAGCAATGATAAGAGCGGAAAGTGGGGTCACGTGGCAGGGGAAGGGATTCTCAGGTGAATGTAACGGCTTCACCTGAGCAACAGTTTCCCTTGGTCCCATTTGGTGAGGGCTTTTAACTCCCAGCTGCCCCAGCGGGCCGCCAGCCGCTCTGAGCTGTGACAAAAAGCGCACGCACGCTTCATCAACTCTGCCGGGACACGCAATGGCTGGAAAATGTACTTTGCTAAAGCACTTTCTGAATAATGGCATATGGCGTAGGGGAAATGTCTTGGGACAGTTTTGTAGTCCCCCGGGTGCAGCCGGCGTCAAGATGAAGGAGACGGCGAGGACGCCGCACACTCCCCCAGTCAACAGAATCGTTTTTGCTTGAGCCGCAAATATTAATACGCTGTTTCCACACTGATATTTTTTCCCCCTAACCCACTGTTTCTCTTTTTCATGTGATGAATGCTCCCACCTCTGGACTTTGGGACGGATTGTTGACGGTACATTCAGGCCAAGCGTATGGACCCACACAGTGATGGAATTTATGTTGGTGGTGAAATATTTAGGACGTAATTTCATTTATTTTGCTTTTGGCTTCAGTGTCAGAGAAATAACCTGGAGAACGCTGATAAAAAAAATGCTCAGTCAGTATATTAAAAAGTGAAGCAGGACTGGCAAAGGGCTTGGGTGGGAGGGTGGTGGGGTGGGGGGGTAAATTCTCACCTTTAAAAAAAAACAGACATTGTGATGTTCTGTTGGAAAAAGTATTAAAAACTTTTAGGTTGTTTATTTATTTATTTTATTCATTATATTTGCTTTTTTTGGGCCCGTCAATCCATAATGAGGAAATGATGCCAGATTCCCATCTGCCTTTGTGTTCTATAAAGGTCACAAATGCTATTTTGCATAGGAAAAATTACTCCAGCTTATTTATGTCTCCTGACATTCAAATTTCAGGAGACACAGGGTGAGAATTAGGTAAAAAAATAAATAAATAAATAAAAACAATACACAGAGTTCCACGGAAATAAAAACAGGCAATTTTTTTTACCTTTAAGGCAGCAGAATAAAATATTTTAAAGTCTTGATCTTACCATCATCAGTTCCCTCTGAAAGGACTTCCTCTCTTTGCTGTCCAGGTTGATACACTCTTCTTTCAGCTTCTCCAGTACAGATGCAACCTTTTCTGGCTCGTTGTCCAGCTCAGTCCGACAAAAGTAAGTCAGCGGCAAGTTCCCATAACCCAGCGCGTCGGCAAACGCTCTCCAGTTGCCAACGTTCTCCATCAAAACTGTCCTCACTGTGGCATAAATGTATGTTAGGAATTTGCAAGGCTTGAGGATCTGCTCCAGTAGGATTACTGTTGTTAGGTCTGGCCCACACCAATAAATGGGCTTGACCTTCCCTAGCACTAAAACATTCTTGGCATGTACGAGTCCAATCTTCCCTTGATAGTATCCAATGTACCACTCCTTGGTCCGCAGTTGCCCTCGGAGTTTGATCTTCTCCTCACTGAGCAATGCTATGACATCACCCTTTTTGTACTCCAACAGGTAAGTGCTCTTGTGCTGCCTGATCACTGTTTTGATCAACTTGCCAAATTTAAGGTTGGTAATGCAACGGTCCTGAAACTTTGGGTATTTGGAAGTAACAGCCAATGGTGAGAGGACAATCTTATCCACTTCCTTCTTTTTTAGGAACCTCCGCTGGCCCGTTATCCTTGCTCCGGCTTTTGGCGGAGGCTGCGGGGTCTGGACACAGAATTGGGTGAGGATACAGTCCAGGGCGTCTTTGACCTGGACCCTCAAAGTGAAGTCTGAGATGCTGTTGGGGTTGTGCGAGGTGATCATGTACAGTAACCTGCTGACTTTACCCAGCTTGACCTGGAAGCCCCGAATGACTCCGGCACCCTCATTGGCCTTCACCTGGTAGTTGGACATGTTAGAGTACAAGCCCACCTGGAGGTCCTGGGGGAACCCCAACAAGAACTGGTGCTTCCCCCACAGCTGGAGGGCCACAGGCGGATTGGAACTGGTTTGCCGGCCCACCTCGCTCACCAACAAGGTCTTGGGTGCACACTCATGGCCAAACATTGCCACGACTGTCTTGAATGAGGGGTGAATGTGCTTTGGACCATAGACACCCAAAGTTACTTTTCTGTGCACACAGTCCCAAACGGTTGTGTTGTGGTTAATGTACTGCGACTGCACAACAACAGCCACATACATGCAAGGTTCTAGACAATCCAACTGCACCTGTACTGTGTCCTTGTAGATGTAAGCATTGGGGATGGGCGTGTATGGTCCTTCCTTGCAGTCACTTCGAACGCAAAGCACCTCTGCACAGTGACGACTCTCTTTCTTGACTGATACTGATACCTTCATCTCCAATGTGATGAAGGACTTGGTCTCCATGTTGCTGAGCTTGATCTCCAAAACAGGGCTGACGGCAGTGCAGCGGTCGTTGTTGAGCTCCAGGGGAGGATCAAGTAAAGCCTTCATTGAGATCTGCTGGTAGTCCCCATGACTGATGTGGCCGTCAGGGATGTGGGCGCTAATGTGGGTGTCAGGGAGCTGAACAACACCACCGTTACTGTCCAGTCGGCATACAATGTTTGTCTCCACCGGCTGCGTCTGACCCCATCCTGGACTCTGGCCCAGTGAGTCAAGGTCATGGCATGACCTTGCTAGCTTTCTGTGGTTCAACCAGGCAGTCCTGAAGTCCTCCCTACTCTGGAAGTGCTCAGGCAGTGGAGCCTTCAAACCTGTGAAGAATCCTGAAGAAGGCAGGGTTGGATTTGACTGTGCCTGCAGGACTGACAGTTCAGAAAGACTGTGGGAACGCTTACTCCTGAAAAATGGGTTATCCCTATGAAGGTTAGGTAAAACCTCTTGGCTTGGGCTGGTGGGGTTGATGCTGTTAACATGGCAGCTGCTGAAACCATTCATCATGACTGTACTAGTGTTAAAGTCAGAGTAAGATGAAGGAGATTCAAGTGCATCAAAGAAAATAAGGTCTGCTGAGGTTTTTGCGCCTGTGTCATTGCAGTTTTGACTGGTAAAAGGGTTTGCAGATATGGGGCTGCTGTTGCCAATTGGGGAAGGCTTGAGGGTCACCCCTGTCCACTCTCCCAAGCCTCCAAACTCCTTGGACCCTTCCTCGTACGCATCTCCAAGACTGTCAATCATACCACTGTCACTGAGCGAAGAGTTCCTAAAGTTCACAGGCTGGACGTAGGCAGCCGGAATGTAGCCCATCTCTGTGTTGTTGTGGGCGTACCACCATTCTCCACCAGACGTGTCCAGCACATAGAGGCGATCGCCTTTGGAGAACTTCAGTGTGGTGAAGCTGCTGGGGCAATAATCCTTGATGGCAACAACTTCCTGGGCAGCTCCATAGGAGGCTGAAGTGTCCAACCGTAAGGCACTCGGAGAAGGCACTGCCAAGGACACAAATATTAGACAAAATCGTCATTTTGGCTTGACTGCAAAACATTACAGCAGTCTGCAACATCTGGTTCTTTGTGGCAAATCAAACAATTATTTAGGATGAGTCCAACTAATAAGATGAAGGCACTACTGGAGGGACAATAGGGTTTTCTTTTTTTTTAAACTGCCTGAAAACGGTTACGGATGCTAAACAGACTGGGAAAATGGTATTAGCAAAAAAAAAACAAAAAAAACAATAAGTATGTAACGTGAAAAAGCGGGTATGGAAAATGAATGAATTAATAAGTATGTAAATGTATGAGAAGACGCAATGCATAATTTACAAGATAATTTACTATTTTTAGGTCCCCTCATTAGAATATATGGAGCATGCAAACATGGCTAAGATCAAGCGCAACAAGTCAAGTGAAAACGCCACAAAAGAGTAATGGTGATTTTTTTTTTTTTTTTTTTGAAGCAACATGACTGAATAATTTAAAGGGTGAAAAGATAAAAAGCACAACATTAAAAACAGCTAATACTTCACATCCGTGGAGATGTTGTTTCAACTTGGGAACTTGATCACTTTAATAGAGTCTTGTCAATTCCATAAAATGAATTTTGTTCAATCGATGTAAACAAGTTGAGGCCTGACCTTTGACATCGCTCAGACCGGCCCCAGGCAGCGTTCCTTCGCTCAAGTCAATGAGCGTTCCCTCAGACTTGCATCGAGGCAGGATGTGGTTGTTGTTCGTCACTCGTATGATGCGGTGGGCAGCCATGGCCGGTTCTTATCTTCGCATTCACTCATTGGCAGCTTCCCATCTGGATGAGAAAGAAAGAAAAGATTTCAGCCTGGGAGCCGGCATCAGCAGTTGTTTCGCTGGAGCTCGTGCCTGCTGGGAATGGAAGTTGATGCTTAATTTTCTAGATCACCAGTTATTTCAGGGTTGCAAAGTTCAATGCCATCGCCGCAGCAGAAAATAAGGTTGGACAAATATCACTGCATTGATAATGGATGTGCTGGTGGATAAAAATTACTAGGCCTGGTAGGAGTTTTCCTAATCAGTGCAAAGACCATGAGGACTGAATTGCAAGAGAAGGCCAGCCAGAGATTTAAATTTGAGGAGAGAGAACAACCAGGAAGCAAAGACCATCTGAAAAAAGTTACACTACTGCAGTAATGCTGCATAGCACTTGATCTACAGCACAGATGTAAATATTTCCACGTTGGATCTGAGCCACAGCTCAATTTGTGTGCAAAACATGCAGCCATCAGACAGGGGCAATCTGATTAAGGACGGACCCAGAAATTATTTTGCCACAAATTACCCCGCCCTTCCATTCAGTAGTCACCAGATACATGTGGCGAGCCGGCGGCAGCTTTTGCATTCACACACCGGTGGCGCCATTCTAATCAGATTACAGCGGCGCAAGCTGCAGCAGCGGCCGTGCTAAAGCCTTCTCTCTGATTATCTTCATTAGAGTTTTCATGATTGCAGAACCAACACTGACGAGTTTGGTTCCAACGCAGGTGTTTTTCCCTAAAATAAAATAAAAAATACTGCACTGCAGCATCAATCCACTCTGTTTGCTAAATACCCAACAATTTACATCTTGAAGGTTAAAGTTATAGTCAGGTCTTGCACTAAACAAATTCTCAGTGCTAAAACAGCAAAGACATTCAAATGCTTCAGTGGGCTGTGAACATTTCTTCCTATTTTTCATGAAAGTGACCTCAAAATCGCTAAACCCAGAAAGAAAGCTGCCTTGCGCAACTCTTGACGTACGACTATTACCAGCAAATCACAGAGTTAGGCTTCTATTCCTTCCAAACTCTGACATGGACAATGTCCACAGGCTGGTGCCTTTTCTTATCAGACGGTTTTCATTTAATTCCGTGCACTTCATTTTTTTCGTTTACACAGTCAAGCTTAAGGCCAAACACAGCAGATATGTTCATTGTGGACAATAAAGCCGAGAAGGTACAATGACTGGTTGTTAAAGAGTGCAAAGAGGGACAAGAAATCTCTGTAAACCAACCTAGGTGGAAAGAGAGTTTTGACGAGTTTGTCTCTGGCTTGCAACTTTATTTTTATCAAGTGCATCGTGTAAAAGAATTGTTCTGAAGAGGAAGAAATTGGGTTAGGGCGCCATTACTCGCATGTACGCAGAAAGATGTGTGTCGTGAAGTGTGTTGATAGGCGCAGCGCACAGCAGAGAGCTGAGCTGTACGAGGAAATAAAGGGGAAAACAAAGTCGTGGAAATAAAGAGGAGCGCTCATCGCCCCCGAGGACGTGGGCGCGTTAAATACAGAAAACTGGGAAAGTGAAACATCAACGGGCGCTCCATGCCTAACTGCTGCAATGCTTTTTATTCAATCTACTTCATAAAATGTGGAGCTCTAGACAAAAGCAACAGCCACAACCAGCTGGAGATTCTCCACCTGGGAAATGTGAAAGTTGTCTTTTTAAACAGGTTTGGGCAGTGTTGTTGACAGTAATGCAAAGCTTGATGGCTTTAAATGTAGATAGATATATTGCAGCTGCACCACGCCGAGTAAGAAGGAAACCATCGAACACAAGCACGTAGATAAAGCATTTGCGTAGTCTTTGGTTCCTCTGAGAACTTCCGCTGTGCAGCAGAGGTGCACTCTGGGATGCAAAGCATGGAGCGTCGGATAGAGGAGCGGATGCTGGTTTAACGGCTGCATCTGTTCACCTGGGAGCCGACGCTGAAAGTCAGTCCAGCTCCCTCGAGGTGGCAATCCATCCCCCTCACACCCCGGCCTGCACCCTCTCCCTTAATGTCTCTGTCGATAAAAAAAAAACGCTCCTCCAGCTCCAGTGCGAGTGCTGGAGGATGGCGATCAATAACTGACTGACAGACAAAGACAGTGTCGTCGGCTAAATGCAATGGGAGGAGGCGCTCAGACAGCACTGATGGGGATAAAAGTGGCCAAAGGATGCAGAGTTGCTGCAGCAGGGGTCAAGACCGAGCACGAAAAATATTTTTGAAAAAATGGAAAAGTCAAACAAGTCCACGTCCCCTTTTTCTTTTTCGACTCTTGTCGACAGAGTGCATGATATTTTAAAGAGAGCAGCATCTGGGGAACTGAACTCTAGTTTTACATCTGGCTCAGCAGAGAAAGTCGTGTAGTGCACGAATAGTAGGAAAAGCTAAGAAAGAAAGTTTCAGGTAGGAAACTGCTGCAGGGCTTAGAGATTCATCCAAATTGAAAGTTTTCCCAAGCCCCTCTGCAGGCGCTTTAAACGCATCCGAGTCAAATACTGCGGCCTTATGAAGTCATTCCGGTCGACAGAGGCAAGGAGTGGTGAGCTCACCGGGGAGACCAGGAGTTTAATTAGCAAGAGAAAGTCAACCGCCCCAAATCCCCGCGTGGATGCTGCCGTAATAACCAGCTTGCCGAGGCCCTGTGCTAGTGGAGGGATTTTTATCGTTTCTCTCCATCGCAGCTGCTGGAAATGAACCGATTAGTCCGAATGAGGCGGCGGCAATGGTGGCATGGGCCGACCAGACAAAACACACACTGTCGGACCTTAAAGCCCGAGGAATGCAATATTCAAATTTAAGCCGCTGTTGAGTTTCCTGCAAAGGAATCCAAACGGGGCTTAATCCCCCAGAAGGAAGCTAAAGGGAGACTAAAGATCTCTTAACTCAGGATTAAATGAAGTGGAGAGATCTGCTTAATCAGCACAGGTTGAGCTGGTTTACAGTTTGTTTAAAACGTCACTAGTGTGACAGTTCGACACGTGCTAATATGGTGAGGCAGCCTCAGCACTGTTGACGTGACTGAAATATTTACATTTTTACTGCAACCAGAATTGTCCAATAGATTGTCTGAAAAGAGGAAAATGTTCACGTTTGTCCTAATTTCAGTAATTATCTTTGGCATTTTATTGAATTTGGGGCGTGAAGGTCTCGAGCTCAGTACAGAGCAACATTTGTTTCCATTAAGTCATACCAGTTAGACATCATACACAGGTAAATGCTAAAGTGCTTTCAGCTCTAGCAGTCCAGCAGTCATGACAGACATGCAGCATTTGGCTATTAAAAAAAAGTTGTTTTCGAAGTCAATTTCACTTTTATTTATACTTTGAAAGAAAATCAATTCCCAGTAGTAAGACTCATTAAAAAGCTGCCAAAGGGAGGGAAACGTGCTTTAATATAATTAAGTACTGCGCAACGCTCCAGGATTGTGTTTTACCGTCAACTAAAAAAAAAAAAAAAAAAACAACTGAAAACTAAAGCCACAAAGTGCACAAAAGGCCTGAAGCCTCACACCGACATAACGCACTGGGCTGGGATGTAGGGAGAGGAGCTGATGACTGTCAGGGTTCTGCAGGCACAGAGGTTAATTCACCCCTGCGAGGGGATTCTTAACGTCCTGCTGCAGCTTTAGTACACATTTGGAGTTTTTATCTTGTACCCTGCAGACTGCAGAGTGAATCTAAGGGGAATTTCTGGAACTTGGCAGCGAAGTCAAGAGCATAACAGAGCCGCTGCAAAAGCCCAACACTCCTCACTGCATACGGTAGGATTGTCCAGGTGAATGAGGCCACCAGGGACGGGGCGAGTGGGTTCAACCTCAGGCTAACTGGCATTAGCCGCATTTGGGCACCATCGTTTCCCACTGACATCTCCGACTGCTGTGAGGAATCAACAGATGGAGGCTGCCGTCCACTGGAGCTGCGGGAAAAAAACGTATTAATGCTATAAATTCTACGGCTCACCGGCACATTATCTGCTGTTTGTAATTGCGACAGAGGGTTTTAAAAGCGATGAGGCAATAACGCTGATTAATGTAGGGCCGCACGGCAGCGCATCTCTACATCATTACGACTGATGCAACTTGGTTTTCCAAGATTTTCAGGGTTCTAATGAGAGTCGATAGGGAGGGTTTTACATCATCGCGCCGCCTCGCCTGTCAAAGTCTGACGCTATTTGCAGACAGTTGGGGTGGAATTGTACATAATTATTATTACATATTCATTAGTGTCACCAGTTAAGAAGTGATGAGTGCTAACTATGATAAATAAATGTCCTAAATGGGCGTTTTGGTGGAGAATTGGAAGGTTAAGGCAAAAAGCGAAAAATACAACAGTAGAACTTTCTAAAATAACTTGCAGTACTTTTTTTGGTGATACAGCAACATTTACTTGTGTGTGTGTGTGTGTGTGTGTGTGGGTGTATGAGTGTGTGTGTGCACGCGTGTGTGTGTGTGTGTACGTGTCGCGTTGACAGGTCATTAATTACAAAATGGGGCACGCCTTTGCAGTGTGAAGAAGCGATGCAGGCTTAGCCGTGAGTTTAGGATGACAGGTGGGCTGTGTGTGTGTGTGTGTGTGTGTGTGTGAGCAAGAAAAGAAGACAAGAGGTTAAGAGTTTAAACAGGAGAAATAAAAAGAGGGGAGGAAATATGGGCAGGAAGACAAGAAGATGTAAAGATGGCAAGAAAGAATGGAAACCGGAGAGGACGGAGTTCTGGTGTGGAGGGGGGAGCGGAAAAAAAGAACAAAAACTTGGGAGGAAGGGCAGTGTGAGCGGTGGGGAGAGAGCCCTTTCCACTCACGCTGCCCTTCGTCCCCCAGAGGAGGAGGAGAGAGAAAGATGAAGATGAGAAAGATGAAAAGAATGAGGAGGAGAGGAATGAAAGTCATGAGGGGGCAGCGACAAGGAAGAGGTCGGAAAAAACTCAAAACACACACACACAAAAGCTGGCTCCATTTAATTAAATAGTCCGATGACTCCTGGGTATGGCATGCCGTGTGTGTGTGTGTGTGTGTGTGTGTGCGCGTGTGTGTGTGTGTGTGTGTGTGTGTGTGTGTGTGTGTGTGTGTGTGTGTTCCAGCCTGATAGAGGTACTAAGGGAAGGATTTTCAGCTTATCAGATGACCTTATTGGCCAGAGGGGTAGAGGAGGAGGTGGGGAGGGTGGGGGGTTACTCAAGGCCAACATCACGTGACAACAAATACTGCCTGTGTGTAGATTTTTTTTTTTTTTTGAGGGAGATGGGGCGGTATTTGAACTATATAACACAGACAAGCGTATTTCAATCATTCAAGGGGAGATTCCTGAGTGCATCCAGATCTGACTAAAAATAGCAACAAGGCTGACTGTACTGGGCCCACAGAGACACACCACAACAACACACGACAATAAAATAAATAATAAGAGCCTGAGATAGATAGATAGATAGATAGATAGATAGATAGATAGATAGATAGATAGATAGATAGATAGATAGACAGACAGATACATAGAGATATCACCAACACAACACCAAAAAAGACCATTACAGAATGATTAGGTGACCGTTATAATACAGAGATATGACCGGTCAACAAAGCTACAGGAGAAACAAATGGTCTGTTTTGCCAGGCACGCCGGCCACCGCACGCCAGCAGTGGGAAAATCCGAGAGGGGTCTAGAACCCGACATCACTGTGGAGACGCTTTATGCGGATGGAAGCCGAATCCGTCCCCGCGTGCACACACATGGGAATGAGTGCAATAAATAAATGAAAATAAATAAATAAACAAAGCACAAGCACAGAACGTGTCCACGCGAAAAGCAAGAGCAAGTCCGATTTAAAACGCGATGATAAAGTGAACTGACCTGCCGGCCGGAAGCCCCGAGCGGAGCTGATGGAGATTCTCTCCGTCTCTTCTCCCTCCTGCTCCTCGCCTCGTCTGCGGCACGTTTGACTTGCAGGTTGCAAGGAAGAGGGGAAATGACGGCGCAAGAACGAGCCGACGCGACGGCGGTGAAAATGTAACCTTGTTCCCCGTGGCAGAGAAGTTTGAGCCGCGACACGGTTGCCAAACGTAGCGGTTCGCTGTCCGTCGCTGCTCCGGTCTGCCGGAGTACTGGAGAGGAGCCGCTGAGAGGGGAGGAGGAGCGCTGACGTCAGAAGGAGGCGGGGCATTGAGTGCGAATTTTTAATTGGGACTGCCTTAAAATCCAGTGTTGTTACCCGACATCCAGGTTCAGTCACGTCATTAATATATCTTAAATGCAAAGTCGTTATTTTTAGGCAATTAAAGGTACATTTAATTAAACATCGCAGGCGGAGTCTATCTACTCACCTCTGTAGAAATTTGTAACAGTTTTAAAGCGAGCAACAATTGCTAGCAAAATTAAATATTGTAAATGTAGTCATTATCTATTCACGTCAACAGAAATCTGTAATACAATTTTCAAGCTAGCTACGATTGCTAGCATAATTATATATTGCAGGTGGATTCATTATCTACTCTCTTCTATGTAAAACACTTTAATAATATTTTTAAGACTTCAGCGAGTTCATGTCACAAAATTTGCGATTGATTAAAAACGTTTACATTTGAAAGGAAAAGTCTAAAATGGGGCGACACGGTGGCGCAGTGGTTAGCGCTGCCGCCTCACAGCAAGAAGGTCGTGGGTTCGATTCCGGGGCCCGGGCCTGGGACCTTTCTGTGTGGAGTTTGCATGTTCTCCCCGTGTCTGCGTGGGTTCTCTCCGGGTTCTCCGGCTTCCTCCCACACTCCAAAAACATGCATGTGAGGTCAATTGAACACTGTAAATTGTCCGTAGGTGTGCATGTGCGTGTGAATGGTTGTTTGTCTCTATGTGGCCCTGCGATGAACTGGCGACTTGTCCAGGGTGTACCCTGCCTTCGCCCTAAGACAGCTGGGATAGGCTCCAGCAGACCCCCGTGACCCTGAATTGGAATAAGCGGGCATGGAAGATGAATGAGATGAAAGTCTAAAATGTTCTCTTACCTTGCTGCTTCAGTTTCCACAGCCAAGATGACTGAAATCAATTGAATTTTTTTTCTCAAATGAGGCAGGCAGTGAAACTTCAAGGGTAGTTTGCTCGTATATTCTCGGCTAATGGGGCATGGATCATTGGTCAGTAAATAAATGGTTTTGTCAAGCTAAAATCCCTCTGCGACCGACGTGGACCATTAGCTTCGCGGCGCTCCGACACAAAGTGGGAGGCGCTGTCGCGGAACATCTCTTGTGTCGATGTGCCGTACCTGGTGCAGATCTAAATGGCGGCGGAGGCACTTGACAAAAGCGCACAAAGAGGTGCATGTGTGGGAGTACACTGGGATCATTTACACCGGCAGCGACAGTGCGGCGGAGAAAACAGCTTTCATCTGGTGGAGAGGCCTTTCCTCTTTCATCTCATTGACAAAAACCCACTCAAACCGCCGCGGCACAGCCGCCGAGGGGAGGAACAAGACGACGACGGGGAAGACAAAACGCCTGGAAACAGAGTCTACACCCTGCATGTCGATTTATTAACGAGCCAGAGACGTATCCCTTTCCCCCCTGAGTTTTGTTTAATTCATTTGGTTTTAGAATTATTTTTCTTTCCTTCACTGTGAGGTAGTTCATTTGCTTTTACTTTTCATTTATTACTTTGTGTTTGTTTTACTTTTTTTTTTATCTTGGAGAAAGAAATTGATTGATTGCTTGCTTGATTGATTTTGATGGGACTGTGTATATTAATGAACAGCACATACAAGGTGTAGTATAAATACTGCTGAATTACCAAGAATGCTGGTCAACAGATCAATATGCATTAAAACCACAAAAATGCAAAGGCCCATACAAATTTAAAAGATCATTTAAAAATGCTCACGTGATTGTCCAGAATCTAATTAAAAGAGGATAAAAGAAATCATGACCTCCAAAATGAAACAGAAGAATTTAAAAATAGGTATAGATTTTTTTGTCATCACAATGAAGGTGAGTTTAGCCCTTACCAAAGAGAGGAGGGGAGAGGTGACATGAGTCACTCGAGTCAGTGGGTGACCCAATTTACGCACACACAAGCACTGCCCACTGCCAGTCCGCAACTGATCCTTGCCCCTTTTGTACAACATTGTTTCTTTCTCACTGGACTCCAAGCGCCTTGCCAGTCAGTGCTGCCAAGAATTACACAAATGCTGATGCCGACGGAATTAAATTTCACCGCGGCAGGTTCTCCCTCTGCACGCCCGCCTCTGTAAATCTGTCAAAGCCGCAGCACGCACTCGGAAACAAGCATTATCTTAAAGACGGAGGCTTCGCGTGGGCCAAGCAGTTGTTGTCGTTTTCAAGATCAGCTGTCAGCCGTGACCTCGCCGGTCTATTTGCATCGCTTGCTGCAACGGCAATGGTCAAGTTTCACTTGTCGATGGCTCTGCCACTCATTAGAGCCTTTATGAAAAATAAATAAATAAATGAGAACATTGCATCTCTGTGAAGAAGAAGGAAAAAAAAAAACCCCAGACAAACGGCGACCAAAGCCGGCAGAGCCCGCTTTGATGTGCTCCGTAAGATCCAGACCTCGGCGGCGTCTTGCTGCGTGTTTGCTCGCCTCCCGCTCTCTCCCTCCCCCCACACCCTCAGACGAACCGGAGGGAGCAGCAGAGACTTCCAGCAAAGGCGGTAATTAGACCGACATCTGGAGAGAGAGTAAGAGAGAGAGAGAGAGAGAGAGAGAGAGAGAGAGAGAGAGAGAGGACGAGGAGAACGCAGGAAGTCCTCGTAATTAAACTGCCTTGTCCTACTTTAATCAGGTAAGGATCAGGTGACAGCAGCGGCTGTGGCGGCGTCTCCGTGCAAAATATTGACATCAAACAAACGTGCCGAGCTTCATTGCCATTAATTCACAGGACTTTATCTCATTTAGCCCAGGCTCTGGTGTAGAGCTCCAACGCCTCACACGGGTCCCCCTAGAAGACTGCAGGGTTCTTCAGGGGACAGACAGGGGATGGCGGGTAGGGGGCGTGAAATGTTGAAGCAGCAATTTAAAAAGTTACTTTTTTTTCACCACCTAATTTTCTGTATCGTTCGGGGCCTTCAAGGAGTGGCCCAGGTTCATGGCGCCACCTTCACGTCTTTGCACTTATGGAATACCTTCACCTTCTCTTTATGAATGGAATGATGCACCGGAACCGACCGAGTTGAAACCGTACAGCAGCAGCAGGGACTGCATTGTCCAAATAACTGGATCTCCTTCACACACACACTGTCAAGGACCCTGAAAGCTTCTTGAAAAGCTCTGTACTCCTGTTACTCCTGTTACTCCAGGGTGCTTCGACAATAGAAAGGATGCCACTCTACTTATTAAAGGTCGAAAAATTGAGGAACTAATATGTCTCCATATGAATAAGCATCAGCATCAAAAGAAAATTTGAAAAAAAAAGCAAAATCATTGTTGTAAAGTGTCGACATCACTTCCACGCAAATTCATCCAACTCCTTCCCATCGGTCACATGACGTGAAACAAACTCTTGAATCCCCTCCTCCCCGGTTCGAGACGTCTGGTGTGAAACTTGGCACAAAAGACATTAAGGGGTGGGTGTTGGTGGGGCGGGGGATCTGTGTGAAGAAGGTAAAAGTTTTCCGTTGAGTGCGACGGCCGTTGCTGCCCCCAGAAGTTTAGCGCTCCCTCGGTGGCTCATTCCGGATCGACTGTGTCTATTCAACTGGGGCTGAATGGAAGTGGTGGGATCTGAAAAGGAGGCTTCTATTCACAGCCCTTTAATCAGGAGGCTGAGTGGACGGGGAGGGTCTTCGCTATCACCGCGCCTCGCTTTGCATCAGAATAACGCCAGCCTTCACTTGTCAGTCAGGTCGGTTCTGGGCTGAGCAGGCAGGAATTCTGCTGTTTTTTTCCTTCTTTTTTTCAGACACGGGCTAAATGCAAATGCAGGAATTCCTGGGAATTTGAGCCAAGATGGAAAGAAAAGAAGACGAAGCCAAAGCCTGCACCTTCTCTGCAGATAAAAGCAGAGGGATAAGGGGCAGTTAACCTGGCAAAGGATCGATGGGAATTGTAAACCTGAGAAAAGTCACGGTTTAGTGCAGGGCAAAGAAATAGGCACCCTGAGAGGAATACGTTCATACAGAACAACCTTTTGGGGCAATTTGTTCAGTTTCTGATGTTTTAAAAAAGTAGTTTGACTGTTTTTGAAAACATCCATCTTCATCGTTAACTACACAGACGATAGAGCGCTGAGTTTGTGGGACAAGGTGCAGAATCATCCTCTATACAAAACATATTAAAGAGTGCAGCACTGTGCAGCACTGTGGTTCTGCAGCAAAGGCTGGAATGTTTGAGGCCATTTTCTTCTTCTCCATCTTCACCAGCATTATCTGCCTTCTTCCTTTGCTCCCGTCATTTCCTCGCTCTCTCCCTCCATCTGTCCGCTTTGCCACCACAGCCCCCTCTGGAGGCCATGCAACCTGTTTGCAGGAAATTACTTATTCATCATTTCCTGCAGTGGCAGTGGCGGATTAAACGGCCGTATCTTGAGAGAAACACCTGAGGTTCGCCGCCGTCCTCTGTCCTGAGGAGGCACTTTTTTAAGGATTTGCTGCTTATTCTTCTCATTAATTTGAGGAATTTCTGCATGCGCAAACCAAAACGAGTCAGTGCCGCAAATGTGCAGCTTTTAATCTGTCATTTCCTCATAGTTTTAGCATTTGTGTGCAGCTTGGAATAAAAAGAGACCCCCTCCAAACCTGGATAACAACCCAAACGATGCTACTTTCCGAAGGGCGGCCTTTAAATCCTGCAAATCCTCAAATTCCTGGTTACTGAACGATTACCGTTTCACTGATTCTCCGCTCTGACCGCAGAACTACGGCGCTCGTCTCTGTCCATGCTGCAAGAGGAGGAGGGCGGGGGAAGTGGGGCAGAGGGGGAGTTAGCGCTTTTTCTTTTTTTTTTTGCTCAAGGACACCGAGACGAGATACGGGCTGATCAGCGGAGGGTAATGATGTCTTCCCTTCACAAAAGGAGACGCACTGGCAGCAGCTTCAAAAGGGAGAGCTGCAAATCCAAGTCCCGAGGATGAAAATGAGGGGACGTCTCTGGCTGCCAGGGGAGGAGGGATGGGGGACAAAGGGGCGGAGTTCCATCACTTTCAACTGGAAAATGAGGAGATAACCTAAAGGGCCGGCTACGGCGGAGTTGCGCGACTAATTCCGACGACTTTTATTTCGATAATTGCGTTCCATTTAATTAGGGCTTTACACCAATCAGCACAAATTTTTCACATTTTCCGAGAAAGCGATGCAATTTTTGTTCACTTCAAGTTCGACTTACTCTCGTCATTAGCCTACTTGCTTGGAAGCTAGCGGCATGTGACGGTGCCTCAAGTGTTTGGTTCTAAGGTGAACCAGCCCTTTGACCTTCTAATGGAGATTTAACCAATAGGTTCCCACGATCCTCCAGAGCCATGAGATTTATACGACACCAGGGGGCACTCTGAACCCCTTCGCTGGATGTAGCCATGATTTGCTCTCCAATATTAAAAAAGAAAAAAAAACGGAAGAGGAGGAGTTCACTGACTGGCGGTAACATTGAGCAACTGCCCTCTGGAAGTGGGTGCTCCGTCTCGCCGCCGGCCTCATCAATCACATCCAGTAATTATGATCGATGGGGGAGGAGCCCGGGCAAATGAAGGCCGAAAAACATTTAGCCGGGGCTTTGCAGAGCAGGTGGCGAGATTAACGGCGATGGGCGCGAGCCATGCGAGGGCAAAAGGAGCGCCGTGTCGCTTTGAACACCACTAAATTATCGGCACATTAAAGATGAGTGCGAGACGTGTGAAATATTCTCCGTGGTGGAAAGATGAGCCGCTGCCTTCCGCCTCTCAGAATGGAGAAGCTGCATTTCTAACTGATTTAAGGAGGAAGGGCTTCACGTAAAAACAATTGATGAGTGGGAGGTACAAAGTGCTGAAATAATTGTAATTCAAGTTGAGCGAACTTAAGTTGGACACTTTATGGAGGAAGGACTGTGATTTAACTGACTCAACCGACAATTTTGAATCAATCCAACAAAAAAGTTGTTGACAGAAGTGCAACCTAAGCAAAGTAGTTCTCCGCGGTCCCGAAGTCTTTTTTTCCTCTGCAATTCCTTCTTCACCCCCAGCATTCCAAGGTGGTGGTGGTGGCGGCGCAGCGTGAGTGACAGTCAGGTTAATCAAGTTGTTTTTAATCTCGTTGAAAAGCTCCCTGGCCTGAGTCCTATTATCATAATGAGCTCTCTCTCTCTCTCCTTTGCATTCCGAGTCCTCACTGCTACCGCTGTTTGCACGTCTTGGTCACACGGACACAGAGGGCACTTCCTGTTGCACAATGGATCCATCTGCGCGAAACAACCTTGAGTGAGACGTGGATTCTCAAAATGTGTCTTTCTGAAGCTTTTATTTGATTCACGAAAATGCCTTTTTAGCATTTAAAATAAAAAGGTATTTATACGATTATCGCCAAGCTCAGATCCTTGTGCAAAGATTAGGGGGCGACGTTTGTGAAGCCTCAGGAGTTCAATTCCAATAAAAGAAGAATTGAAGGGTTTGCGCAATAATGACGTTACAAATATCACAAATTGTTTTCACCTCACAGTCAGAATAAATTCACATTTTTATATTTAAAAAAAGATTAATACCTAATTTAGAAAGATTAACGGGCTGCGTGATGTGGTTTTCTTAAGGTGACACCATCATTTCCTACTGTTTATGGGCAAATGATTTTATCACTCAGCTCCGATATTTGGTTTTTCAGTGTTTAAACAGCTACATTAAAAATGACTGATAAACATGGCAAGTTATCCCATGATGCATTTGTAATTTGGTATTTTTTTTTATGAATAATGTATTTGTATTTGAATGGATTGATTACAATGCCAGCTTTTCTTTCTGGTTTTATTGGTGATATTGGTGGTTTATTGGTGGCATTAATGGTGGTAATCTTGTCTTTCTTTCTGATGTTTTTGTAATTTTGCAAAATGTGTTTGAAACTAACATTTCAGTCATTGGCCTGGTACCATATCACCTGGAGAGCTATTACTGGCCACCGACCTTTTGTGGTTTCTTTCACATCACTAATCCTTCTGCGGCGTGGGGTCAGAGGGGAGGGCGATGTGTTGGCGCTGCTGCCTGCCAGTTTGAAGGCCGGCTGTCACGACCTGGCGGCAGCTTAGCGTTGACCATATGTTGCTGTTGTGGTTTGCCGGGGAGTTTTTTTTTTTTTTTTACGTCTGTGGGGAGGAGGTGAGATTAGCTGCGACTGGAAGAGGAAGGAGACGTCAGGACAAAACTGCCAGACGACAAAAGCTAATTAAGAGGTCAAGAATCCAAAACAAATAGAGAAAGCAATTCGCCGGAAACAGGGTGCATTGAAAAACACAAAACTAACATACTTGTAACTGCTTTATGCCAAAACAAAGAATCAAGAGCAGAATAAAAAGAAACTATTACTGACCGATTGATGACGTTTTTAATGGTTCACATCTTGACCAATTATTGGTTGTCTAATGGCTGATCACGATCACATCGGCTTTACAATTCACAAACAGCAATTACCGAGAAAGAGGTTTACAAGGGAGCTCTGATGTCTAACCTCGCAAGTGCAATACAAAAAAAAGTTGCACTTTAGGCTACTTAAGTATTTAATTTCAGCGTCTGGGGTTTTTTCTTTTCTTTTTTTTGAGTGGGGTGGGGGTCCTTTTTTCCCCCTCCAACCACAACAGCGTGTGATCTGTCGCGCAAGTCACTTCATTAGGCGGCTAACGAGCTCGAACCTTCTCGAAGCTCTGAGCGACGACTAGCATCGCTTCAGAGGCCGTGGACAGGTGTGTGTGTTTGTGTGTGTGTGTGTGTGTGTGTGGTCAAACGTCCTTTAGCTCAATCTGTCTCTGACTCTTTCGGAGGGAAACCGAAAGTTGATTTTGTTGTATATGTATTTGGTTGTTGTATCGTGTCGTGTCGTTTTTGTGGTGCCGACTGACTGATTGTGCTTCCTTGCAAATCGCTTTGTCTGAAGAGCAAAAACAAGCGTTCTATCAAAACAAGCTCTCGAGGAAAATCCGACCAAAATGAGCCGATTTAGTCGGGGGAAGGCGGGGGAAAAAGTCAGATTTGGAGCCTGGCGGTGAGATTAGGCTGGTGTTGTTGTTGTTGATGTTGTTAAGAGTTGTGAGTTTGCTACTGCTGCTGCTGTAGCAGCTTCTTATTCCGTCGCCCGTCTGTCCCGCTCAGACGTTACACCTGCTCATTGTCTCGTCGTCCCTTCTTCCCGTTAGTCCAATTAGCCCGAACTGGAAGCAGGAAGAAAGATATGTAGGCCAACGGGTAGGCGGTGTGAGTTGGCGAACTGGCGCTCTGATCCAAGAGGCTCTCTAATCCCATCGGGGGGGTGAGAGTGGAAGCAGAAGAGGATTACGGGGATTAGAGAGAGGGAAGATACGACATGAGATGGCCACTCTGCAGCTGCATTGCCACAGGGGGCGCCGACGCCTCGCGGGGATTCCTCACGTCCTCACCTCGTGCGAGTACGGGACCAATTCAGCACCCAGTCAATGGTCCGATCGTCTTCAGCGGGCCCCTTCCAAAGTTGGGTTTGTTGGATAAATCTCACAGATTTGTTAAAATGGTTCTAAATTTTTCAGGTTGGTTTATAATTGAATTGCCTATTTAGGAGGCAGGCTGTGGATGACTGGGCCGTCTTCAAAGGTCACCACCGCTGATCCTCCTTTTGTCTGCTGACACTGCGGTTCGGGCGCCGACGACCCAGTGAGCGAGATGGGATGGGAATTTACAAGCGTCAGATTAAGGATGTGTCGAGATTAGGGTGCGATTGGCAGCCAAGACGCCGGGGACATGCCAGCAAGGAGCCATTCATCACTTCCTGCCTCCAGCTGGGCTCAGCTCACTTTGACAGAGCAACAGACAAATAATAAGAAAAATAATGAATTTGGTTCAATGGCTCAGAATAATCATGCAAACGCTCACTTGTACTGCCCACATGATGAGCTTTAATCTGTCCAGTGGCGCCACCCTCAGGTGAGCTTGACCTTTCACCCCTGACAACAGGTGGCTGACGGCTTATGGCTGCACTCAGGGTCCCAGCAGTCCTGGGGTGAAGGTGGGGCTACACCCTGGAAGAGTCGCCAGTCTATCACAGGGCCGCACAAAAGACAACCGTGAATTATTGTTGTCATACCTTTCAGGTTTCCAGTGTTGAGGAAATTCAACTGGAAACCTGAGGTTATTGTGTCAGCGGTTTGTTATTAGCGATTTGCTGCCACCAAGTGGCGAAATACGTGAATTACAGCA
The DNA here is from genome assembly GCA_009823395.1 of Thamnaconus septentrionalis. NCBI lineage: Eukaryota > Metazoa > Chordata > Actinopteri > Tetraodontiformes > Monacanthidae > Thamnaconus > Thamnaconus septentrionalis. The sequence goes on along the minus strand of CM020501.1, from coordinate 3,500,963 downwards.
TTGAGATTGACCAAGAATCAATTCGACCTCGAACGAAAAGGCCGTTTGTTGATCAAGTGTGCTGGTTGGAGCAGAGGGTCAGAGGTCATGAGAAGGAGGGTCTGGAATTACGGAGAAGCTGAGCGAGTTCTCTCTCGTCAAGGCAGAGACAGACGCAAACAAAACTGGAGAAACAAAGACCACAGAGACTTGAGTTCCTGTGTGTGTGTGTGTGTATGTGTGTTAATCTCCAACACTCACTGCCAGGCAGTGACTCAGCTGCCTCCTCCTCCTCCTCCACCTCCTCCCACCCCTCGCTGGCTCCGAGGACGCCGTCTCCCCGCGAGACCAAATCCTGAAAGAGACACAACAAGCGGAGAAGAAAAGAGGCGCCGACGCTGAAAGGCCCAGATCCTGACAGGCGTTTCCAAACATTTTGCATTCATCCCGGAGAGAAGAGAGGTCGCACTGCGGGGGGCAAAGAAAAAGAAAATACAAAAAAAAACAACAACAACAGGCTTTGACGACAAAGTTTGTTTGAGAAAAAAGTGGGTTGAAAAATAAGAAATTAAAGGGCAGCTGTTTGAGATTCAGCAACACCTACGGGTCAGAAATCAGATTGCAAACAATGTCAATCTTTCATTTTAGAGACTTTATCAAACTAAAAAACATTTTTATTTCACACCATTTCAACCTCACACACTGGGCCTTGAAATTTAAATCAATTACCCTTACATCAGGATAAACTGAAGCCATACGGATGTATAGTCGTGATTATTCACGTCTGATTTTATTCCCAGATATTTCAGCGCTGACTGCCAGAGGGAGGGAAAAAAAGGGAGGGCTTTTGAGGCGTTGCCGTGCACAAAGTTTCAGTGTTTGAGCGGCAACAATGAGGCGTCCTGTCATCCGTCGCCCTCGTGAGGAGTCGCTTCATTGTCGGACAAAGACGCAGCTGATGGAGGCATGAACGGCTCTGTTCTCCTTCTGGACGGGTGCACGCACACGCACGCGTGCACGCACGCATGCACGCGCACACACACACACACACACACAAGGCAGGGTCACAGGTTACAGGAGGCCAATCAGCTGGAGAAAAACAACAGGTAAAAAAATATTTCCAATATTTCTATTAATAAGCCATCCCGATTGGTGTATTTTCTCCCTGCGGGTGGTCTCACCTCCAACCCCCCAGCGCACCACCACCACTCCAGCACTCTAGTCCCGGTGGGTGAGTTGTTCCCTTCGGGGCCGTGGAGGGCGCACGTCTGGCCAACTCCGGCCCGTGAAAAGAGAATCTTCATTAAGATTCGCGGCCAGCCGCTTTCACTCTCAAACGGGGCCTTTGTCGAGGGCTGGAGGGCCAAAATCTGGACCGGAGGCCGAAGCCCGGACGGTTGGGCAGACGATCCGAGTCGTGAACGAGGGGCGTGTTCGCTCGTCTTCACGTGTAGATGAGTGAAAAAGAGTGTGAAAAAACAGAGCAACATGCCAAAAGCACATGGCAGCCATTTGTATTCAATTATTATTAATATTTATTATTATTACTATGATTATTATCAGAATGTGGAAGCCAACCAATGCGATTTTTGCCCGAACTTTATTTAAAAAGCTCCCAACTGAGTCGTTGTGAAATGGTCAAGTTCTCAAGTCCCCCCCTTGAGGGAGGGGGCGGGACTTGCTAGGTTTCAAACGAAGAAACATTTTTGGTTGGGGAACCAATCAGCACCCTTGGCGAGGAAGTGTGGGCGGGACTAGCTACTGCTAGCTTGAGAACAACTGTCAGCGTGGCTGCTGCAGTTTTTCCATCAACCGGACTAAAAAAAGTTTCATCTTACTGGCCTCCAAGCAACAAAGAGTCCTCCAGGTACTATTTTAGGTGTCCAAATGTTTTCTATAGGAGCTTTTTGCAGCTTTGGAAAATGTGAAACAGGTCCTTTGTCATACCACTTGCGCCATCTACCGGCCGCATCCGTGAACTTTGGTTACACTTGTTTCTCACAGCAGGCGTGCATGTTTTCACCTCCTCTACTGGGGCTCCTGGAAACAGTTAACAGCCGGTCAGCGAGAGTCGGTCCGGCCCCTCAGCGCCGTGGAGTGAGGGGGAGGGCCGGCGGCTGTGATTGGTCGGTCACTTGACTCGCACGCACACGCACGCACACGTGCACACGCACTGGCACGGCAAACACCCACCCGCAAAATAAAACCCCGCCGCCCGTCCGCAGGCTCACAACTCTGGGACTCGTCTGACAGCGACTGTGGCCTGAGGCGACCCGAGGTGAGCTCATCCCGCATCAATCCACTCGGCTTCTGCTCCAAAACAGGGTGCATGCTGGGTAGTTTCCAATTGTTAAGTGCGTCGTCGCACTGAACGATTAAAGGAAGGTTTTCTTACTGTGTTCTCTCAGTTTAGACACTGAAAAAAAATAGGTTTAACGTTGAATGACAGAGAACTTATTTTTATTATTGTTGGTTTAACTTTTTGGGTTTAACTAACTTTTTTAGCCAGTCAACATTTCCAGGCACGTCTTTGTTCGAAAAGAAAAACCTTGACACCGTCGACAATGACTGACCTGGAGACGTCGATGGCGACCATCATCGCCGTGTTCCAGAAGTACTCCAAGAGGGAGGGCGACGCCCACAAACTGAAGAAGAGTGAGCTGAGGGACCTGCTGAACGACGAGCTGCCCGACCTGCTGGGGGTGAGACGCCGAGGGGCTTCTGAACCGGGGCCCGGGCGGCTTTAGGGGAGGAGGGGAAATATCATCCCTGCTGCAATCGCAACAAAACACTTCATTCAGCGAGCTGGAAGGAGCCAGAAAAGACCAGCTGTGGATTTTGTAGGAAGATTTTATACTCATGACACACATATATATAAAATACATAAACATTTATAAAGATAAGTTTGTTTTATTTCAGATTGTCTGATAGGAATCTCTTTAATTTAATCAAACCAAATGCAAAACACATGAATCAGATTAACAGATTAATCAACAGATTATCAGATTGATGATTCTGATTGGCCATTACTTCTTGCTCATTATTCCTAACCGAATCAGAAGAAACTTTAAAAAAAATTATTATTATTATTATTATTATAAATAATAATAATAATACGACTACTAATTATAATAATAATAATAATAATAATGCACCACAGGCTGTAAGTGTTGGCTCCACCCACTGAGACTGTCAATCAAACAAAGCATCAGCTTTAGCAGGAAGCTGCGTCGATTGGCTCTTTTCCGTGTACTTCCGAATGTCGTACCTTTTCCCGACCGTGACCCCCCGTGACCTCCGCCTCTGTCCCCCGGCTGCAGCACGTCAAAGACCAGGCGACGCTGGACGGCGTGATGGAGAGCCTGGACGCCGACGGCGACTCCGAGTGCGACTTCCAGGAGTTCATGACGTTGGTCTCCGCGGTAACCGTCTGTTGCCACGAGTTCTTCCAGCACGAGGACGAGTGAGGAGGAGAAGGAGGAGGAAGAGGAGGGGCGAGAGGAGGAAGAGGGGGAGGCCTGGAGACAGAGGAGGGAGTAAATTATAAAAGAAGAAGAAGAAGAAGAAGAGGAAGAAAGAAGACGCCTAGCAACGCGCAGCCGGCTGGTGCCTTCGCGGCAAAGCATTATGACTCCAGCCAGGAGAATTACTGAGGCTGGTGGCTGAAAAGCACTTTAATTAATTTGGCTCCAATCAAATGCAAATTTCTCTTGAGCAACTCTGATTAAAAGGCCAAAATTTGGCCTTTTGTTGAATACATAAAAATAGTCCTATTCAAAATAAAATTTAAAAAAACAATATGTAAGTTATTATGAAAATTACATTCAATGATTTTGTACGTTCTTTTGGAGAAATTTGGGGGAAAGTGCGAAGCAACACAATGATTCTAGCAACGTTTTAAAAATTCATTATTTGAGGACTTTCTAAAATCATAGTCTTCAATGTTAAAAAGAAACTGAGCATTTTCTATCAGACTTTCAAATCAACTTTTGTCTGAGTTAGCAGCCAGCTTATTTAGATTGCACATTAGTCCAAACTTTCTGAGACCATCAGACTACAGAGGGGGCTAACAGCACTAACCTTGTCAGCGGTCACTTTGGGCAAGCCAACTAGTGGAATCCGTGTTTGTCAATTAACAGAACTGTGGCGTTATAGCTCCTATGTGTTGCTGGTTTGGGAGGAAACCACAGGTAGAGTTGGAATCACGACGCAATACAGGAAATTGGAACGCATAAGGATGTGTGTTTGTCCTGTTTCAGCTGCCTGAAATGTCCAGAGATAATCAAGAAAATGTTAGCATCTATTAGCAATCGTTGGCACGATTTAGTTAACGCCTAATGCACAATGTCGGGAGGGGATAACAATAACCTTTGTCTAACGCAACAAACTAGCATGATCCAATGGTTTTTGTTGGTGTGTCATGGACTCAATAAACTGTACAACTCTTGCCATCGTTGCTCTTCTTAGCCTGATGCTAATTAACCACGGTGATCAATCATTCATTCATTCATTCATTCATCTTCTATACCCGCTTATTCCTATTCAGGGTCACGGGGGTCTGCTGGAGCCTATCCCAGCTGTCTTAGGGCAAAGGCAGGGTGACACCCTGGACAAGTCGCCAGTTCATTGCAGGGCCACATAGAAACAAACAAACATTCACACTCACATGCACACCTACGGACAATTTAGAACGTTCAATTGACCTCACATGCATGTTTTTGGACTGTGGGAGGAAGCCGGAGAACCCGGAGAGAACCCACGCAGACACGGGTGATCAATCATATGCTGCAGTTTTTCCACTTGCTTCTAACAGAATCTTAAAAACATTTTAAAAATAATAAGAATGTTATACTTTATAGACTGTCCATAATTATTCTTGCCAACACATAGCAGAAGAGCAGGGTGCTGGTGCATGTTGGGAAATCACACAGCTGAAAGTCTCTGAAGAGGCTCAAGATGACAGAAAACTTACACGCCTTGCTCTGTGAGTGTGTGAGAGAGAGAGTGAGGCGTCGTCAGCTGCGCGCACACACAAACACTTCGACATCTGCAGGCCGTTTAGCATGGGAGGGGGCGGAGCCTAGCGCACCATTGGCCAGAGGGGGAACAGACGCGACCCTGGGGATTGAACACCACACCCATCTGAGCATGTGTTTTATGTGAATGTACGTGTTGTTGTCCACTGTTTGTTCTGTTGAATTACATCTCCTTCACCTTGAATGAGGAGCTGCAATCGGATTCCTGCAACTGGTGAGTTTTGTTTTTTTGTCTTTTTCTTACTGCTGGCATTTTAGAGGCTTTGTTGCTTAGTTTTATTTTTTTGGCCAAAGAAGTTGAAACTTCAGTGCCGCTGTTCTTTTAAACTCTGTAAACGGTCATAAATCCCACAGATGGAGCCAATAATGAATGCATCTTTTCGAAAAGAAGTTGCATTTCTCTGTGTGCCCTGCAGTTTTCCTGCAAGAATAATGACAATCCAGATGAGATTGTGGCCTTAAGACAATCTGTCCGGATGACTTGCAGCAGATTTTATAAGAGAGGTGTGCAGGTTGAAGTTTTTTGGGGGGAGAATTTTTACAGAAACGAAAACATTAAGTTTTACAAGTTCAATATGTCAAAGACTTCATGACATTTGCACAGACTGGAAGGTAAAGTGACTGAGCAGGATTTGTCATCTCTTGTTGTAAGTTCAGCCTGGATCTACTTTTTTTTCCCTCTCTAGGTTGACGCTGTCATGGAGGCCAGGACTCCTTTGCCATTGGCCCCGCTAACCAAAACCCCGCCTCCTCTTCCCATCCTAGTGACGGAAACGGCAATAAAAGGTACGAGTGTGCAAATATTGATATATCTGCACCAAACTACCTGCAAACTCAGCTGGTTTAAACAACCTTTGGCAACAAATTTGACAAAAAAAAAAAAAAAAGATTCCAATCACAAATATTTCTAAACCGCCTTGGAATTTTGGGTGAAGTAATAAGTAAATGAATAAGGATATGTTCTCATAAACAGTGTCTCCACTTTCATTGCTCACTCTTCTGGGAATTTATTTGCTAAACCAAACACGTACTCCGATTCTTGGCTCTCCTCCCACAAACAACTTTGCAACCATCATGAAACCAAGGTGAAGAAAAAGAAAAAGAAGAGAAAGGGATTTAAGCGTTTGCTGGGTCACATTCATTCTGCATTCAATTTTTTTTTTTTTGTCGGGGGGTTTATCGTGACACCGGTGCTTTTGCCACCGGCTGAGTGTCTTATCAGCCCGCTGTCAGAGAGGAGCATGGGAAGGAGCGCGTGTGACGCCTCCAGGGTCTGTCGCCGTGGAGATAAGGGCAGACACACCTCGTCGCCACGTCGGGTTGGGGGGAGGTGGAAGAAAGGGGCCGAGGGAACGGAGGGCACTCAGCGAACCAAAAAACGGAAGGCGGAGCTCAGGGAGTTACACCCTGAACTCAGTTACAAGTCAAAAAATATATATGAAACAAAACCTTTTAACGACCAGTGTTTGTGCAACTCTGGGGTCAAATTGAAATTCCGACCTCACACACACACACAGGGCCAGGAAACTTAAAGGACCAGTCTGTAACATTTACAGTGTAGCAGCAAGTGATGCCAGTTAACGGAAGCTAGAGTGACCCAACTGCAGCTCAAGCTGAACAAGCTCAAGTTGATGTTGTGGCTAGATGAAGCTAATGGCGGCTAACTCGCTAAGAAGACTGTTAGATTTTACCCACAAGCAAAACAAAACAAAAAAACATTTTATGCTAATGAAGTTTTCTATTTTGCAGATGGCGGCATGGACAATGGGGATTTGGCAGCTTTGATTGGAGGTAGGCAAAGTTTGTAAACATCAGGTGCACGGTAAATTAAAAAGAAGATCGATTTTTATTCGGAAATTGTAATCATAGAATAAATACGTAATTTGATTTCCGTTACTTCAAGTGAAATGTCAGAATGCAAGTTAACACGACTTAAAGCCTTGAATGAAATATAGCTTTTGTTTTTCTCTGTATATTGAACTTAATGTTTTAGTTATTTTGCTGTTGTAAAGTGTTACAGTTGTTTTTTGTCTCCCACCTTGCAGGAATTGTGGGCTTTGTCCTGCTGGTGCTGATCTGCATCCTGGTGTTTTTGCTGCTGTGGTTTCTGTCCCGACAGAAAGGCTCCTACGTCACCAACGAGATGGACGATGAGGACGACTTTGACGTCGAAGACGGGATTTCGGTCACTTCAGACACGGCGCTGCAAAGCAGTGAGCCTCTGAAAGTCAAAGAGGAGGAGTAGGAGGGAGGGTGTGGGGGGAAAAAAGACATGGACCAAAAAAAGGCTTCAGATGAAAAGGAAGGATTTTTTTTATAGATCATTTATTTGTTGACCCAAAGTCAGAAAAAACTGTCTTTATGTTTTGATCAATATACAGTACTTTTTTTAAACACTATTTTTTTTATTTCTCATAATTTTTTCATCAGCAAAGAACAATCAAATCATACATTTTCAAATTTTGTAAAAAGCAGAAATTGAAATATATACAGTATATCATTCAGATAGTTTAATCGTTTTCATGTCTGTATGTTTTTTTTTTACATTGTTTTTACTTAACAAAAATTACGCCTGAATTAATTTAGAAGTCTTTTCTAATTTTACTCTTGCATGATGTACAGGAATAATAAAGATGACACAAATTCTCTGGGTTTGTTTCAAGGGGCCACTGTGGAAAGCAGTGAGAAAATGGCACCATCATGCTTACGAAAACACATACTGCACTTCCAAAAATATATATATATTAAACAAATTCAAATTTTTCTAAGTACTTACGTGCTTTATTATTCGCCTCATTAGGTAGATGGTTCATCCTGGTTGGTGTTGTTGGTGTTTAAGAGACATTTGATGGCTCATTTACTTTAAAAGATTGCACTGCAGGCTCCCAGGGTGTGGATGGTACTTTAATTCACCAAGTGGGAACTTCCTGGAACACAATCACAAATTCTTTAGGAAAGGAACTGTGGGGTTTGCCGGGCATTTAAAACTCTTTAACCTTTCAAGAGTCATTTGACATTTAACTTATGCAATGCATTCGCAGTTATTCGCGTTATAACAGCAGCCCAGGACATTTTTGGCAGTACCCTAGAGAGGCCAGTGTCCTTCTGCTGGCATCTGCTTTGTGCTGCCAACATCAGACAGTGATGGAAGATGACTCAGACGTGGTGGTCAAAAAGTTTCCACGGTAGCGGTCCGACACTTGGCAGCGACGAAAATGGTGGAGGGTCGAAAACAGGGGCACGCCCACAGTTATTGATAGCCGACCGGCCGATCACCGTAATAACTATAACAACAATTTTAAAAAAAAAAAAAAAAAAAAAAAATACCGAAGGCAAGAATAATATGAATTAGTGTTAATACGTCATTGAAATGTTGCGATTACACTTAATATTAGCCAAATATCGACAAAATAAAAAAAAAAAACACCGTAAATTTCGTCATCTCGCGAAGCCAGGAACAGTATACATGCTTAAAAAAAACATGTAACGACACTATTTGCCAAGACACCGTGTAGAATTACACAGTAAAACGTGTAATCTTACTGGGAATACGGCATAAAAGAACCCCGATATGTGGGATTGGCGCCAAGCTAGCTAGCGACAGAGGCAGAACCGAATCGGGCACCTGAAAACAATGGCGCTGATTTACCGCTTCAGCTCTACTTTCCTGCCTCGCTTCCTGCTACGGCAAATGGTCGCTAGGTGTTGTACAAACATCTTTTTTATTATTATTATTATTGTTTATTTTTTTATATTGTTATCGAGGCTTCCTTTGAACCCGTGGTAACTGTTAAATAGTACTTTTTTCTTTCTTTTTTTCTTAATGTTTAGCTAACCACAGCCTTGGCCACGCCCTCCCACCGGAAATACTTGAATTTCGAGAAAACAACACTGACTGCACTATCGCACTAACAAATATACTGTCTTTTAAACGTTAACATCATCGGGTTTGTACATTCCAGTCATTCCAAAGGAGAAAACAACTCCTCACTCATGCTTCGGGAACGTCAAATCCAAGCTGCTGCAAAATACACATTCTGCCCGCAGAGGGCGCACTTTCCTCATTTTTCACTCTGTAGCAGGCGGATTGATAAGGCACATTTAAACATCTTTTGTTTTTGTTTTTGATTATTTTTATTTTTCAAACATCAGGGACATTCCACATTCGCACACATAAAAAGTTACATAAGATTTCGAGAGCAAGACATAATAATAATAAGAATATTTATTTATTTGTTTATTTATCTATTTATTTATCTATTTATTTATCTATTTATTTTAAATAAAACACATATTTTTCAGGTTGGTCTCCGGGAGCCTTTTCTTGTGTGCACCATAACGGATGGACAACCTGCTCGAACAAAAGTTTCCAGGAGTGCAGATCTGCCTGTAGGGGGCGTAGGGTTGTAGAGGCAGAGCAGAATATAGCTTGAAAACACATTTTAATGTGCGGACTGAAAAGACGAGCTTCAGTAGTCCGACTCGTCTGACAGCTCGCCCTGCTGCGTCCAGTGCTTGCCCCTCTTCTTCTTCTTCCTCTTCCTTTCACCCATGAGCATGGCGGCCAGCACGGTGATGACGACGGTGACGGTGATGATGAGCACGGTGACCGTCTCAGCGATGCACAGCTCCGTGTCCACATCCATCAAGCGGTAGTCGCGCAGCACGGGCGGGTCCGCGCACGTCAGGTTGTAGTAGTCGTCCAGGAAGAGGCGCTGCACGCTGCGCAGCTTCCGGAAGACGCGCTGCAGGTCGCAGTCGCAGTTCCACGGGTTGCCCTGGAGCAGGATGTGCGTGCTGTACGTGTGGATGTTGAGGAAGGTCTTGAAGTAGACGGAGGTCAGCCGGTTGCCGGCCAGGTTGAGGAGGGTCATGCTGGTGAGCGGCTTGTAGAGGCCCGCGTCCGTCTCGCTGATGCGGTTGCCGGCCAGGTTGAGCACCTCCAGCGAGCGCAACATGGAGAAGATGCCGCTGCGCAGCACTGTCAGCCGGTTGCCCTCCAGGTGGAGCTGCCGCAGCGTGCTCATGGAGGAGAAGGCCCTTACCTGCAGCGTTTGGAGAAAGTTCACTTTCTACATCTACTGCTTCAAGGTTCAGTCCGCAAAATGTAAAATTAACTCGTTCAGTTCATAGCTCATAATTCAACCTTTTGAACTAAGTGCATGGTTCAAAAAATGCACTAGTTCAGTGTCTTTATTTTTTTCAATATGTTGTTACGAGCTGTCATTTTTTTAAAATTACTGCCAAAACCCACTTTTATCAGTTTTAACACTGTTAAAAACTGTTAACTGTTAACAAACTATGAATCAGATTTCATCTTCATATCCAATTTTGAATCCTCATCAATTTCTCATCACAACCAGGGTTTATGTAAGCATTGAGTGGACAGCCCTCAGAAAACTGGCACTTCCCCATTGTTAGCTTGACACTTTGTTGCTACCCATTCAGTCCCATTAACTGCAGCTTTCATCCCTTGTTCACTGCCAAAAACATGAGGAAAAACTTGATGCTTTTTAATGAGGTATTATGAAAACAAAAACAGAAGAGCAGTCCTTAAAGGTCCAGTGTGTCATTTTTGGCAGATTTATGATTTTTACATTGGTAAAAGCTTACTGCACATAAATACATTAATAAGTACACTAAAAAATGGTGGTGCAAGATGGCAGCTAACTAGGAGCAAGACCCTTGCTCTTTGAATATTCTTATATATATATATATATATATATATATATATATATATATATATATATATATATAACATCCACATATGAACTGTTCTATGGGCTTTATAGGCAGTGTGTTAAGCTTTTACCGATATAAAAATCATGAGTCAAGCCAAATATTGCATAGTGGACCAATGAGGAGCAAGTTAAATAGAGAAGTTAAAACTGGGAGAGAGCAACGTTCACAAACACCAGAATGAACGCGTTCACAAAAGGGTTCATCAAGCTGAAACAGTGCGTTCACTTCACGTTTGCCCAAAACATGAAAGAGTTTGCGAACGATTGTCCACTGAATCCTCACCTGGATGGTGTGGATGGCGTTGTCGCTCAGGTTGAGCCTCTGCAGGCCGTCCAGGTGCAGGAAGCAGCGGCTGTCCAGCGCCGTCAGCCGGTTGTGTGAGAGCTGCAGCTCACGCAGCAGGGCCAGGCCTGCCGAGAAGCCCTCACCCAATACCGAGATGCGGTTCCAACTCAGGTCCAGCTTCTGCAGGAACTCCAGCTGGGCGAAGGCGCCGTCCGCCACCGCACTGATGTTGTTGTTCTGCAGCAGCAGCACGCGCAGCTTGCGATTCTTGGCAAAGGAGCGTGCCGCCAGGGTCGAGATGCGGTTGTCGGACAGGTCCAGGAGCTCGCTGGTGGGCGGCACCCTGCTGGGCAGCTGGGTGAAGAGCGCCTGGGAGCAGATGGTGAACTTCAGGTCGCCTCGGCAGTCGCAACCCGGGGTGCACCTACTGCCGCTGCTGCTGCTGCTGCTGCTGCACCTGGGGGACAGCGCCACCACCAGGAGGAGGAAGAGCAGCGCCTTCATGGCTCCTCAACGCTCTGCAAAAACACAGAGATGCTTTTCAATCCAATCAAACCTCCACAGGATGACGGCAACAAGAACAACAAGACTCCAGTTACCATTGATAATCAAGAAATGCTTTAATTTATCAGACAGGAAGATCTTAATCATTAGAAGTTCTTTATTTCTGTGTTTTATAAAAGACATGCCGATCAATACAAATCAGTTCAGTCAACCGTTAGACTAAAGGATTACGGCACAGAGCATGGAGAGATTAATCACTACAATTATTACATTTCCTGAATTCAGACCCCATTAAAAAATGATGCAAAGGAGATATAAAACATCTCCCAAAAATAATCAAATCTTCATTAAACTGGACATTCAACATCTATATTTTTCTCTGCACAAATTCAGCTCTTAATTTGATATTTTGACGAGTTGCCTGGACAATAAAACCTCTTTGGAAAAGAAATAAAACAGCTCATCCTCAGCATCTTCTTAAATCATTTTTTTCATCTAATTCTATTTTGTTGTTGTTTTTTGTTAAACATAGAACTGCAGATACAGATTTTAAAAAATGTTGGGCCCATTAAAGTAAAAACAAAAAAAAAGAAGAACACAACTCCAGCTTCCCCCCTAAAGGAGACAACTGTCTTAAACTTGTTTTTTCCTGCTGCAAACGTGATGGATAAAAAGCCACAACTGGAAGATAAATCCTGCTCTTACCGGCAGCTGCTGCAACCTTCCTTCCCTTCCTGTCTCGTGTGTGTGTGTGTGGGTTTTTTTTGTCCACGCTGACAGGCGTCAACAGGCGTCCGGCCGCAGGTGGTGGGACGACATGGCGGAGGTGAGCGAAGGGAGGAGGGGATGGACGGAGGATACAGCCTCACAGAGATGGAAAAGAGAGGGAGGGAGGGAGAGCAGGAGGAGGAGGGCTGCTGGTCAATTATTCACCAGGCAGCAGCAGCAGCAGCGAGGAGGCGGTGGTGGTGGTGGTGGTGGTGTTGGTGGTGGTGTTGGTGGGCGGGGCTTAGAGACTGACGGCTAACTGGGCCACAGCCGAGAATTAAAAGGTCCGGACGGCTCTGATTGATTTGTAAGGCTTCGGCAGTGTTTTATCCGCAGGTTCATCTCACAGGTTGCGTTAAAAAATTTAAAAAAACAAGAAGCGACTTTATTTTATTGCAGCTGTGACACCCAGCTGTCTGTCTGTCTGTCTGTCTGGTAGATAAACCTTTCAGCACTTTCTGCGGCTTCAGGTTTTTTTTTAAGTCTAATTTGATGAGGCTTGCGTTGGTTGCCTTAGTGGAATTTTTATGATTTCCTTTCCTTTTTTTTTTTTAATTTTTATGCTTCTTGGTGTTTTTAAAATTAAAAATCCAACTGATGAGACAACTATGAAATGAAATGGGATTCATTGTGTCTTCACTAAATGGATACAAACACAGATGTAAAATAATGATGTGACTGTTCTAGGAGAAAAATGCTAACAATCATATAAGAAATAATTTTCCCTTAGTTGCAGGTGGGGAAAGAGTTTCTTTCTGTTTGATTACAATTCTGTCTTGAAATAAAAAAAACACATTTAAATGGACTAATTTATCCTCAAACCGTGACATGTTTTCATATTTGTCAACACCCCGCTGTGTTGTTTCCCCACTGATGTCTTGTATGTGGTTTAATGTTTGACCGAAACCAGCAGCCTGTTGCTGCTGCTGCTGCTGCTGCTGCTGCTGCTGCCGTCATCTCTGGATGAGCGAGCCGAACTGTCGGACACAGAGCAGGAGATTAAAAATAACGCGGCGTCAATCCGCAGCATTACGTGAGGCGTCAGGGCCGCTCGGTTAACCTGGATTCTGGTTTGAACGCTGATGTCTGGCTCACGCTAATCCCCTCAAAAAAAAAAAAAAAAAAAACCTGGAAAGTGTTCAAGATATGAGATGCAGTCGTGTTGTGACGGCTGTGATCACACTTTGCAGGTGCTGCTCCACTGACCCCAAGTGCTGAGCGACTGTCGGAGCCACCAGGGGATTAATCGGAAAATATTAAATTGAAAAACATATAAATGTAGCAAAAGACCAGAAACACAAGCAGAAACTTTTTGAGACGAAAATAATGTTGAAGACCCTGCGATGAACTGGCGACTTGTCCAGGGTGTACCCTGCCTTCGCCCTAAGACAGCTGGGATGGACTCCAGCAGACCCCCGTGACCCTGAACAGGAATAAGCGGGTATAGAAGATGAATGAATGAATGAATAATGTTGAAGAATAAATTCAAACTCTGCTGCTCGAATGCTGCTGAGTTTGAAAGTCTAACAACTGTAAGCTTTAGCTTTTGTGTAAAGTGTATTTTTGTTTGTATAAATCGGATGACAAGTTTTATATAATGTCACAGAGGTTGCAACATATGTGACCTGACAGATGTTTCATTACCTAACGACGAGCAGCTCGGCGAACGGCCTGGATGCAGAATGTTAAAGAGAGCCAGTGTGTGTGTGTGTGTGTGTGTGAGAGAGAGAGAGAGAGAGAGAGAGAGAGAGAGAGAGAGAGAGAGAGAGAGAGTGAGAGAGAGAGAGATACCAGAGCAGCTGAAACTGACTTGTGTTGTCAACGTCTGACCTGAAACAGCACTGCAACTTTCCCACTTGCTTAAATGTTTTTAAGAATGAAAAGAAAACATTCTGCACCCAAACAAGGTGTTAAAATAAGCAAGAAGTTGAACTGTTCGCGCCATCAGATGTTAGCCTAGCTTAGCACAGCAACTGGGAGTGGGTGGGAACTGCTAGCCTGCATTTCAACCACAAAAAGCAAGAGGCAAAGATTTCAATTGGCTGATAGACAACAGACAGACAGAGAATACAAAAGCAACAAATTAAAAAAACAAAGACTGAGCTCTCGTGTGATTGGCTGCCTGCAGGCTCGGATGACCGCACACTTTGTGTTTCCTCTCACAGGTCTCAGATGTCGGCCGGGGATCCAGTTCCACTCTGACCCGGATGATGCTCTGTTTACTCTGAACAATAATTGCACCTGGAAACTCCTCTGGTTACAGAACAACTGATCAGTGGTGCCGGCAACAGTGCCAGGAATTAGACTGATCCCAGCACTGAGAGGTGGAGGGAAAACTGTGTCCAGTGGCCCTCTTCCGAGCAGAGAATAGCCCCTCACAGTAATAGTCTTGCCTTCATTTGCACTAGAACTGAACCCTGGCTGTAGCTCCACCCCTTCCCCTCTCTGAGGAACCTGATTGGTCCTGTTGCATTGTGACTGAATGAAAAAACATATACTTGCACACAATCGACACACCGGCGACTGTTTTCTGGGCACTCAAGTGTCGTTACACACAGTAACGCAGGACAAACGCGGTATATGAAGTATAGCGAGGCAGCGGGCCGGGTGGGCGCAGGTCGGGGGGGATTACGACAGAGCGCATGAAAGCTGCTTGGGTCTCCATGAAGATGCGGCCCGTTTAATCCGCGGGGAAGAGGATTAGCTCCGCCTTCTGCCGCGGAACATTAAACTTGCACTCCGTCTTCATCTGGCTCACTTTCATCGCCTCGTCAGCATCTCGTTTTTGTATCTCTACTGCCATGTAATTGTGTTGTACATCAAAATAGCAGCAAAAAGTATTTCTTTGTACTTACAAGTATTTTCACCAGAGAATTCTAACAAACTTTTTGATCCCCTTGTTTCATATTATATCACATTATAAAATCACACCTTTTTAATGCAGTTACAAAAATAATAATTTACTCATTATTATGTTTGACGTAACATAGTGCCACTGTTTCGGAATCTCCTTCTTTGCCTTATAACCTAATTGCCTGATTTTCCTTAATTTTACAGCTATTTAATTGTCTCTTCTTTTCCACTTCACTTTCTACATGCTAATTTGTCACCTTGTTCATCAAAGATCAACTCAGGTGCAGCGTTGCGTCTCACCTGTTGGTGGTCAACAGGTCAGCAAGGGTAACATGGGTGCAGTATGGAGAGCAGCCAGCAGGGGGCGAAAAATGCTTGTGTGAGGAGAAGAGAGGAAAGGGGAGGGTGCAAGTGACCATCTGACACACACACACACACACACACACACACACACACACACACACACACCTCACAGTCACGTCCGGTGCGGCTGTTATATATTTAAATCCATCCCATAATAATAATAAAAGTAATAATAATATAACATGATAGATGGTCCCACCTATCAGCTGTCAATCACCCTGCTCCATCACCTCTGATCAATGAATTCATTTAAACTTCTCAAAAGCAATGCCTTTGACACTATCAGGGTGTGTGTGTGTGTGTGTGTGTGTGTGTGTGTGTGTGTGTGTGTGTGTGTGTGTGTGTGTGTGTGTGTGTGAGGTGCTAATAAAGACGACCACCCCATTCACACCGTTCCTCGGATCCGACGTGGCAGCTCTGTGTGGGTGAGAAAGAAGGTCCGGGCTGGAACAGACGGTCACCGCCGCCACCTCGTCAGTAGGGGGCAGCGAGGAGAGGGGTGTCAAACAGTGATGTTCCATCACTGCCACTTGTGGATGAAGAGTTCTGAGTGAGGAGGAGGCAATTCCTCCGAATGATCGTCATCACCACCGCGGCCACTGTCAGCACCGCCATCCTGACAGCCGACCTCGCCCTCGTCTTCATCATCATCATCGTCGTCGTCGTCGACATCATCATTATCATCATCCCCAGCATCATCTTCATCGGCAAACTCAGCATGATCATCACCAAACTCCTCACCTTCATCCTCGGCATCATCCTCATCACCGCCATCACTCTTTACCAACATCCTGCGAACTCATCACTCTGGTGTTGCGGAAGTGAAACCTACCAGGCGTACGTGCAGTGCTTCCTGTCTGACCTTTGACCTTTGCGTATGTATGTATATATGTACCATATGTATGTGTCTATGTGTGTGTGTGTGTGTGTTTTTCTGGATGAGACCATGGTCGATAAAGTAAACACCTCCAGGGGAAACTGGAAAGTGTTGGTGTGTGTGTGTTCGAGTCTGGGCTCCGCACACACACACACACACACACACACACACACACACACAGGTCTCCAGTGGTCTGCTTGTCAGTGTGGATCCATCAGCGCAGCAGCGGGGAGGCTGTGACCTCTAAACCAACACCTCTCCATCCTCCCCCACTTGATTTTCTTCTTCTACTTCCTGTTTCTCCCTACATCAATTTTCCATCCATCCGTCCATACTTCATCTCAAACCTCTCTGCTGTCTCCACTTTTCTACCTCGTCCTCTACTTCAAAATGTAGGTCAAGATTGTGTTTCTACACACACAGACACACCTGCAGTATTTCTGGCAGCTCAATGTGCTGCCGCCCCTTCAGATCTTAGAGCTTCCACTTCAGGCCGATCGTTGAGCTCTAACTTCAGTCCGATCGTTGAGCTCCAGCAGCTTCCAGGGAATGCCGAAGAAGAAGAAGAAGAAGAAGAAGAAGAAGAAGAAGAAGAAGAAGAAGAAGAAGAAGAAGAAGAAGAAGAAGAAGAAGAAGAAGAAGAAGAAGAAGAAGAAGAAGAAGAAGAAGAAGAAGAAGAAGAAGAAGAAGAAGAATTATTATTTGTGGACCTTTCCACCCCTTTCCATCAGCCAGGGGTCAACTGTACCGCCGTGCTGTTGGCCAACAGTGAGGTCGCACGCCGCACAGAAAGAAACGCTCGGTTAAGCCACACTCAAACAGGATGAAAGGAAACAGGAGACGGGGAGCGTCTTCCTGTCAAACACAATCAGAGCGGCGACCCGCTGAGCTGCTGGGAAACACAGACTCATAAAGTCGTCTGAGGGAGACGCACAAACTTTGTCTGCAGGTTGACGCACTGTCAGGTAGTTACAGAGTGTGTCCAGGCTCAGTGCCACGCTGACACCTGCTAAAGGTCGGGCAGTGCCCTGCAGGCACACACAAACACACACACACACACACACAAACACAAACACACACAGACACATCCGAGCCCTCCTACCTCCGCTAACTCCGCCCCGGCGGCGCCACCATCAACCAACATTCAGCCGATGATTGATGATTGAATCTGAAGTTGAATTTTTGCAAATTGCCTTTTTCATCCAAGTCCCTGGAGGTTACAAAAGGGGCGGAGCTAGAGTCAGGAAGCAGGAAGTTGCTGCTCGCTCACAAACAATGCTGGATGCTGCAGTGAAATCCTCCTCAGGTAATCTCCATATTCATAGTTTTTCTTTTTTTAAGCAATTCTTTTTCATGCAAACTTCCTGCATATGTCAGAGTTGCATGCTGGGAAAAGGCCTTTACCTAAAGACACAATCCCGTCTGGCTGTAACCTTTGCAGGATCATATATGAAAAAAAGCACAGATATAAAACAGTGACAGGAAGCTATATGTGTGTTTTTAAAGTGAAATAGGGCAGTTTAAGTGTGTGTGTGTGTGTGTGTGTGTGTGTGTGTGTGTGTGTGTGTGTGTGTGTGTGTGTGTGTGTGTGTGTGTGTGTGTGTGTGTGCGTGCACACTGCAGGGAGCCGTAGCTCACATGTGGCTTGTTCCCTCCCTAAAAGCCTCCCTCTCCCTGTTAACGGCGCCCCATTATCTCCCTGTTTAAACCTTTATGACAGCCGCACCGTTCGGCCGTCTGGGCCTCTCTGTGTCACCCGGCGCTAATAAATTAACCCATAATGAAGGTCAGCACCCGACAGCGGATGGACTTTCCTCCTTCCTGTTTTCTCTACCGGGTCTCCTCGGATGAGTTGCATTCCCTTTTGTTTTCTTTTCCCCCTCTCATTTATTCATATCGTGTTGTCTGCAGGGTGGCGACAAAGTGCGTGTTTGTTTGTTTTTAACATTTGACTTAAGTCAGTGGGTGTGTGTGTGTTTTACCTTTCCAGATGAGCAGAGGAGGTGCGTGTGCAGCGGGCTGCAGCTAATGTGCAGCGACAGCCCGGCGGGTGGAGACGGGGCGTGTGCGCTGCAGCAAAGAGGGGGTGAGGGGCGACTGAGAAGGGGAGGAGGAGAGAGAGGGGGATAAGAATATTGCAGTGGAAGGAAAATGTTGCCTTTTCCTATCGAAGGGAGATTGAAAAATAATAATACTAATTTAGAACAATTTCATATTGATTCCTCACCTTTAAAGGTCCCGAAATTCTGTAAAATGCGGCGCTGCTGTTTCTTGTCAGCAACGACGCGAGACTCAGCCCATCCTTTTCTCCTTGGAAATCAGCCCCTTTCTAATGTTACAAGCGGCACTGACGCCTCGTCTTGTTTATTTTTTTTTGCTTCCTGACAAACGGTGTGGAACAACTGGTGGGGGGGGGTTTCAGCAGGCTGCAAACAGAGGGCTAACCGTTGCTTCCAGCTTGTCAGGGAAAGCAGGTCAGCGGCTCTCTGTCTACGTCCCGGAGACGGCTGGTGAATTATTAAAAAAAAAAAAATCTCCTTTATTTTATTGGAAGGCGTTAAATTCTCTGCTGCCTCAGCAGACGGTCATGTGACCCAGGGGGAGAGGGGAGGTGCGAACCCCCCCCCTCACCCACCCACTCGCCCTCCATGGACAGCGGTGAGGTGAACGCTTCACCTGCAGCAATGGGGTCACAGTTTCTCGAAAGAGAGAGGACATAATGCTGCTGAATTTTTTAAAATGTCTTTTTTTTTTTGTCCCTTTGCTTTACATGACGAAGCAAGGTCCAACGGGCACCTATAGGGGTCAGTAGAGCCTGGGCTGAGGGGCAAAACGCAGCGGAGGAGAAGCTCTCGTCAGCGGTTTCTGTGGGGGGGTTTTTGCGGCGGTGAATTATCTCTGTGGCAAACGTCGCCACAAAACGCCACCGCTGCCACCGCAGCCCCCCGGTGGCGGGTATGCAGCTGTGCGGCGGTGGGAGGGGGATGAAGTTAAAGTGGGACACACAACATCTCGCTCGGATGATTGATCACGTCACAAGCGGTCAGAGCGAACCGGCCGAGGACTGCGGGAGAAGAAAAACTCTCATAAATGATTCGGGAGGCCACCGGCGTCATGAATGATGCAACGGCGGCGGCAGACGGCGGTGGTCGGGGGAGGGAGGCACCAGGCCACGCCCACTATGGCCTTTTCCCCCACTCGTGGAGGTCACACTCTCCTTGCTTTTCTAGATATTTTTTGCTGAAAAACAACACAAAAGGCAGAGTGAAACGGTCAAACAGTGATTTTCTCTGGGAATATTCTGAGGGGAGGTTTGTTTCGTGACACAGGGACTACCTCCTGATGGGAGCCATTAGAACATTTTTATATTATATGTTATATTGTTATATGCAGCATTTTTAATTCTTCATTAGTGTTTTATTCTGTTCTCAGAGCTCTTATATATAGCAGCTCTGCCAGCTCCCCTCTGGTGTCGGCGTGTTTGTTTGCTTTCCGCCTGATTGTCGATTCGCTCGTGTCAGTGCAAAAAGCCAGAGAGCCAAGGTGTGGAACTGAATGTGTGTGTGTGTGTGTGTGCGGCTAAACAGCTGCGTGAAAGCAGCTAAAAGCCTCCTCTGGCTCGTCCGTGGAGTGCAACACTACATGTCCCACGATGCATCACAGCCCAGGCTGTGTTTTTTATTTCACCGTTTGTGCACTTTCATAGCTCTGTCTCACAAGGCGACACAATTCTCACATGTGGGATTTCCATTTTTTTTGTCCTGAAGCATCATTCATTCCCCTCCACACGTGCTCCTCCACCTATGGTGTGCAATTCCCTATTTCCACCAGAGAGGGCGCCATTTCCCCAAAGATTTACACCAGTGCATCTTTAACGATTTTCAATCTTACTGAGTTTCTTACCTAACATTTCCTGTCTATCACTTTTATCTGGCTACTCTCAACGCAGAGGGCTCCACTGGGGGGAGCTAGCCAGCAGATTTGGTGCAACTCCAGCTGAGGGCTGGGAGGCCCCTCAGGTCCCAACTGGAAAGACACAAGACGTCCTGCAGAGTCAGCGGAGCACAGAGAGAAACATGGGAGCCAATGACCGGCAGTGATTGCACAAAGTCCTCTTTATTTTTTTCAGGATTCTGAGAGCACATTTAAAAATATAAAAAAATAAAAAAATAAAAAACACGGCTTGGAGACAAGACTGCATCTTTAAGAAAAAAAACCCAAAACAATTCTGTTCAAAATAAGGTCTGTGCAATTTTTGGTAAATAAAAAAATAAAAAAATAAAAAAAAGACAGAAAAGAAAACAACAACAAACAGACAGTTTGGTTGCAAAATCTGTCAGAAAGATGAAAAAGCAAAAAAGAAAGTGAAAAAAGTAATTTAAAAATTGTGGAATTTAAGATACAAAAAGAGAGAAGGAATCAACAAAAGATTTTTTAAGTTAAAGAGATTTAAAATATATATTTATATATTTATGTATAATAAATTGTCCTAGATTACCATTATGGCACGGTTTAGTTTGGAGCTAAAGTGACAAAACATGACGTTAGACGTAAAAACACAACGATATCCAAACAACATTAAGTCAAACTCGTAGAATGCTTCTTTTTTTTTTCTTCTTTATCTACAAGACTAGGCTACTTTCAGTGCTGGAGGAAGAGTTTGTGAACGTAAAGTTGTGGATGCAACACTTTTTCAGGAAAAAAAACCCAGATATACACACGTACAATTTTTTTTTTTTTATCTCAAAATGACCATTTTTCCATCTTTCATAGTGTTTGATCACACAAAGTCACTTACATATTCTGTTTTTATATAACAAAAAAAGATCCAAAATTTTTAAATGCATTTCACTGTCGGGACTTTTGGCCGCTAGGGTCTCATTTACCGAACGGCCAATCACCTCGAAGCACCTCGGAGTAAATGATTTATGTTTTTTTTGTTGTTGTTGTTGTTGACAAGAGACATTCAGCAATGAAGCAACTACACACACGCACGCACGCAAGAACTTTCTCATTTGGTTTTTGGGTGCTAAATGCTATCAGTCGGTCGGCTTCACTTTGAAATGAGAGCGATGATGCGTTTATGGCACATCGGTGGTCGTACTACTCGTTTTAATCGTGCACAAAAACTCTCCGCACTGCGTCTTTTTCACAATGTTGCAGATTTCGGTGCATTAAAAGCAACTTCAGGTAACTGGGGTCGGGGACTAATTCTAAAAGATGAACGTCGGGGATTAAATGTTGCAGTTGAGCTGATGTGACATAAACGCAGCATTAAACGCTCAGATGGACAAAGGAAGTCCGACTTCAATTTTCCATTAAAAAAACAAAAACAAAAAAACAAAAAACAAAAACAAATCACAGGATGTTCAGTCTGTCGACGCATTCAGAAATATTTCTGCATTTAAAGACGGAGCTCAAAGGTCCTATATTCTGCATATTTTCATGTAGGACTTCCTAACGATTCAGGGTGTTGACATTTAGCCCTCTGTTGACAGAGACTTAACTGAGACTTTGCTGGCTCCTGAAAATGATTGGGAGACAGAAACAAGGCAGTCTCGGAGGGGCAGGGCCAACACCTTTGCTGCAGATGGTGCGAGCCTTGGCGAGGCCTGGTGAGGCCCGACATGACATCATCAAGGGCCAGGTAGTGAAGGATGGACATTTCTTATTTCTGGGGGAGTCCAAAGACGGACAAACTTCAGTGTAGAGGACGTAGGAGCGAAAATAATCGCGAAAGCAAAAGTGTTGAGATAGCTTCACGTTACCGCTGCGGGCTAGTCGGAGCTAACTTGGTTTTGTGAGACGGATTCTCTAAGCTCTTCCTCTTCTTCTTCTTCTCTGCACGTGAAGCCAACAGCCTGATATGAAAAGAGCAAAATTAATCTTTCGCTCAATGAAAAAAATCACAGGAGCAAACCTGAGAGACGCTCACGTGCACTTCTTTCTTCTTCGCCGTCTTCTTCTTGGCCTTCACTTGCAATCTATTATTTATATGGGGGTCCCTAATGGACTCCAGTATGCATGTAAGAGCACTCTGTGTTCCCAACACAACACGGCTGGCAGGAAGTTCCAGAGTGGAAGAGCTCGGGCAAGGCATTTAATGGGAGCAGTGTAACGGCGCCTCCGCGAGGGGAGACCGCAATTTAAAAAAAAAAAATTAAATAAAAATGCTTCTTTTTAAGTTCGATCGGAGCGCCGCTGACAGACAGACTGGTCAGAGCAGCTCCGCTTTGTTATTGTAAGTGCACGACATCATTGTAAACCTCATATAAGCTATAAAAACAGAAAAGAAAAGCAGCATCGGGATCAACACAGTGATGCAGCTGCCACGATAAAAACAAGACATACTGTTTCTTTTTTTTTTCTGCGTCCGCAGCAATAAATAAACACTTGTTGATGCTTTAAGAGATTTCCTTTTGCAGAGCGGCTAAGACGTGTTGCTGCTCCAGCTGGCTGCTGGTTTGGTTACTACTTCCTGCTAAAATGACCAATGCCATAAAGACACAAAAACCTTTTTTTTCTTCTTCCCCAGAAAATCTGTTTGATTGTCGGAGTTTTCCAAGTCCACAGTGCTGTTTTGCTGTCACAGTAAGCAGTTTGCATAAAGTAGAGCTGAGAGTCACAGTAAACAGGAAGAGTTTTGGCTCAGGGTAGAAAAAAAGGGGAAACAAACCCTCAGATTATCCCTGCACTAATCTTAGGATTTTACTTTGAAGGGTTGTGTTACCTGTCTACCTGCATCTGTATCTGTCTGCCTGTCTGCCTCTCTCTGCTCTAGCCTTTGTCACAGCAAGAATCCAGACTTGTGCGGCTCCTGCAGCGCCGTCAGTGGCTCGCTGGCAGGCAACACGGCGGTCCCGCTGGGCATCAGGCATGTTCGCAGGTAGGCGGCGTCGGCGGCACTAAGGAGCCGGCCGTTCTCCAGCTAGAGAGAGAGAGAGAGAGAGAGAGAGAGAGAGAGAGAGAGAGAGAGAGAGTTAATTAGGACCATTTTCATTATCAATTTATTTTTTTGGGTTTAATGGGTGTACTTGCATTATTAGGCTATGTTATCATATTCGTGGAAAAGGGCCTTGAAACGAGACTGACAATAATATAGTTTAAAAAGATCATTTCTGGGACAATAATATTGTCTTCTTCTTCTGGGCGAGGGTCGCAGGGGCAGCAGCCTCAGCAGAGACACCCTGACTTCCCTAGCCCCAGTCACCTCCTCCAGCTCATACGGCAGGACCCCAAGGCGTTCCCAGGCCAGCCGAGAGACACAGTCCCTCCAGCGTGTCCTGAGTCTTCCCCGAGGCCTCCTCCCGGAGGGACATGGCCGGGAACACCTCCCCAGGGAGGCATCCAAAACAGATACCCGAGCCACCTCAGCTGGCCCCTCTCGATGCGGAGGAGCAGCGGCTCTGCTCCAAGCTCCTCCGGGGTGACTGAGCTTCTCACCCTGTCCCTAAGGGTGCGCTCAGTCACCCTGCAGAGGAAACTCATTTCTGCTGCTGCTTGTATTCACGATCTTGGTTCTTTCGGTCTTTACCCAACGCTCATGACCATAGGTGAGGGTGGGAACGTAGATCGACTGGTAAGTCGAGAGCCTCGCCTTTCGGCTTAGCTCCTTCTTCACCACGACAGACAGGTACAGCGACCGCATCACCTTCTCCAAATCCACAAAGCACATGTAGACTGGGTGGGCGAACTCCCATGAAGCCTCAAGCACCCGATGGAGAGAATGGAGCTGGTCCATTGTTCCACGACCCGGCGGAACCCTCACTGTTCCTCCTGAATCCGAGGTTCGACTATCGGCCATATCCTCCTCTCCAGCACCCTGGAGCAGACTTTACCAGGGAGGCTGAGGAGTGTGATCCCTCTAGAATTAGAACACGCCCTCTGGTCCCCTTTCTGAAAAAGAGGAACCACCACCCCGGTCTGCCAGTCCAGAGGCACTGTCCCCGACCGCCAAGCGATGTTACAGAGACGTGTCAGCCACGACAGTCCCTGCAGATCCAGAGACTTGAGGTACTCTGGGCGGATCGTTATGGACAAACTGTGACTAGCACAGAAGTCCAGCAACTGAACACCGCCCAGGTTCAGATCAGTGAGGCCGTTCCTCCCAATCACGCCTCTCCAGGTCTCTGCGTTGAAGTCGTAGCAGAACAGTGAGCTGGGTTCCAGAGCCCCAACTATATCTAGCCGGTACCTCTCAACCTCTTGCAGCAGCTTGAGCTCCTTCTTCCCGCGCAAGGTGAAATTCCATGTCCCTACAGCCAGAGGCTGTCTCCGAGGCCCGGGTTGTCGAGGCCCTTGACCTCGACCGCCACCCGAACCACACTGCGCCCGACCCCTGCGGCTTCCTCTGCGGGTGGTGAGCCCCCAGGAGGCAGGACCCACATCGCTCCTTCGGGCTGGGCCCGGCTGGGCCCCGTGGGCAAAGGCCCGGCCACCAGGCGCTTGCATACGAGCCCCAACCCTGGGCCTGGCTCCAGGGTGGGGCCCCGGCTGCGCCATACCGGGCAACATCACGGCCCTTCTTGTGTGGCTGTTCATAGGGGTTTTGGAACTGATCTTAGTCTGTCCGGTCACCAACAATAATATTGTTTATCACGATAATTTCTGGAACAATAATATCGTTAATGACAATATTTTCTGGGACAATAATATTGTTTATCAAATCATTTCTTGGGCAATATATATCGTTGGGCAATGTTTTTGTGTGTGACAGGTCAAAATTGACGTATCCAAAGGCTCAGGTCCAAAACAATTTATTTTCATTTACATCCACTCTCTCAACTTACTATTCACAGCTATACCAACGAAAAAAATCCTTTTACAATTTAATATGTGGTTTTCTTCCTATCCCACCGTCACTGATTTAAAAAACCTTTCGCCCTGAGAACCTGTAGCCAGCTGGGAACACTGCTCCCCCAAGTGGTGGATGGGATACAAACAGAACAGACCGCTACGAAAACAAACCGATGCAAACGCAATAAGAAAAAAAATCATGACAATATGACTCTCACAGGGATCGACGTGTGGAATAAACCCAACATTCCAGCCGACATGTCATGCTAATTTACCCGCCTCTCTTAAACATTTCTGGGAGTTTTTGGCAAGCTGCCCTCTCTCTCATTTCCCAACCCATTCTCTCTGTCTGGACAGGAAACGTGAGCCGATCGGACGAACGCGTCGAATGTCTCCTCTGAAGACGCGCTGGCTGTGTTTCCAGGCCTGCGAGACGACAACTTGTCCTCGCGCTGCACCGCGGCTCGTCCGGATTGGCTCGCGTGGGACGACGGCAAAATGAGACGCTGAGAATAGCCTCACCCCACCCCCCGCTCACAATATTAGGTAATGATGACAGTCAAATTGTAGGTCAGCGGGCGATTCATGCTCGACTGGACGGCTCCCTGCCAGTATTTTTCTTTCAGCGACGCCCACTGACCCTGAAGAATAACAGTGGGGACTGAGCTGTGGGGGGCGGAGCCAATGAATTGATGCCTACCGGGGGTCGACCCATCTCCCCTGCATCCCCCGTCCCCGACCTTATTCCCGTCGTAATGACCGCGTTTCCTCCTCCGTTCCCGCTCTCTCTCTCTCTCGCCCGGGCCCCCCGTCCCCCTCGTGTTTCGTTATGTTTGCTGTTTTTTGTTTGCTCACCCTAAACGCCAGCGATGCTTTTCACGCCTGACGGAACAGCAACAGCCGCGCAAACAACAATGAAAAATAGATGCAGGGAGGGGAGGGGTGGAAGAGAGAGCGGCAGTTTGATCAGCGCTGGAGGAAAAACTCAATCAAGCGGCCTGATGCATCTTTTTATAGCCTTACAGTTTGTGGGTTTGCTATAGACGCTGACGTGACGTGTTGATGTCACGTGACATGATAAGTCAGATGCGCAAAGCATTTAGGTTCAAAAGAAAGTTGATTGATTGAATGAAACACATCCTTCTGCAGCTGTAACACCAATTAAAAAGATCTCCATGAGAGGCAAACTTTACTAATAATCCCAGATCCTAACTTCACCCTCTGTGACGTCACAGAGGGGACTGACCACACCCCCAGCCACCTTGTTTCTGTCCCCGCCCAAGGCCCAACTCAAAAGAGCTTCAGTTTCAGCAGGAGGCTACATACACAGGGCTAATTGTGTGCGCAGCGGGAGCGGTATTTTGAATGGAACGTCGTTCATCATTCATGAGGCTTCCTGGACCATGTGAGCGGGATGCGAGTTCAGGCTGGGCAGCAGCGGAGCTTCCAGACCCCCTGCAGGTTTCAGACAGACGAGCCGGCAGCGATTGTTTTGGAAAACATTTCCGCACTCATTTTATCAGGAAGCGACGATACCTTTAAATCAAAATGGACGGCCGCGCTAAAGCATCCCAAAAGAAAAGCAAAGAAATCCAGTTCAACGTAAACGTGTGCAGACAATATGCAGCTTGCAGCATTTATGCAAAATATGGTGGAATCGCTGTGCATTGACCTACATGGTGCTCGGCGAAAATTAGACTTGCAAAAACTGTTCTGTGCGTCTCGAGCGCGTCGGAAGGAGAGGGTGAGGGCTGCTGTGTGTAACGTTTGAAGCTTCCCAGTGTGAATCCACAAACACAGACAGCAAACCCCGCCCAACCCAGCAGAGACTCCGCAGTCGACCCTCTCCTCAGGTCGCCTCCTCCCCCTCCCTCGTCTTATTTACATGGCGCACGCTGCGCTCGGTGAATGCCTGCGGCCATGCCAACCCCTCATTTCGAGAGGAGAGCGAAGAGATCTGAAGGGTTTGAGGTCCGAGACTCGGCTTCATCTTCTGGAGGCGCTGCTCGCCTCCTCCTGCACAGGAGAGCTCATGGGACTGACGCCATGTTAAGTCAAGGACATCACTTAATTAGGTCAGTGGGCAGTGACTCATTTTCAGCCAAGGGACACGAACAAGCATGCAGATGCTAAACTATAGAATGGGGTCCTCCTTTGCTGCACACTAGTCCTTTAGTGGTTAAGTGTGTAATATTTTTTAAAAAGAAACAGCGACATCAAGAGGTGACATTTTTGATTTCACTTTCACTGAGGGACTTTTCACTGGATAACTCGTCCACCTTCTTCTTCCTTGGTTTATTTGAAGACGCAAGCGTGCACTCTAAATATGAAACGGGCTATGAAGCAGCTGGATTGTCTCACGCAGGGCTTCCATAGAAACATGGCGGTGCAAAATGGCAGCTAACTGGGAGCAAGACCCTTGTCTATG
Source organism: Thamnaconus septentrionalis (assembly GCA_009823395.1). Classification (NCBI taxonomy): domain Eukaryota; kingdom Metazoa; phylum Chordata; class Actinopteri; order Tetraodontiformes; family Monacanthidae; genus Thamnaconus; species Thamnaconus septentrionalis. The sequence continues at coordinate 3,473,332 of CM020501.1, read as the reverse complement.
TATATTTTATATTTTTTAATATAAGAACCGTTTGATGGGTAGGAAAACAAAATTACTTTTATTGTACTGTGAGTATACACTTTTATTACCGATTTAAATAAACAAATAAATTATAAATTAGCATAATTGTTTGACCCCACTGATTGACGCGCGATTCCCTTACCTTGCTGTGGGCGGAGTCTACATGGAAAACGCTGTATGCCTCCAGTGGCAGCAGACTGTGCTGCTGCTGTTGCTGATGATGATGGGACAGACCCAGCAGCTGCTCCAGCTCCAGTGCCGAGCTCTGGACCTGCTGCAGCTGCTGCTGCTGGTAGCCCTGGTGGGCGCCGCTCAATTCCGCCTCGGCGTTGAGAGGGAAGGCCGAGTGTCCATTGGGGACGTACGATCCGTTGGCAGCCCCGTTCAGATGACCGTGGAAGCCATGGCCGCCGAGCGGCTGGTGCTGCTGCGGCTGCAGCTGCCACTGCGGACCTGGCTGCAGCAGCTCATCGTTCAGCGGTGAGGCTTTGAGGACGGTGTGATGCTGATGGCAGCCGAGCAGACGCTGGCTCTCCGTCTCGGCCCAGAGCCCGTTGGGAACCCCGGGCTGGGCCCTCGGCGGCTCTCCTCCGGCGCCGGCGTGCTGCTGCATCTGCTGCGACAGCTGCACGATGGGCGGAGCCTGGGGGTGTGCTCCACCTCCGCCGTCGGGCCCATGCTCGTGCTCCAGGGCGCCGTGCAGGTAGGAGAGGATCTCATTGTTGGTGAGCAGGTCGCCCAGCGAGGGCACGCGGTTGTCGTCCAGCTCCACCTGGATCATCCTCTCGTCCAGCAGCAGCAGCTCCAGGTCCTCGGCGTTGAGGCCCAGGTTCTCCAGGGCGCTGAACAGCTCGCTGTTGGAGCACGGCTCCTCACCGTCCAGCGTCAGGGAGTCCAGGGTGGCCAGCAGGGGGTCGTAGGTCGGCGGCGCCCGGGGCTCCAGGTCCGGCTGGCACACGTACACTGACGTGTCCTGACTCATCAGCGCCTCCAGCAGTGACTTCGGAGGAGGTGCGGTCCCGTCGTCCACCTTGCCCTTCTTGGCCTTGCTGCCGCCTCTGCCGCCGTTGGCCTGCGGGGCGTCGGGGAAGCCGTGCAGAGGGAAGCCGGTCTGGTAGAGCAGGGCCTCGCCAGTGGCGAAGGTGAAGGGCAGGTGCATCGACCTCTTCCTCAGGTGCTCTCCGCCTTCTTCGTCCCTGCGCGGAATGCACAAAATGTTAAAAAGGAAAGAAAAAAACTTAAAAATTCCTTCAAGACTCCACATCAAGAGAAATACAAAGGCACAAATATTCCATGCTGGAGGCAATGTGGATCGACGGTGGCTAACCATGACCGCATCTTTTCGGACTGCCCAAACCAAAGACGTTCTGGAGTGGTATTCAGTCTTCATGAAGCTCAGTTTTTAATGCCTAAATTCCTCTGACTTTTGAGGCCTTGTATTTAAGTCAAGTTACTTTTTTGAAATCTAGGTGAGAAATAAAGTTAATGCAATGGCTTCTGGTGGCAAGTAAAAATGAATGTTTTTTGCAGCAGTGACAGCTGGTGACCCTCAGGTTCCTATTTGTTTGTTCACTGTTCTTGAGAACTGTTTGACCCACTCACAATTTAAGTTGTATCAAAGTTCCCTACAACTGAGTATCCAGTACATCTAACTGGTGCATGCTTGAGGAGGATGTTTGCTAGGAGTGCAGGATACCAGGACTCAAACAAAAAATGGAAGGATTTTTATCTCCATTACCTTTAATTCTGCTGTGCTGTGCAATTTGCCTGTCTGTTCCAAATAAAGATACAATTTCAAAAAAAAAAAAAAAAAAAAAAAATGGGGGAAAAAAGCACTGAAAAGCAAAATGGCGCTGCACCTACACCAGTGGCCTCTGGGTGGCGATGATGTAGTCGGGCTTGCCGTTCTTGTAGACCAGCCTGGCGTTGGCCTGCACCCACTTCCAGCGGTTGTCCTTGGTGAGGAGCCTGAAGACGGTCAGGCCGCTCTCGCCCGTCTTCATCACTGCAAGTCGCGGGCGAAGACACGCAACATCATCACCGCATGCAAGTGTGTGGGTGTCTGTGTGCGTGCTTATTGATACACTTTGCGTTATTTTTTACTCGCTGACTTTAATAAATTGCTTTGGAAAAACCTGACGAGTGTGCACATTTGAGCACCCGATTTTTTGGGGGGGGAATCATGGCGTTCATGTCCGCCGGAGAGATAACACGCACGCACGCACGTACGCACGCACGCAGACTTTGCCTTTGGGTGCGCAGGCAGTGTGTGTAGCAGCCAAACGGGCTTTTGAGGTTGTTTTAACTCTGCTCATAATCTGAGGGGGATTACAGGAGTTCATGTCGGCGCGCTCCAACTGGGCCAATCATCTCTGCTGACCGTGCAAACAACCCCTTCCCCCCAGCCCCACCACAACGTTGGATGCAACAGTTGTGTGGGTGTCACCGTGGGTGACAACAACTCACTATAATAGCGACAACTCTTCTCGTGTTAGCGCTTTGGTTTCTGTGTCTGTGAGCGCGTACGTCTCTGTGTTTTTCCAACGCGTACGCACGCGTTTGTGTTTCTGCACGCGCCAGTGCAGGCGTACAGTATCACCGTGTGCGTGTGTGTGGGGGGGGGGGCAGCAGCGGCAGTGCGTACAGTGTGCTGCCGCAGCAGCCGCGGCTAACCGGGTCATTCGGTACGCGAGCTAAGTAGGACACTTGACTCTGGCTCAGAGATTTAGCGCATCAACAGCCACAGTGCGCTCGCATGCACGCGCATGCGCAAACACACGGACACGGACACACAAACACAAACACAAACACACACACACGTGCACAGACGCACAAGCGTGTGTGATTGTTTGTTGTCCACATGTGTCGTAAGTGCAACGTTGGGTAAATCATGATACAGGGGTCGGGGAGGTCAGTGAACACACCCTGCAGGAGGGGGAGTGGGGAAGCACGTGCACGGTCACGTTTTGTTTTTTTTATGATGTTGCGACAAGTGTCCTATCAGCCGCACCATTACGACGGCGGACTCACTTCGAACGTGGTTCTCGGCGCAGTACAGCATGTCGGCGGCGTGGATGAACTGGTAGCCCGACCCACGGACCCTGAGCTCAGCCTCGGTGTAGCCCAGGACGATTTTACCCCTGGGGGGAAAAAAAACACAACACACACGCAGGGGTGAACAAACCCGACTAACAGTGAACTCAAGGTGGAGGTGTGGTTTGTTTGGCCGAGGCCTACTTGGCGTCGCAGGCCATGGGGGTGAAGTCCAGCTTGTGTTTGGTCCTGAAGATCATGTTCCTCGTCCTGATCTCCAGGATGGCTGGCGGCTGCAGGGGCGTGGCGATGGCAAACAGCGCGAGCTGCGAGGGGCCGCCCTGTTCGCCACCGCCACCGTCGCCGCCCTGCTGGTGGCTCTGACCGTGGAGGAACTTGAGGCGGCCCTGGATGTTCAGCGCCTGGGGGAGGAGAGGAAAACACAAAGATGTTTCTTTAGACATGAAGGAGATGTTCTGTACGTGCAATGACAGTTTAGATTGAGTTTATATTGAGTTTTAAGGGTTTCTTTTTTTCATGGTTTTTAACCAATGACCCCCGACATGTTCCTCCACCTTCACAGACGGAGGTTTTATAATGTGCAGCAGACCTGTGGAAGGGGTGGTGGGAGGTGGTGGAGGGTGGGAAGGGAGGGGAGGGGAGGGAAGGTGTTGTTGGACGTCAGGAATCTGGCCCCCGAATAGCAGGAGGGATTAGGAAAAAAACAAAGCCACAGCCACAGCGGCGGACGGGGGCAGAGACCTGGCTTACTGCTCACGCAAACACGCTGGGAAGGGGGGGAATAGAGGAGAAGTGGTGGAGGAGGGGTTTGGCACCCAGATGCCCTCCCCCCTCCCCTCCTCCGAACGCACGGAGGGCCCGGCAAGGGTTCGGTTATAGCGGGGGAGGCTGCAAACACGGGCCGTGACGTGGCACATCGGGAACAGTTTTTCCATGGCTGACTAACTCACTCGTCACTGTCAGTAGCTGGTTTAAAGTGGGCCGAGCTTATTCTGCGACACATGGTGCCCATTTAGCATTTAGCATTTAGCGTTTAGCGTTTAGCGTTTAGTGACATTTTCAAGTTGGGTTTTCACAGCAAAGTCGCTTTGTTGGAAATCCAACCAGAGCTGCCTTTTAATTTAGACTCAAACTTGACTTACAGTAAAATTCAATTCAATTCAATTCAAGTATACTTTATTGATCCCTTGGGAGGGTTCCGTCAGGGAAATTGGCTTTCCAGACACAACACAACACCGAAGAAAAGGTATGAAGCATAAAGTGCAATCAGTTATAAAGAGTATAATATAGAAAATTTAAAAATTAAAAGACATATATATATATATTTTTTAAAAATACAATAATGTGTAAAATACAATCAAAGGCAGTAATACACAAACCAGGCAGACAATTGCACATCTAGTAACGGTAAGAGTGTTACAGTGCTGCAAGTCCCCCCTCCTCTCTCCTGTTTTTTTTTTCGAGGCCCCTCAGGTGCCTTGCTCAAGGGCGACCCTCAGCCCGTTGGTTTTTTTCCCAGCGGGGATTTGCGCCGCCCACTAAGCCCCGGTGTGTGTTTCCCACCTCCTCCTCCTCCCCCACCTGCGGCTAATTGTCTGAGTGGGAGCAGCGGCGGAGGGTCTGACTCTGGGGGCTGACTGGGACCACTGGGGATTACGGCCCGTTTTTTTCCCCACGACCCCGGGGGCTCTCCTAAGGCGGATTACGGGAGCGAACGGTGGCTTCTGATCCCTGAGGGACTCCAAAGGTGGCACGCCATGCTGCCCGCGGCGCCGACAACTCCGCCGACACCACCAGCGCCAGCTCGGCTCTCGCTAATTCACCGGTGTAATAAGAAAAGACTTGAACGCAACACGTCTTGCGCGGCAGCTCGATGAGACTCACCAGGAAGCCGGAGGAGTTGTCCAGCAGGCAGCGGAAGCGGCAGATGAAGCCCCTCTCCAGGAAGGAGGAGTTCTCTGGGGGAAGCTGCTCGGGGTCCAGGGTCACGAGGTCAGAGGGCGCTGAGGAGGCCTCGCCGTCTGCGGGCAGGACGGATAAATAAATGAACCAAATGAATGAAAAACACCTGTTTAATCACGACCGCTGCGAGTAAGTTGTCCTTGAGCTGAGTGTGTGTGTGTTCAGAGAAGGCGTGTGTGTTCAGAGAAGGCGTGTGTACACTGACTGATGAGCAGACATAATGTGACATGACAAGCGTGTGTGTGTGTGTGTGTGTGTGTGTGTGTGTGTTTTTCTTCCGTGTGACTTTGAGACGCTGCAATGTCGTGTTTGTGCATGTGTGCACGTGTGTGAGCGCGCACTGCAACATTTAGGTCGCCTCTCAGGAGGCTCCCCCGGAAAAGGTCACCTTTTCTCGCCTCCTCTGACCTCCGACCTCAGCTCAGAGTGAAGCATCACTTTGACAGCGACGCCTCTCATATAGCACCTTCCTGCGCCCTGAGCTCCGCCCACACTCACCTTATCAAGATACCAGGAGATACCAGACCAGGAGTGGGCAAACTACGACCCGGGGGCCATATGCGGCCAGTTAAGCTTTTTAATCTGGCCCGCCAAACTTTAAGAAATTATATTCATAGTAGGTAATTCGTAAAATAGCTGTATTTCATCATTTTTTTCAGTGTTCATTTCAATGAAGAGCGAAGACAGTTTGTTTCAACGCCTTTGTTCATTTTCAATTGACATTAAAGCACAAGTTTTCTACACATCCCCGGAAATATTTTTATTTTCCTATGAGGTGGCTCACCAAAACACTCCATCTATCTGCTGCTGCTCGGGCCCCGTCTGTCAAATTTTACAGCCCACTGTGGACTAGCAGTCAAAAAGTTTGCCCACCCCTGTACCAGACTGTGCTGCGATTGGCTGGGACAAACCTGCAGTGGGTGGCTGGTCGGTGGGGGTCCTGAGTCCGGCAGTGATGGGGGGAGGGGGGTCGAGGGCCCAGTGCAGGTTGCTCCTGAACTCCTGCTGGTCCTCCGTGTGGATCAGCTCAAACACGCTCTGGTGCATGACGTCGGTCTGAGGAGACAGCGGCCAGAATCGTTACACAGTTACGCTGGGATTTTCCGGGCGAGGTGCGTTTGATTTCCGATTCCCTTCCCGAAGAGAGAGAGAGAGAGAGAGAGAGAGAGAGAGAGAGAGAAATCAAACGGCTTGAACTTCACCAATCCGACGGGTGCAGGTGTTTGTCGATGTGCGCTTGATTAGCCCCCCGCCACTACCCCACCGCCCGGCTTTATGGGTGCCAGCGCAGCTGTTGACACCCGGCGCCGGGTGCCACGCCGCTGTTTCCAAACACTGTCGTCTCGTGAGCAGAGGAGGAGGAAGCGCCTTCAGCACCGGTGGACGGAGACGAGCCTCAGGTGGACGAGGAAGTGACAGGGTGAGAGGTGGCGTTTACACCCCCCTCCCTGCCCTCCGGCGGTGCCAGACGGCGTGTGTGTGTGTGTGTGTGTGTGTGTGTGTGATGCAGATCCAGGCAGACAAACAGACGGCGGCGCAATTTGATAATCACGTTGCCCAAAAAGAGATTAGCTCATCGCTCCATATGTGTTTGATGGTTTGGTTTTATTTCGTGCAGGTCTTTGCTTTTTTGTTTCAATCGTGTGTGCGTGTGTGTATGTGTGTGTGTGAGTGTGTGTGCGAGATGAGAGGAGACAGCGGTCCAAGGTGTGGGGTCTGACCTGATGGAAGCCCAGGTAGTCCTGGATGGTGTGGGAGCAGAAGAAGATGGTCCCCTCGGCCGTCACCACCAGCACGAAGCCGTTGAGAGCCTGCCAGCAGAACAAACACACCTGCGTTATTTTGTCTGGGTGCTGTGGATTCTTGCTCCTGCGGAGGGACCCTTTAATTTTTAATTGGAACAAACACCTTGAGAAAAAGAGAAGGGGACCTTTAAAATTAGACATTAGATAGATTGGACTTTAATCAGCTGCTTTAAAAAATGTGGGAAAAAAAATGGTTATGATGTCAGACCACACCCAACGCAGACACACACACACACACACACACACACACACACACAGTGAACAGAGTGGCATAAAGGCGCTGCGTATAAATATTTACTGTAGCTTCATCTGTCTGCAGAAAACACATCTCCCCTCTCTTCTCATGTTTGGTCAACCTCTCAGTCTCCTGAGAGCATGTGTGTGTGTGCATACATGAGGCGCAAAGAAAGAGAGAGAGACAGAGAGAGAGAGAGAGAGACAGAGAGAGAGACACGCAGCGTTTTTGTTTGTTGCCTCTTTGAAAATGATGCAGCCGCTACAAACACTGGCAGAAAGTAGGTGCAATCCAGTCAGCAAGTTAAATCGATTACCACAGAAGAAGAAGAAGAAGAAGAAGAAGAAGAAGAAGAAGAAGAAGAAGAAGAAGAAGAAGAAGAAGAAGAAGAAGAAGATGAAGAAGAAGAAGAAGAAGATGTGGTGACATTCGATCAAACAAGGAGGAATTCTTCAGATGTTCTCAGCCAATGCCCCCCAACACACACACACACACACACCCCCTGGTCGGTCCAAGCGGCCCCTCCCTTCAATAATTGATGCCTTCACCGGCTCTGTATAATTCATGGCTCGTCGTCTGTAATGGAACAGAGCAGCTGAAGGCAGGAAGCTGCTGCTGCTGCCGCTGCTGCTGCTGCTGCTGCCGCTGCTGCTGCTGCTGCTGCTGCTGCTGCTGCTGCTGCTGCTGCTGCTGCTGCTGCTGCTGCTGCTGCTGCTGCTGCTGCTCAGTCCACATGTTCTCCACCACTGCACTGACCCACTTCATCCTCTGGGGTCAATACATCCCCTCCAATCACCCGTCTGTCTGTGCAACGCGGAGCTGAGGTCGTTCGCGACTCCGCCCGCATTCTGGCGCTCTGCATTCCCAAACTTGTGCTCAGTTTCGACAAATCTGCGCTTTTTAGCACGCATAACTTTTTTTTCTGGGAAGGTTTTTTTGTTTTAAGTGAGTAATGAAAATGTGAAAATGTTGGGAGGGGGGGGGCACTGACCTGCAGCAGCAGCTCCCCCTCTGGTATCCGATCCGACGCTCCCGACGGTTTGCCATCATCACCGCTTGCCTTCTCAACGCCGCCCTGCTGGTTCTTCATCGCCACTACAGACAGACAGAAGAGGAGAGAGGGGGTTTGTTGTCATCATCATATCATATTGTATCGTACGCAACCTCCAAAACACACTGCAGTGCAAGTTAAGCGCGGATCCCTGGGGCTGCACAGCTGAATTTATGTTTCCTCCTCCCTCGCAGCAGTCATGATGCTCCTGCCAGTCGAAGAGCGTCTGCTGAACAGCGACAACAACAGCAAGAAAACGTGAAGGCCCGGACAGATGTTGGACGAACAGCAATGCTGTGCGTGACCTTGTTTTTTACTGATCCCAAATCTGCCCGTCAGCTCCAAAAAAATGTCCAACTGTGGCCGAAAAGGAAGATGAAAAAGAAAAATCTGAGAAGTCGAGGGAAAAATAACAGGAGCGCCGGAGTCAAAAGTTGAACATTGGGCACCTGCCCCCACCAGGCCCCTCCCCCGCCCTGCCGCTCAAGGTCTGCAAAGTGCCACCGAGTGGATTATCCCGCCGTGTTTTCATTCCGAGAGGCTTTCATCTCGTCTCTGTTGGGCCGGCCAGCAGCAGCCGTCTCCACAGACCTACACATTAGCGGAGTGGGGGGTTGTGAGGGAAGGGGGGGGGGGGGGCTGAGACGTCGGGACGAGGGTCGTCTCGTGGCCACGGCTGACCTACAACGCTCGCCCCCGTAGTCGGGACAAACAATGAAGTGGGGGGTGGGGGTGGGGGGTCATCGGCAGTTCAAGCACTCTGGGATGGAGGCGGCCGGGGGGATGGAGGGGTTGATGTGACGGCGAGGTCAGAAGTGTTTTTAATCCGAGGTTGAAGTCGCCGGTTCGAGCGGCGAGACGTCTCTCGGGCTGTTCAGTCCGGCTTTGAGTTTCTCCCGAACTGGACTGACAGAGAGAAGAAAGACGAAGCTCAGAAGGGAAAGCCAGGACTTTTCACGGGAGACATGAAGTGAGATGATCTGATAACAACAGGCACCCATTGGGAACGCGACAAATTCTGTTGATGTTCTGGCGCTGAAGCAGTTTTGAACTTTGCTCCGTCCGCCAACAGAGGGCAGAGTGCAGCCTCCAGCCCCCTGCTGCAGAGAACACACACATTCCAGATGTTAACAGCTGATAGGAGAGCACGTGCAAAGCTGGCAAACACACACACACACACTCGCACGCACACACACGCTAACACACCTACATCCCCAAAATCCATCTGCTGTGCCTGTAAGCCTGCTAACCCCTCGACAAAGCCGATCCTCTGTCTGAAAGACAGCCCTGACACACACACACACACACACTTTGATACATACTCACACTCCCCACTTTGACTATTTATTGCCTGAGGCTCACTCAAACGGTCACCCCCCCCCAGTGGATCAAACATCATTCTAGACCAGGGGTGGGCAAACTTTTCCACTTGTGGGCCACAATGGGTTCAATGGGCCAGAACAGGAGCACAGTGGCTTCTAAAATCTGACAGACAGGGCCTGGAGCAGGAGCAGATGGATGGAGTGCTTTGGTGACTCTCCCCCCATAGAAGGAAAAAATATATCATGGGCTATGTAGAAACCATGTGTTTTAATGTCAATTGAAAATGAGCAAAAGTGTTACAACAAAATATCTGTCTTTGTCTGTTTAAAACACTAAAAAGGTTGATGAAATACAGCTATTTTATGACTTACTCACTACTAACATCATTTCTTCAAGTTCAGTGGGCTGGATTAACAAGCTTAACGGGCCAGAATATGGCCCCCTGGCCATAGCTTGCCCATGCCTGTTCTAGACAGATTAGGTGTCAGATTGGTTCTCCTCTCTCTGCACACCTGAACTTCTCAACAGGTCAGTTCACACCTGAGTCACCTGACAGCTTGGCATTGTTTGGAACCCAATCATCTTTGCTCCGTCCGCCCGATCCCATACCTGCAGCCTGGTCTGGTCCCCCTGCAGGTCCGTCCTCGCCGTCCCTGCACTTGCTGACGTCCACATGCGCAGCATTTGTGTCTCACTTTACACTTTTCTGACGGTCCCTGCACGCATTTGCACGCCTCTCTTTTCACAACTGTCTGTCCCTGAGCGTTTCATCAGCCTTCCCTCCTTCCTTCCGCCTGTCTGTCTGTCTGCCCCTGTCCCCTCTGGACCCAGCATGTGAAGTGCGAAAAGCTATTTCAGGCGCCAAGCAGCTGCTTCCAGACGGACCAGCGACAGGTTCCAGCTTCACTGCCACGCGTCCGTGATTTCATTAGCGCCTCTTTTACCGACCGCTGACGCTGCCAAAGTCACTCAGGCCCGGCGTGATGACGGCTCTTCATTCAGGTTTGCTACACTGGCGGGGGGGGGGGTTAGGGGTTGAGGTTGAGGTCCTACCAGAGAAGAAGTGCTTGGTGCGGAGGTAGCTGACGCTGAGCCGCAGGATGGAAAGCTTGTCCAGGCTAGAGACCACGTCCTCGGGGAAGGGCAGCAGGCCGGCCAGGCGGTCCAGCTCTGAGTTCAGGCGGTCGCGGTGCCGTTTGGACGGGTTGGACTTGGCACCCTCAGCCAGGGTCGGTTTTACCCTTCACACAAAGACGGCAGACATAATGATGGATTGTAACAAAAATGACAATATCACTTCCAGCAGGTACAAAAAAGAGACACAATTACAACTGAGTCGCGTGCATTCATCTTGTTAAATTCTTGTACTCAGGAACTAGAAACCTTTATGCAATTGTTTAAAAGTAATACAATTTCAGCACAAAATGAATTCAATTTTTTCTAAAAATCTTTATTATCTCTGACTGTGAGGCTGAATTCAACTTTCGACATTCTACAAAAGATGCACAACTTACAAGCATTTCGCCTTAATAATGGCACTTTTTAACAGCTACAACAACCAATGTTGCAAAAGCTACTTCTCTTCTGACTGAAATTCGATTTGAATCAATAATGTGTGGAAAAATCACTTAGTTTGAGTGACGCAATTGTGGGCTTATAGTATCTTGGCCAATATCATCAGATACCATCAATACCATCAGAGCAACACAGTCCTGGAACTCACTGCCAGCTCATGTCAGAAGCTGTCACAACTACACCACCTTTAAAAAGACGCTGAAGCAATGGTTAATAACAAATCCGACCTGCTCTAATGAGTCTTCTCATCTTTTCTATGTGAATGGGAAATAATTCTGTTTGACAGATCTTTGCATGTTTTATCTATTTGTCAAAGTGTATTGTGCATATATAATGTATTGTTTCTATGTTTCTAAAAAGCTGCCAAATTAGCTGACATTTCAATTGATGTGCATTGTCCTAATCAAATAAAGTAAGTAAATAAATAAATATAAATACACGTTAACCACGCTGTTCTTTACTCCATAAGTCACATTTACATGAACACATCTTCCGTCATTTAAATTTCGATTTTCCAAAACTGCTGTATTGACTGGCCCAAAACAAGCTACCGTCAGAGTGTGAAGTGTTCAGACATTCTGGACCGAGTGTCAACAGTCGTAAAAACAGCAACTTTGCGGCGCTGTCGTCCCGTAGACTCGCGTCAATCACTCACCCCTTCTGCACCGGTTTTCTGCGTTTGCGTACGGCGTACATGGCGCTGCGGCGGGACAACTCGTGGATTCACGGCAGCCGGAGGGAATCCATGCAAGTCAGCCCGCAACCTTCACTCTCTGCGGTTACTGGACCCGGGATGAAACAACTCGGAGGGGGGAAACAAACACCGGCAGCGCTTCCATTCATTCGCCCGCCGGAAGCAGCTCCCAAGTTAACGGCAAAACAAGGCGGCACTCGACTGTCTCAGCCTAGGTTGCTCTAGTTTTCCACCACTGAAACAGACGTCATGGCAAAAAAAAAAAGACAAGGGAACCGAAGTCATTTGAAAAAGTGTCTTTTAAGACCAGGCGACAAAACTCAAGACGCAACAAAATATGGGACGGTAACAGTGTGAACATCGAGTCCGTCGCTGCATTCTGCTGCTCCGTCACAGGGGGGAGAAAAATCACACACAACTCGGTGGGCTCCTCACATTCCGTCAACAAAATAAAAATACACCCCTGCCCCCTTTCCTTTCTTTATCTTCTTTCTTTCGTTAAATGAACCCGTCCTCCTTCCGTCCTTCCTTCCTTCCCTCCCTCCTTCCGTCCTTCCTCCTGCTTCTCGCCGACTCCTCCACACTCCTGCTACCCTCGCGCTCAGACTGGCAGTCTGGCGCTAGCACGAGCGCGTACCCCCCTCGAGGCACTGATTTGCCGCCGGATGTGCGCGCGCGGCGGGTCAAAGTTAAAAGGTGAAAGACATGTATCGACGTTTCGATACTACTACTACTACTAATAATAATATTAATAATAATTATACATCCATACAATAAATTTCAATACCTGCTTCTTTCTGAACTCAAGGTCTCATTGACTACGACCACTACTACTAATAATAATAATTACAATAATAACAAAAAAACACCTGCCGAGGAGTGTACAAATTGGTTTGCAACACACAGTGGCCGGTTATGAAACTCCTTAATTAGTTGTAGCTCTGCTTTGTATTTGTGGGTGAGAGCAAAAGGGCAAACAACATGTGGCTAATATCTTAGCTTCAACTATTTAAACCCCTTTCCTTCAAAAATACTTTTTTTTTCTATTTTTATTTATTTATTTATTTATTAAATGGTACTGGTTAGTTTAACCCCGTAAAATGTGAGGACTCAACCAACAATCAGCTGGTGGTGCCTTTTGTTCTGAACTGGGTTAGTTGTCCGCCACTTTTATCTGCTCACATTAACTTAAGAGTCAGACAGATGGTTTCATCTCGTCTGGCCCAGTTTAGCGATGCCTTTAGAAAAACCATTAGGATTTACTGGTAGATCAGATTGACGTCCGAACGGAACAGATGCACCAGCCAAGTACCGCAGCGACGCCCCCTCCCAAAGTAGCCAAAACAAAGAAACGGTGCCATCCAGTGGATGCGAATTGCAGTTGCAAGTAACTGTTCCCATCCGTTCAACCCCTTCTGATCTACCGAATGAGACGAAAACGTCGGAACTTAGCGTGATCAGATCACTTTTAATAGGATCAGCATGAAAAGATTCACTGAAACACTCATGAACTGAGAGGCAAAAAAAACATAGGAGCCAAATCCACGTAATAAAGGCTAAGGAGTTACAAGTAGAAAACATGATTACGGGAGGTTAAATATGCTTATTCTGTTGGTGGCATACGACATTAATATACACAATATTGGACAATATTCATTTTGGGGAAAAAACAAACAAACAAACAAACACAAAAGTATATATTTATATCCAAGTACAAAAAGATACTGCAATTAGGAGACCTGGCCTCCAGCGGTTTCAGAAATATATATTTATAATAAGTACAAAGGCTTTGTTTTTAATCAAGAAGCAAGCAGCCAACTGGCTTTAAAAACAAAAACGTGTTAGGTGTAGTGAAACAAAAAGAAATGAAAAATATAGCACACCTCAGAGAAGGGGCACTTGACTTTGTATTGAGCCCAATGAATCCTTATTTTTGTGTGGGGGGGCAGAATTAAGGTTTTTTTGGTGACGACCATTAAGGCACATGTGGTGATTTATAATTATTATTATTTTTTTTTTTTCACAAAGTACTTGAAGGCAACTGCGGATTGTCCCAAACGTCACAAGGTCGGAAAGGAAAAAGTGTTGAGAGAGTCGCAAAAATAACAAGACAGCTCTGCACAGAGAGAAAAAATGTTTTTGTTTCGGCTCCTATCCTTTGTTTAATATATATATATACTTTATCTTCTAAAACAGCGTTGTTTACGCCATAAACATTTCCGTTTCGGCTCAACAATCATGTGCATAAAATCAAAGCTGCATTTGATGAACAAAACAAAACAATTGGGGCTCCATCTGCCGACAGGAAGTGCGAAGTCTGACCACGCAACTGATTCGCATCAGAAACGGATGGTTAGTTTCACAGGTGTTGTTGTTTGGCTTTAAATGAGACCCCCCGCTCCCCAACCCTGTTTGCGATATTTAATAAAGGTTCACAGTCTGTGAAACACGTCTACTTCCTGCTTTACAAGTGAACATTTCCATGATTGTTTCAATGAGCGTTGTCCCTTTGGTATCCAACATCACAGGTGGCTTCATGATATCTGGTATTTTTAGTCAAACATTTATTGATTATTGTTTTCTGAAGGTGTTTTTTTCTCTCTCTCCCTAAATGCAGACATACAGAAGTGCTGTTAAGAGGAAGCATTAGAAAAGTGGCTCAGTACTGGATAAAGTATGTTTCTCTTTAACCTAAGAAGCTAAATGGTCTCGTTTCCTATTCATATTTATTTTTTAAAAAACAAGCTGAAAGTTCTCTGTTGTCCTTTTTGTAAAAAGAAAAAAAAAACTCTGAATTTAAAGTACACAATAGCTGCCTTAAAGACAATCTTTTTTTTTTAGACTTCTGTGTTTGGCTGCCAGACGTTTGTCGAGCGACACCGCCGATAAATGGAGCACACAGACAGAAAAGAGGACGAAGACGGATTCGTCTTGCAGGGAGACTGATTGTGACATCCCAGCGTTTAGGGATCAGTTTTAATTTTACCTTAGCCAAGGTGCAAAAAAACCTCAATCTTCAGGAAGCAGCTGCGACTCAGTTTTTTTTAAAACAAACAAACAAAAAAAAACCAAACCCCTAACTAAAATAGTGCCGGTTAAAACAGTAAAATGTTTAAAAGAATTAGTGGGTTTGATCAAAAAGGGCAGAACAAGGAGTTTAAGCTCTGTACCAAAAAACAAAAAACACTTTGGCTGATGCAAATTTGGTATTTTTTTCTGAAACAGCTTGTTTTCTGAGAGAGGTTTTCTCTTGGCGAACAACTTTGGGAAATGGGCTAGTGCAAAAACATCTTTCTAAGGAGAGGCCAGGTTCCACTTTGGTTGACGGGTCGGAGATTTTTTTTTCTTGTTTTTCTTTTTCTTTTCTTGAAACGAGCAAAAGAGTCAATCGATGGCCCCTTTTAGCATCCCCATTAGTCAATCTGAGCTAGCGGCTGTGCGACAGGAAGAAAAAGCTCTGGCGCGGTGGAGCAGAGGCATCGAGGAAGCAGTGCTCCTCTCTGTGTGAAGGGATCAGCTGAGGGATGAGCCGAGGAGGGATCCCCCCCACTGCTGTGCGTGATTAGTTGTATACCCTGTCTGGCGAGAGCCGACGTCCCTCGGCGGGAAACAGTGAAAGGAGCTGAAATGAACTCGAGACACATTCTCAAAAGAGAAAAGTAAAAAAAAACAACATAAAAATAAAAATGAAAAAACAATCAGAAACAAAAAAAAGGTAGACGACAGGTTAATCCTTCTGAGCGGCTCTCGGCGTGAGCAGCAGGTTGGTGGATAGAGGCGGTGGCAGCAGAAGAAGTTCCCCCCAAAGTTTCACCAAACGGTTTCGTCCTCCATGAAACAGAAAAAACCCATCCTGGTTTCTTTTCTGTCTTCACTGCAGCTCCAACCAGGCATCACATTTCACTCCCTCATTTCTTTTATTTTTAATTATATTTTTTTGCCAGAAATAAACACCTTAATCTGCAGTAGGCGTTATGTACCACAGGGGGGCAGTATTGAGCGCAGCTGTTGCTGCAGCTTCTGTCAGAGCGTTATTACTCATTATTACTATTATTTATTGATTTATTTGTTTGTTTTGACACTAGATGAGTTTGACTGGGTGCTGGAGGGCGAGGAGGGACTGTGTGACTTGGTAGCATCATCCGGATTTTCCATGAAAAATTCTCAATCTAAGCGGCTCCCCAAGGGGGATTTCTCCTCCTCCACAAAGAAAAACAACCTCCTCACAGTCCACATCCGACTTGCTTTGTTCTTCCCTGGAACACTTTCACTAAACGTTTGGAGAACAAAGGAGGGGTAGGGGTGGGGGGTGTGGGGGGTCAGGTCAGCCCCTCACGTTCCCCTCGTCAGGTCTTTGAGCTTCCTTTAGACTGACGATTCAGTCGATGCGGTTGTTCCTCTGCCGCTGCCACCGCCACAGCCACCGCCGGCACCCGGCTCCTATTGTTTCTCCGAGTAGTAGACGTTCCTGTTGGGCAGCGAGGGGAAGCCGAAGTCTCCGTTCCCGTCGACCGGACAGCCGTTCATCTGGGCGACAAAAACAAGTTTCAGGATCAATATCGCAAATTAGCCACATTCGATGTTTATGTGTCATTCTGAGCGGCCTGGATGGATACTGTAGATAGATAGATAGATAGATAGATAGATAGATAGATAGATTCAGTTTCTCAGCTGCACAATCATTCATCAGCAAATCAGTTCATAAAATAGTGCATAGAGCATAAGAGAATAATTAAAATAAAAGAAATCAGTGTAATAAATACCAAAAGGAAAAAGAAAAAAATCTGTTTGGAAATATATATGTATACACACACAATATATAACACACACACACACACACACACACACACACACACACACACACATTATATTACATACATATACACACATACACACACAAACACACATTTTTATATATTAAAATGTTGTGAAGTGACATGTTGGTGCCACCAGGGGGAGCATGCAGGAAGCACAGAATCGTGCAGAGATTAGCAACTTTGGAAGAATATTTTAGGAAAAAAGGCTGCAAAAAAAAAAAGCACATCCAGGGTTCCGGTTCAAGTCTCTCACTGACAGCCGGTCGTGCTCACCTGTGCATTCAGCTGGCTGAAGTCCAGGTACTGCTGCTGCTGGTTCTGCTGGTGTGCCACCAGCAGCTGTTCAGGATCGAGGCCGGTGGACACTTTGCAGGAAAGCCGCGGCACCTCCTCTGGATTGGGTGGCGCCGCCATCCCCGGCAGGCTCTGGTAGAAGCAGGAGGGCTTGGAGGGAATCTGCACCGGCGTCAGTCTCGGCAAGGCGGAGTTGGCAAACATGCACCCCGCGGGGGCCGTGGGTGTGGGCTGCGCCCCCTGCTGCAGGGGGAACGCCACTGCGGGCGCCTGTGGAGCCCTGAAACCATGGTGGTTGTGGACGTTGTTGTGGACGTTGTTGTGGACGGTGGAGGTCAGCGACCTTTGGAAGCAGGCGCTGGACACGTGCTGCTGCTGCTGCTGCTGCTCTTCCCAGGTCGGCCTCTGGAGGTCGTTGTTCTGCGCCGGGGGGACGAAGCGGCCGTGCATCAGGCCGAACAAGCCCGCTCCGGCAGCTGGGCCGGAGTTCCACTGGCCCCCCTGGTAGCCAAAGTTGGGATTGGCGCTCGGACCCGGCGGGGGGAGGTGGCTCTGTAGGGGCGGAGCCACGGGACCTAGCTGCAGCTGATTGGCTGGAAGCTGATTGGGGAACGCTCCGAGGCTGCTGCTGCTGGTGTTGCTCTGCAGGGTTCTCCTCTGGTTCTGAGCGCAGGAGTCCGAGGCGGGGGCGCTGAAGGGAAGTAGGTCCGAGGCGATCTGCTGCAGCGTGGGGCCGCCAAGGTCGCCAGAGGTCAAAGGTAGATCCATGTGCGTCAGCTTCACTGTCCCCTTCGTTGGCCCTACCGGCAGCGAGTCCTGGAGGTCCAGCGGGGGGAAGTAGGGCGGGCCATCGTCCAGCTTGAGCCCGCCCTCCCGCCGCAGCTGCTCCTCCACGAAGGCGAAGATGTCGCTGCTGAATAGGTCGCCGAGATCGTCGCTGCTCCCGCTTCCGCTGGCGCCCAGCTCGCCACCACCACCGCAGCTCATGGACAGCAGCTTGCTCTCCCAGCTTTTCAGCTCGTCCGGCGCCACGTCCAGGGCGTCAGCCAACTCGTCCTCGCCCAGGATTTGCTGCAGCGTCTCCATTATGTCCTGCACCGTGTCGTCGGGGCTCGACAGGCCGCTGCCGCCACCGCCGCCCCGTAGGGGCGGAGTCCAGCCACACGTTGCTGGGCACGCTGAGGGTGGCGTGCGAGTCACTGAAGGCCACGTCGTTGAGGACGCCCAGGCTGCTGCTGCTGCTGCTGCTGCTGCTGCCGCCATTGTTGGGGCAATAGAGGGACTGGTCCTGATTGAGCAGGCAGCCCAGCATCGATGTGGGGCTGGCCGAGTAGTTCTCCAACTTCTGCTGCTTAGGGGCGGAGCACTGGTCGGGTGCGCCCAGCGTGGGCGTCACGTCATAGAGCATGCCCTCGCCCGTGGCGAAGCCGAACGGCAGCTCCAGCTGGCGCACGCGTAGCTGTTCCTCGCCCTCCTCGTTCCTGCGGGCGCAGGGTTTCAGGTTGATTCAAGATACTTTCTGGTTCCTGCTTCTCTGATGTGACCATTTAAATTCTTTCTTTAGTGGAAAAAGGCATTTAAAAAATATTTGCTTTGTTATTTTATTACCTGCTTGAACTATTCAAGCTGAAACTGAATTACTACAGTTAGCTGCCATCTTGCACCACTAAGGTGGCAGCTAACTGTAAGCCCGGAGTGGGCAATCCAGCTGCCTGTCAGCCTGTTTCATATTCATATTTAGGGTGAACACCTGTGTCCTCAAAGAAACCAACAAAGAAGAAGGTGGACGAGGTATCCAGGTTTGTGTGTGAAGGCCACCGTAGCTCACTGGCAAGCTCGGGAGAGGGTGAGCGAAAGAGTGCTGCAATCAAAGATGTAACCACTTGATGTAGCCATTTCTTTTTCAAAATCTTCAAATGTTACACACTTCACCTTTAAGTGTTTTTTTGTTTTTTAATCTTTTATAGTGGTGTGAGGAACGCCGGAACAATCCAGGACGCGTAATATTTACTTGTAAAAAGCTCGGCCACTTACGTCAGAGCCTTCTGCCGGGCGATGATGAAGTCCGGCTGGCCCGCCTTGAACACCATCCTGGAGGAGGCCTGCACCCAGACCCAGGTGCCACTCTTGGAGAGCAGCCGGAAGACCCTGAAGCCGCTTTCGCCGGTTTTCATCACTGTGGGCGAAGACAAGAACTGTACTCTTGCACTACCATTGCACTATTATGTTGTTGTTGTTGTTGTTGTTGTTGTTGTCAGTATCTTTAATAGTATTATTTACTAATGTTATTATTATTACCATTACTGCTGTTATTATTATTATTGTATATTACTATGGAAGTGTTTTGTATTTTGCAATTTGCGACAAATACAAATCTTTAAATCTTAAAGAAGTGTCGCAGCATCTCGACACACAGCGAGGGAGTCAGACTTACTGCGAATGTGCGTGTCGGCGCAGTACATCATGTCTGCGGCGTGGATGAAGTTGTAGCCGGAGCCCTTCATGCGCAGCTCCACCTCGGAGAAGCCCAGGACCAGCTTCCCTCTGATGCCAAAGGAAGAAAACATGCTGAGTCTTGAGAAGCGAGATCCAGGAGTTGAGAATTGATAGCTGGGAGCTGAGATGCGGGTACGGGGGGAACATACCTGGAGTCGATGCCCATGGGGCTGAAGTCCAGCCGGTGTTTGGTCTGGAAGATGAGCGTCTTAGTGCGGATCTCCAGGATAGACGGCGGCTGCATGGGCGTGGCCACGCAGAAGAACGCCAGCTGCGGTGGCACCAGCGTCCCGTCCTCTGACACGCGGTGCTGCCCGTGCACCAGCTTCAGCCGCCCACGGAAGGTCAGCGCCTGCAGGTAGGAGAAGAAGCAAGAAACACCTTGGTGACACCTCACACACAATTCATTATTTAGTTTTTTATGGTTATCTTTATTTATTTGTGTATTTATGTTTTTCTGCCTCTTTTTCTTCATTATTCGTTTTGTTCATTATGAGATGCTGCTTTAACGTCTGCTTCGGTGATGACATAGTAGTGTATCTTGTTGTTTCGTATAATAAAACCACTCAACAGGTAGTTCCAGAACTGACCTGAGTGATTCACACTCTTTGGTCACAAGTGTGAATAAATCTGTCAGCCATCATAAGCTGCATTTCCATTACAGTTTTTTATAAATAAAAGCGATATTTCTAAAATTTCGACAAAGTCCAATTGCGATTTGCATGTGTTTCCATTGAATGGTCTGAAGCGCATACGCCGTAATTCTCGTAAAATCTCGTTCCACAACATTTCCGAGAATTACATTTGCTTTTGTTTGTTCACGTTTGTTTGCTGTCAAGAATGGTTGTTAAATTTTTCTCTTTGATGACTTGTAAAAAATATTCCGTCTCCTCCGCCGTCCAAACGTAACGTGCTATTTTCACTTCCAACAAACTGGTCAAGCGACCCCGTTCGTCACGTCCGGTGACGCGGAAATGCGAAAAAACTGTTTCCATGACACTTTTGTGATGTACCTCTCTATCAATACGTCTAAAAAACCACCTCACCAGAGCGCAAAAACCTTTTTGCGAAATTTGAGAGGTTGTTTCAAAGTTTAGGTGTTTCCGTGACCAGTTTTTTATTGCCATGTTTAGGTTTGAGCAATTCTAGGGGAAATGTAAACGTAACCATCGAGACATTCAGAGCCATTTCTGCTTGTCATTATGGCCAGACAGGACAAAAGGGAAAGATAAAGAAAAGAGAGAGGCTGGCCGGCGTCCCCGGGAAACTCGTACCAGGAAGCCGGAGGAGTTGTCCAGCAGGCAGCGGAAGCGGCAGCAGAAGTTTCTCTCCAGGAAAGACGAGTTCTCCGGCGGGACGGCCTGGGGGTCGTAGGTCATCACATTGGTGCTGATCTCTGTCGAGCTCGGATCATCTGTGGGACGATGGAGAAGACGGATTTTTCAGCATTGCTCACAGCTGCTGCTGCTGCTGCTGCCACGGCGCGCTCCTCACCTAAGGCGTCCCCGGGGACGTCCTGCGAGCCCTGAGTTGGATTAAGAGCAAAGTGGAGCTGCCGCCTGAAGAGGGCCCGGTCGTCCGTGTGGATCAGCTCGAAGACACTCTGGTGGACGACATCCGACTGGGAGAGGAGGAGAAAGAGGAGAAGGGGGAGGAGGAGGAGAGAAATTCATCTGTCAGAGTTTCAAGACCTTCAACTTCAACTTTGGGGGGCCAGAGCAGCGGCTGTAGCAGTCTGGAGGGAAGACCTGCTTCCTGCCCTGATTAGCCTCCTTCGACTGTGTTAAGAAAAGGCCAGCGTGCGTGCAAGCGTGCATCTCAGCTTGTTTACCACATGCAGTCGCCTGCTTTTTTTCTGAGAAATCTCCACCACCATCAGTTCAAGCGGACATGTTTACGAGGCAAGAGTTCACAGCGCGCGCGGACACACGCACGCACGCACACACACACACACACACACACACACACACACACACACACACACACACACACACACACACACACACACACACACACACACACACACACACACACACACTGCACCCTGATGGCGTTCTACCTGGTGGAAGCCCAGGAAGTCCTGGATGGTCGGGGATGTGTAGAAGACGTAGCCCTCGGCCGTCACCACCATTACGAACCCGTTCAGAGCCTAAAAAAGAAAAAGCGGGGATGGGGGGGGATACGATGATGAAGATGATGACGATGAAGATGATGACGATGAAGAGTCAGTGAACTCCCCAACGACATGAACGAGAACTTCGGGATTGGCGCGCGATGACCAACCTTTAGCAGCAGGTCTCCCTCCGAGAAGCTGACCCCGTCGATGGAGGTCACCCGCGAGGACAGCGCCGAGGAGCCAGAGGGGGGCAGAGGATTCTGGGACATGGAGTTCTGCTGGCTGGTCCAGCTGGAGCCATTCTGGCCTTTCTTTAAGGTGGCTGCGGGAAAATTAGACAACGAAGAAGAAGAAGAAAGCACTTTTGATTGATATGATTTGTTTTTCACCTCTCAGTTCGTTCTGTGGGAAAAACACAGAAGAAGAAGACGAAGAAGAAGCAGCCAGAGACAGGAAGTGAAAGCAACTTTTAATTTCCTCCTCCACCCAGTGTGGAAATCTCTCCACTGCGTCACGAGTCACAAAAAAAACCAACAACAACAACAACAAAAAAAAAATCAGACAGCGTTGACCAGGTCACGACTGGGACATTGAGAGAAACATCTGACGGAAGCGGAGATCAGAAGCGATAGAAACAAAAGAGGAAGGTCTTGGCCCATCGGGGTGGAGACGCTTTGACGTTTCCTGTCGTCTTGCGACACCGACGGCCCAGACTCTTCTTCCTCCTCTCAACAGACTGGAGATGCTCTTCTGTAACAGTTCTAAGTTTAACTTCTAATAACATCTATTAACATGTTTAAACTAAGACACATTTTCAAATGGAATTGTGTCCTGATGAAAAAACACAGAAGAGAACCAGGAAGCAGGCGCTTCGGGTGGCTTGTGCACACTGTGTGAGCAAACATGCGTGGCAGTGAGGGAGACTAACGTTGTTCCGCTTTTGCTGATTTGCAGCTCCACGTGTTTGTTCGGAACCTCAACCTCCTCTGACCTTTGCTCATCTGATCTGATCTGTGATCGCGAAACACACTCGAGACTCCAATTCTCTCCCGTTTTCGCCCTCAGCTGTCACGCACGGAAGCGAGCTCGATTTGTTTCACATTCGGGGAATTTTCTTTCGCAGTTTTCTGATTTTTTTTAACGCTGATATAAAAATGATGCTCACGCGCCGATCACACCAGACATGTTTGGCCTCTGTGCAGAGGTTAGCTTGAGCTGTGAAAACAGAACAATAAGCACTTCATGTGTGTGGCAGCACAAAAAAAGAAAGAAAGAAAAAAAAACATTCAAAGACAGATCGACTGGATGGAAGAAGCAGATTTTTATTTGGTCAGAGTCTTAAATCAGCTTCTGGAAGAGCAAAAAGAAAATGACTCAAAGCGCTTTCTGGATTTACCGCGCCGCTGAGTTTCACGCTATGTGATTAGCCGTGCCGAGCGCCAAGCGTGTTTCCAAAGCAGCATTTCATCTTGTTTGAACAGCCACCCAGCAGGATCAGGATCAGGATCAGAAAAATGATCAGGATCAGGATCATAATCAGGATCAGATTCAGGATCAGATTCAGGATCAGGATCAGGATCAGGATCACTTTCAACAAATAACACACTTTTTGCACATTAATTTGTGGTCTCTGTTCACTCTGGGTTTGCTCAAATTTCTCTTCAAAACATTTTTTCAGGGTTTTTTTCTTCTCTGCGGCTACCTGCTGTTCTGCCAAACGCGGCGGTGAGTTCCCATCATGCAGCTCCAATCTCGCACTGTTCTGCTTTCTCTCTCTCTCTCTCCCTCTCTCTCTCTCTCTTTCCCTCCTCGGTGTCGTGCCAAACGCCAGGCCACTCCTATGGCACGCTCTTCTCGTCTACGCACGCTCTTCTCAACGTGATTTATGGCGAAAGGCACCGGCGGTGCCAAAACAATTTCACGCACTCTCACATTTCGCCAAATTTCACAAAGTCAAAGTCAACGTGGTATTGCTGCTGCAGAGCCTGCAGCGAGGTGCACGAAAGAGCGCCGCTGGATTTTTTTAAGGCCTCACCTCAACAACGTCACCTAGCGTCGCATTTGTTAAAAGGATGGAAAAAAAACAGAGACGTCCTTGATCTCCGAGTTTGGAACCCTGTCAGTAACCTGACCTCCCACGTCGATGGTCCCACAGCGTGACGGGGTGATGGGGCGATGCTTGTCTTATGCTTGTAAAAATAAATAAATAACAACCCCCGCTCCCCCGCCCCCGGCAGAGCGCAGTTTACAGCTCTAACCGGGCGGCTTTTACCGTAATAATAAGCTTCCAAAAACTTCTGGGAGAATTAAAGTTGGCTAAAAAGTTTCAACGTGGAACAGCTGCCGAGGAAACACAACACAGGCTACATCTGTTGTGTGTATGTGTGTGTGTGTGTGTGTGTGTGTGTACAGTATGTGTGTTGGGGGGAGGGTTGCGGATTTCTCGCAGATATTAAAAGAAAAGATGTGCGCTTCTCAAAACTAAAACACACACACAGGCCCTTCATTTCTAAAAGAGTCTTTGATTTCACCGTTGCCTTACTGCGTTTTTCTTTTGGTCGTAAGTGTGCATGTGTAGGTGGGGGCTGTCCGGACATGTTCAGATTTAGCGCCTGCTACACTCACACACACACACACACACACACACTCATGGCTGCAGGCGATCTGATTTAGTGGCTTAAAGTCTCAGAGGGCAACAATGAGCTATTTTAGTGTCGGGAGAAACTGGGGGTGAGATGGGGGGGAGATGCGATAGGACGGGAGAGGGAGGGAAGAAAGTCGAGGAGTGCGTCGGCTGTTTATACCTGGACAAAAAACAGAAAACTGAGGGGAGAGAGGGGAGCGTAGTTGGAGTTAAAGATGAAGGGGGAGTCGTGTCTGAAGCGATGGAAATATGATATGATGAGACCGAAAGAAAACAGCAAACAATTTTATCATAACCAAGAAGGGAAACGGAAGCTGAAAAGGGCCAAAGTAGGCGCCCTGAGGAACTCCTGTCTAAAAACTAGAGATCTGAAAAACAGGACACGCAACAACCATATGCGATTGAGTAAAACCAAAATGCCAAAGATTTTACAATGGCTAGTGAGTAAAAGCGGAATGCCCTGAACATGCCCTGAACACCTGTCTGGCGATTTTAATGAAAGTAAAGAAAATATGATAACCGAGGGAAACCTTTCGGATCAGGCAGCCCAAATCAAAATGTTAACTGGATGCAGGCTTCATTTACTCACACCCAAAGAAAGCTGTGCTTGCTGTGATTCTTGGCAGCTCACAGAGATGGAAAGCTGATACATATTTTACTGAGTTTTTTATTTGGGTGAAATGTAATCTAGCTCGACAAAAATTTGCGTATACCATATTCTTATTTAGGTCACTAGTACGTAGTGCTCACGTATATTCGCTGTGGTAGATGTGGATGTTTGTGAATTTCTGACAAATCCGCTGACGGTGGCGAAGCCCATTTGCAGCTGTTCGGTGAGGAAACACGTTAAATTGAAGACCAGTACGGACATAACACCGGTTTTGTATCGCGCTCTAATTTGTCTATGCGTACACTCACTCACTCCACATGGTTTGCGACCTCAACCAAAAGCAGTTACTTGGAGGCGGGCATCTAACGCAATAAGTCAAATTTCTTTACATGTAGCGCATGGATGAACACACTATTTATCGTAGTGTATACGATATGTCTATCGCACATGTTGATATCACAATAACAATAAATTCACAATATATTGTGCAGCCTTAGACTGAGGCTCTGGTATCTCAAAAAAATTAACAAAAGTAAATTAATTTAAAAATGACTGAAATGAAAAACTCCCAAAGCAAAGTCCCACAAAAAGGACTTCATATCGCAATGTCCTTGCATGCGAAGAGGCCATGCGAGGTCGTGCCACATGCGAGGAGGACATGCGGCACGACCGATGGAATGCATTTGTTTGGACGGAACAAATCACACCGTCTCGTGTATCTTCACATGGTCTAACGTTCCACAGGCCCAGCAGAGTGACTGAGTGAGTGAGTGAGGAACAGATTGGCAGGAAAAATGTAAATAACTGTTCGCTGCAGATTTGCTGTGTTTACAATGAGGATCTTTTTTCCACTCCTGAGTCCCACCCTTTGCACTCAGTGACCTCCACCCCACCACCCCCACCCCGTTTGTTGTCAATGCCGAGGGATTGTTGGGAGGCCCCGTCGTTCATCATATTTGCGAACACGCTGCGGTGCAATTCCACCTCCGCCTCGTCATGGCCCCGTCCACCCCCTTCAGCCCCCCACCCCACTCCAACACTGAGGTACTTTTGTGGTTTTGCTTCGACTTTGAAACCCAAGCGCTGAATGGAGTCATTGTTCCTCACAGCTATGGACTTACGGGGCTGGAGGAGTGGAGGGGAGGGGACGGATCGGCATCACTGACACACTCACTCACTCACTCTCTCTCTCTTTTTTCCACTCTGGATTTAGCTCTCTTTTACCTCTCTGATCTTCTTGGCGCAGGTTCGGGCACGAACACTTGAGGGCTTTGGTCGAGGCAGCGCGGGAAACAAACAATCAAAAAAAAGGACTGGCGTGTTTTTTTCTTGAAATCCAATCATCGCCGGCTGTGTTCCCGCTCCTACAAAACTTTGGCAGCCGTCCATTAGAGGGCGCTGCCACACAAAGCTAA
Organism: Thamnaconus septentrionalis; assembly: GCA_009823395.1. Lineage (NCBI taxonomy): Eukaryota > Metazoa > Chordata > Actinopteri > Tetraodontiformes > Monacanthidae > Thamnaconus > Thamnaconus septentrionalis. The sequence goes on along the minus strand of CM020501.1, from coordinate 3,447,220 downwards.
TCAGGTCCTTCAAGCTTTTTGCAGTGTATACAAACCGTTGCGATCTCATGATACGCGATAATTACATTGACGGAAGCAGAAGCATAATAGAGGTAATCGAGCTACACTTCCGCCCACTTCAAGTGCAATTTGTCACCCTGTTGGGGTGAGACCTTGTTGCTCATCCTGTCTTCTTCGCAGAAGCGACGCTAACAATTTTTTTCTTGAAAAACAAGAAGAAGAATTGAACTTCCTGTTCCTCTTCCAATTTCCTGTTTTCCGAGACGGAAGTTTCTCTGCGGCAACCACGGCGATTTCGTCGATGGCATTGCCCCCAGTGTCGACGACTTCTGCTCTCTTTCTGCTCCAGCAGCAAACCTCTGTTGACCTCTGACTCCGAGAGTCTGCGGGAGACGTCTCAGCGTTTACATTCCTGCGTCTCAGCAGCAGGTCACCTACTGATAGTGCACATGACCCGCCACGCCCTCACACACACACGCACGCACGCACGCACGCACGCACGCAGTATATCATACCCATCACTCACTGTCTGAGCAGAAAGACTGCAGCAGCTAATCTCCAGAAACCCTGCTCATCGTTTTTAAGGTTTTTTTTTGCTCTGCAGAAATCACTCCATGTCTTCAAGAGAAAAAAAAAACACATTTCAGAGCTCGGCGACGGGCTAAAAGCGGCAGCCGTCTGGACAAAACCCGCACACAAAGCCGCTTTCCGTCAGCGCGCAGATGTTCCCTAGTCCTCCGGAAAGGAACTTAAACCTGGCGGCTGAACGGGGACAACTGGAGCTGCTGCCGCTGCTGCTGCTGGTGCTGGAGAACCGCAGGGCTGCTGGCAGCAGCGGGCGGCCAGGCCGGTCGCACGTTTCTGCTCCGGAGGAAACAGCGGGAGATTAGTTTGGTGCCAAGAGGGACGAAATGAAGGAGAAGAGCGAGAGCAGAGCATTTCCGAAAACAAGACTGACGTCAGAATGTTAAAAAAAAACCTTCTGTTCGTGCTAGCTATACTAAAAATGTGAAGTTGTGACATTAAGATAAAAAAAAAAAGCTTCAGGCTGAAAACACAGGGCTAAGTCTTCTGTGTTATGTAAAATGAAGATTGAATGGAACATTGGGCATTTAAAATTGATTCAAAAAAAAAAAAAAAAGGCTGGGTGGTTAAAAAGAAAGCAGTTTGATTTTCACAGAAGCCAAAAAAAAGAACTGGCATGTTTTCCAAAAGAACAGCGAGGCAAGATGTTTGGAGGAGTTGTGGCAAAAGACAGGAAGGAAAAAAACGAGTGAGAGAAAGATGGAAAGAAAGATGTATGGAAAGAAAGAAAGAAAGAAAGATCTGATTTTCCCTCCAACAAAACCCATGGAAACACGGCTAATTTGCCGGACTGGCTGCTCATTTTCAACTGCGCGCACACACACACACACACACACACACACACACACACACACACCCTCGCGTGCGAACTTTCAATCCCCGGCATCCTGAGCTGAAAAAGGAGAGGAAGGAGGTTCGGCAGAGGGAGAAGACGGGAAAAGAGGGAGGGAAAACATTACACATGATTATTGTGTGTGTAGGCGCATACACACACACACACACACGCACGCACACGCGCACAGATCAACGGCTCACTGTCAGAGAGTCTGATATTATTCCTTGGCCTGCTCTTCAGTGGTCTGGGTGATTGCATGTTGTCTGATTTGGAAACGCTGAATGTTATTATTATACGGTAGACAATGACACGGAAGAGATGGGGGTGGAGCCTTGGAAAGGGGGAGGAACTTGGGAGAGAAGAGGCGCTTGGGAGAGGAGAGGGTAAAAAAAGGAGGAGAAAGTGGAAAAAGGTGAAAAGTGGATTTTCCTGGACTGGGAGGAGGAGGTGCAAGTTGACACGAGGTGAGAGGAGTGAGACATGAGGCAGGGGGAGGCGACAGGGAGGTGAGGAGAAGGAGGGAAAACTGGGTGAACCGCACAGGAGAAAAGTTAAAAATATGCGAGGAGGAGGTGAAAAAGTGGACTTTGGGAGGTGAAGAGGGGAATGGGAGGTGGGGGAGGGGCCGAGGAGGAGGGTGCAGAGGGGAGGAAAGAGGGAGGGGGAGGGGCATGCAGCAGCTCTTATCAGTATCGTGCCGAGAGCCCATTGAGAACAGGAAAGCACATGAACACGCACACACACGCACACACACACACACACACAGTGAGAAGAGTGCCAGGAATACCCAGAAGGGGGGGCCACATTCCACCTGACCTCAGTTCATTTGTTGCTCATTAAGGTCGTTCAGTACCTGCTGTTGCCACCGGTGGCAGCTGTGATTTTTAATCCCGTAAAAAAAATGAAAACAAGCTGATGAGTGCGACTCATCCACTCTCAGTAGGAGGAGAAGAAGAAGAAAAGAAGAAAAAGAAGAAGAAGAGGAAGAAGAAGAGGAAGAAGAAGAAGAAGAAGAAGAAAGAAGAGGAAGAAGAGAATCTATCGGTTTCTGACTGGAGGTTGACTGGAGAATATTTTTCTGATTCGTCGATGCAGGATCTCACAGATAAACCAGACGTCAAACTGGTCTGTAAAACACGGTGAACGAGTGGACCAATCAGGGATTCAACAAAACAAACTAGCAGTTAGCAACATTTAATTAGTCCAACAGCTGCTGCCAACCAGACCACGCTGAGCCGTTCAATCGGGCAGCTGGCAAACTTCTGAATCCCCCCGGCTGGCTGTCCAGTCAGCTAGGCACTCCCTGCTGGCTGTTGATTGGTCGGCTCGGATTGGATCGGATCTATGGGTTTTCTAACCCAGAGCGTTGACTGACAGGCGCACTCAGCAGCAGGCCGGGCAGGCAGCCAATGGAGTTGCGTGTATGGAGTTTATTTAGACAAGAGAAGGACGGGGGAGGAGGTGTGTGTGTGTGTGTGTGTGTGTGTGTGTGTGTGTGTGGCGGGGGGCGATGTGGGGGTGAGGGAGATGTACAGTGTGGGGAGGAGGGTCTGCAGGGGCTCTTACTGTCGTCGAAACCCGAGAACCCAACAGAGAGAACCCGGCTGACCCTGACCGGGAGACGTGCGCGCTCGTGCAGCGAGAAGACAGCGCTGGATGTGCACGTACGTACGCGCGCGGCGCTGCGGTGCATGCAAAGACGTGCTGCGGTCCTGCAAGCCAACGTGCACGCAGGTACCAAGGGCCACCGCCACTGTGCAGCGACTTATATAAAAGGTGCACAAAAGCACAAGGGCTCCCGCGTGCACGCGCACACACACACACTCAGGAGAGGAGGAAAAGAATGTAAACGCACACACCCAGAAAGATTACTGATACGCTCAGTTCCTGGCAGAGAGTGTGTGTGTGTGTGTGTGTGTGTGTGTGTGGAAACACTATCAGTGCGATGAGAGGAGTTGGCTCAACCTAAGGTGATTTTTTTTTTGTTGCTGTGTGTGTGTGTGTGTGTGTGTGTGTGTGATCATGTCTGAGTGATTAAAAATTCTCTGCAGATCCAAGATGGCCGTTGCCGTCACGTACGCCGTGTTTTTCTTCATTCGTTTTGTTAATTTTTTTTTTGTTTGTTTGTTATTTTTTTAACGCCATGTCAGTCCAGGAGGAAGGAAAAAAACTGAAAACCATGACACGACTCCACCACCAGCGGTTGTCACAATTCACCGAATGGCCCTTTAGGTGGCCACATGCCATATTTCATGATAAAAATAGTTACCAGGATTGCTTTTACTGCATGAAGTTCTTAATAGATGACAAGAACTGCAACCAGATGTCCGCTTAGAAAGAACAGCGCCCTCTTCTGTTGAAATTAAGGAAAAATAAATAAATAAAGGACCCTCAACAAAGGCAACTTGTTCATAAAATAACAAAAACAGAATTGTTGCAGCCACGTCGAGCACCACAGACAGGGCGACACAACGGGGAGGATTTCCTGACACACGCTCACAGGAAAACCCGAATCAGCACTTCCTGTCCCGGTGAGAGCCGCCGCCCACAGAGGAGCTTCCACCTGCCACGCAGCAGCTTCAAAAGTGATATTGTTACGACGGGAATGAGGCCCCGTGGAGGAAGCGCCGCATCTCGTCTTCGAGAATTCAAACTTGCTTCTCACTCACTGATTTATTTTCGCTGAGTGAGTCACGACAAAGGGACACTTTTTCTCTTACGCGGGCGACGCCACGTGTTGTGGCCGCCGCGGGGCGGAAGCGGTGGCAGTGGGGCTGCCGCTGTGTGTCACCACAGCATGCACATACACACATGCACACACACACTCTAGTAACACAGCGCTGTATGAATGGCTCATGGTTCCAATTGATATATCTATTCATCATTATATGCACAGCCAAAGAAATGCAAAACATAAAATAAGCCCATTTTCATGGAGTTGGAAACTACCCTGGACTCGCCAGTGGGTGGCAGTACAGGCACCGTGTCGGCAACATGGCTGTGTGTGTGTGTGTGAGCTGATGAGCGTATCCACACACTCTGGGGCAGAAACAACAGAGCGACTATTTATCATTATTATTGTCGTTATTGTCATTATTATTATTACAGATTGTGTTTCTGCTGCTTTATCGCTCGCTGCAGCACCTGCAACGCCAGCACCTGACAACTGACACCTGATACGAGGCACCGCCGCTGGCGTTTGCCTTCCATTCCATATCAGTTTGAACCATAAACAGCCCGCGGGGAGAGGAGGCGGCCACGGCGCTCACAGCTAACAGCTACGCTAACTGCAATTAGCCTGCGCTGGATTCGGCCAAATCGGTCGCCTCAAACTAATCACGACTTCCTGTCCCGCGCTGCGACCTGCAAGCGAGCTACAATGAGCATCACTTACGTGCCGAGACTGGTGAATGCAGCCCGACAGGCCAGGTGGGTTTAGCTGCTGCAGGGTTTAGCTTTTTTCTTCTTTCCATTTTCGACCTCACAGAGTTCACACGATGCACAGCGGCAGGAAGGTTAAGGAGGCAGAGCGATGAAAAGAAAGACTTACCTGCAGCAGGAGGGCAAAGAGGGAGCAGGCAGTCGGCGGTGGGTCAGCAGACATGGAAGAGAAACAGAAAGACAGGAAAGTTTAGTCTTTCCTGTAGTTCTTTAGCTTCGGCCATCACCTGGCCCCACACATTTGAGATTTTTTTTAATTTGTTCATTTATTTTGCAGAGGTAAACAGAGGAGACACTGACTGCGTTTCCATTACAGTTTTTGGTAAAAAATAATTCTAAAATTTCAAAAGTACAATTGGGATTTGCATGGAGAGAAGCGCATGAGCCATAATTCTCGTAAAATCTCATCCAGCGAGATTTACGAGAATTACATTTGCTTGTGTCTTTCTGTCAAGAGTGGTTGCATTTTTCTCTTTGACGACTTGTAAAAAATATTCCGTCTCCTCCTCCGTCCAAACATAAAGCGCCATTTTCACTTGAAGTGAATTGGTCATGTGACCTCGTACGTCACGTCCAGTGACGTGGAAAAAAGTGTTTCCATTAGACTTTTGCGATATATTTCTATATCAATAAGTCTGAAAAACCACCTCATGAGAGCGTCAAAACCTTTTAGCCATAATAAGAGGTTTTTCGAAGTTTAGCCGTTTCCATTACCAGTTTTTCATTGAGATATTTAGGTTTTGAGTAATTCTAGAGCCCCTTCTCCAATAAAATTAGGGTGTGCTCCACTGTGTTTTTTGAACGCGGGACGAAGTGCAATCGATCGGCATTTAGTCCCTTCTCCACTGACCTAAACCAGCGGGGTCTCACCCCCGCCGGCAAGCTGCTCCCCCTCCACTTTCACCGCTGCGTGTCTGCTGACGTCATCGCGCTGAGATCGCGTAGATAAAGTGCACCAGAATTCAGGAGTCCGGCAGTGGCCAGTGTTCTTTGCTGTGGCACTTTTGGCTGTAGTATTGTTCCGCGAATAGCTGTTGGACGGTGGTGTCGTTCACGCCAGATTTGAAGCGGCAATCATCTCCGTGGCCGGTTTGCGCCGCGCAGCGATCGTTTCGGCGTCTGGTCTATATTCTCTTTTTGCGTGAGCGAAAAAGCCAGAGGACAATGAACAATTACGGAGCGCCAATGGAATGTAATCAAACACCTTTGCATCAGTACGTGATATATGACTTAGCGCACGTAACACTCAGCGTCATCCCGTGCGGCAGGTAAAAAATGTGATGATGTCGCGGGTGTCCCAATTCCACCACAAGCTGATCGGTGCAGTGCCAATCGGAGCCGAATCAACCCGGGTCCCTTTCCGGGTTGTTTGACACGTTGCGTCGCGTTTCAGCGGCTCGGTGAGCCTGCTCCACTGCCACCAAATGGCGATTAATAGCGGGACTACACTACGTTTTCTGGCCAGTGGAGAAGGGGCTTATGTTTTCCTGACCGACACCCAGTTTCTTCCCCCCCCCCTCCTTCTTCTGATTTACGGTGTTTGGAGAATGTGAGGCCTCCAAATGTAAACTCCTGGTCCAGACGGGCCGGAGCGGGGGGAGGGGCCTCAGGGTGTCAGCGAGGGGCTTTGGTGTAGTCTGGAACGTCTCTGGCTGATGTCATCAGTGATCGTTTAGTTAAAAAGGAGCATTAAGACAGAAAAGTGAGCAAAGTTCTCCTCCTGAGTTGACGCCTTCAAATCTGACCAATGACCGAGGGGATTTCGAATGAACGAGGGCATGAGCTCATTTCTGCACAAGTCAGATGATGTGGATGAATAAATGAATGGGTTTATTTTATTGGCCCAGTTGGGGAATTTTATCTTCTGAATGTTTTTTGTTTTTTTTTAAATTCACGGAACACAAAAATAATCATGATGACAAGAAGAAGAACTTCTCAGTGTGTGTGTGTGTGTGTGTGTGTGTGTTGGAGATACACCAGTTCAGTGGCTCATGTGCAGGTGGAGCCTGCGGGGGTGAGAAAGACACTGGATCTGGTGACAAGGGAATCTCTCACCTTCCCTTCCAGGGCGGCCGCAGAGGGCGACAGGTTTTATTTGGCTCCTAAATACATACACACACACGCACACACACGCACACTGCCTAAACACATTTTCCACACCGCGCCACTGAAAATAAACTAGCGGAGGCTCCAAAAGCTGCTGCTGCTGCTGCAACAACACCAGGCTGGGTGAGAAACACATGATTGGCAACAATTACACTGTGTGTGTGTGTGTGTGTGTGTGTGTGTGTGTGTGCGTGTGTGCGCGTGTGTGCGCGTGTGTGTGCGTGCGCGCCACAGCATGAGCGCATACATCCAGCTGAGGGTTTAAAAGGGAGTTTCTTTTTTAAGTTCATTAGTAATTACAAAATAGAACAAAACTACCACGAAAACTACACAAAGACGCCACAAGTTTCCGCTCAATAACACTGCAACACTTCGGTTGCATAACAAGGCCGATCGTGATAAACAATTTCTTTTTGACTAAAATTTATCTCAAACAAAAGCACACACAAATTCCCTCAAGACTGATCTCTAGAACATCTGCGTCGCAACGCACTGCCTTTATTTTAAACCATGCAACCTGTTTTCTCTGGCCGTGTGGAGAGATTACGCAACCCGGCCCTTTCTATTGGTGTTCGGGCCCGGCGGCGGCAAGGACGACGAGGAGAAGGAGAAGGAAAACAGGAGGGGGCAGTTCGCCGACGTGTTTGAACAAGCTGCAAAAGGAGGCGGTGGCTCCTTTCATCTGCACCGACTGCTAATATGTAAACAAGAGGAGCTCGGTGCTAACTGCTGCAAGGATTTGATCACAGCAGAACGAGATGTGAGCTCATTTTTCCCTCTAGTGGAAGACAGAACAACCTGATCTGGTCTGAGGCTGAAACTTTTTTTGTTGAGCTTTTTGTTGGGGTTTAAAAAAAAAAGGTCCCCAGAGAGATTTACCAGCAGGTTCCAGATCTGAAACAATGATGATACTGAGGATGATGACGACTAATTGTAGCCATAACCTAACCTCACACCAGTTGTAATCCAGCGCTGACTGATTTGATTGGCTGACTGAGTCATAATGAGGCTGATAAAAGCGCTGAATCTTCTTCATTGCTTCACACTTTTCTGCCACAGAAGACATATTTCTTTTCTTTTGGATTTTTCCTTGCCAGGTTTGAAAACCTCCTGGCTCACGATCACACAATTACACAACTCTTGATGCCAGAGATTAGAAGACATATTTCCCAGAAACAGCCGAAGACTGACAAAGACAGGAAGAGGAGGGACTGTGGGGTCGATCTGCTCTGACAGGCTCCGTCGTCTCCAGACGAGGAAACAATCGGGGAAAAAATGACATCAGCACGATCGCAGCCCATGTCAAAGAAGATCCTGTGATCTCCAGACATCTGTGAGCACTGTGCAGTGCTCAGACATTAATTAGATTGCCGCGGGCAGATTTCCAGGACAAAGACAATTGGCTGTTTTGTTCTGTGTGGGGGTTACCTGCAGGCAGGAGGATTAGAAAGCGGCTCGGAGGACGTGCAGAAATCTGTCAAGTTACAGAATGAGGTTCCTCAAGTGGGAAAGCAGCTACATGACACAGAGAGAAATTTTAAATTTCGACTTTATTCCATCTGATGCCATGAAAATTAACACTTTAGGGCAAGGGGTCACCAACCTTTTTGAACCTGAGAACTACGTCATGGATACTGAGTCATATGAGGGGCAACCAGTTGGCTACACTGTCCTGAAATAACACGTTTTCTCAGTTACCTTCAATAATATATGATTATTAATGATACTGATCTATGTGAAGACACTGGTCACGTGAATGAGTTCTCAATAATAATCAACAATGACTTAACAAATGACTTGGATAAAATTTTAGACGCAGCTCAACGAGTTGTACTATGTTTAGAACAGGCCAGTGGGCAACTCGTGGTCCTCAGCTTGGATCCCCGGTTTAGAATCATCCCACAAATCACGACAACGGCACAACTCGACAGATGAACAAGAGAAAACGACAATCACTGGCCGCTAGTTTAGGTTTTCGACGTGCAGTCGATTAGGTTTTCACTGCCTCATCGCCGCCTTAATGACCCGCACAGTCGCCGCCTCGCCGCCTGTGTAAACTCTTAATCACCTGAGCGACGGGGGGGGACAAAAGGGGTGGGGCCAGACGATAATTTTCCACCATAAAGATCAAACCAAACTCACTTCCCTATCATTAGGAAGAGCGGCTGCTGCAGCTGCTGCTGCTGCTCCAGACATGCAACGAGCGCTCCTCAATGTCTCACTCAGCCAATCATCTGCTACGTTTTTTTTGTGCAAGGTCTCAAGACGTGAGGTCACCTGGGCCCATGCATTAAAAAAAAAATCTAAAAATGTACACAATATTTTGAAACTTCTCCCTGGCATTTTCTTCTTCATTTTTTTTAAATCCTGCCATTAACTGAGGTGCCGCTGCTTGAAAAAACAACTGCAACAAAAAAGAGCCATTATCGCCTCGTTCAGGGAAAGTGCCCCGCAAATAAACGGCAACGCTATCAGCGTGCAGGGTGTAATTAGCTCAAACCATTAACAGTATCAGAGCCGTAATGGGCCACAGCTTTTGCCAGTGTGTGTGTCTGCGTGTGAGTGTGTGCGTGAGTGTGCGAAGGCGTGTGAAAGGAGGCCGGCAATTTAAAGCGACGCCTGTTCTGACGGTGTCGCTGTGCGAAGCCGGAAGCTTCACACAGCGGTCGCATCGATCATCTGAATGACTTCAAGATGGAAGAAAAAAAGTTAAACAGAAGAATTTCATCGGTCGAAAAAGAGGATGGGGGTGCTGGGGCGGTCATAAATCAGGGGCCGCCGCATCATCTGGGCGACGGAGGAGATGCAACGAGTGAGCAACGGAGGAAGCGGGAGTCAGGAAGCAGTTTGTTCCTCCGTAGACGATGAGATCATAACGGACCATAACGGCCCTGAACCAAAGTCTGTCTGTCTCCCTGCCTGCCTGCCTGCCTGTCTGTCTGTCTCTCTGTCTTTCTGTCTCTCTGTCTGTCTGTCTCCCTGTTTCCCTGTCTGCCTATATTCCTGTCTGTCTGTCTGTCTGTCTGTCTAACTGTCTGTCTGTCTGTCTCTCTGCCTGTATTCCTGTCTGTCTGTCTGTCTTTCTGTCTCTCTCCCTGCCTGTCTGTCTCCCTGTCTGTCTGTCTGCCTGTATTCCTGTCTGTCTGTCTGTCTCCGTCCCCCCGTCTGTCTGTCTCCCTTCCAATCTGTCTGTCTCCCTGTCTCCCTGTCTGCCTGCCTGCCTGCCTGTCTCCCTGCCTGCCTGTCTCCCTGTCTGTCTGTCTGTCTGCCTGTCTCCCTGCAGAAAAGCCACCGGGCATCTATTCCGCCTCAATCTGAGCTCTAATGGAAAAGATAAAGAGGAGGCTGTCAGAGCAGACTGTGGCCCCGCCTCTTTCTCCTCCGACAACTCTGATTGGTCCAGTTGCATCCTGACTGGCTGCGCACAAAGTCTTTTTTTACGCTCTTTTAAAATCTATTTTTAACCCTTTTTCTAAACAGAAACAACAGACGATGGCGCCGATAGATTGACCTATTTCACTTAGAGAGCAGCGAATCAAAAACAAGAACACACCAGAGAGTCGCCCACAGTTTGTTTTGCGTCGCGGCTCTTTCCAAAGTGGCGACCGTCGCCACAACAGACCCGTTGTCCGACTCAGACAAGAGCATTCTAAAAAGGTTAATTTATTTACTTTGGAGAGGTCATGCCAGTTGAGTCACACTTCCCTCGCATCAGCGTCACAGCCAAAAAAATAATAAGAACTGGAAACAGGTGGGAGAGCGCCGTCACTTCCTGCCTGGAAGGACTTCAGTGACAGCGCCCTTGAAAAACATCTCCCGATCTCGGCTGATTGATCTGTTTCCATCCTCCCACTGCAGCAGAAGAGGCACAGAGTCTTGCTTCAAACATTCTGTTTAAACCGAGACCTTTTTATTTTTTTTAATCTAAATTACTGGGCTCAGTTGTTTGCTTTGGTTCATTCATTTTCGATGAAGTCAGAGAGTGACTGAACGGTCACTTTGCTTTCCTCCAATCAGCTTCTCCCAGAAGAGAAGAAGAATAAGAAGAAGAAGAAAAGAAAAGAAGAAGAAGCCGTGGAATCCCGCAGGCTGGTGAATGTATAGAAGAGGAGCACGTTAGCGCAAAGCAGCAGCAGCAGCAGCAGGACGAGCAGCAGCAGCAGCAGCAGCAGCTGTGTGATGGATCAGAGGTGAGAAGACACCTTTTATCACCTTGAAGCAACTTCTTCCTCTTCTCCCACCGACTTCCTCTGACAAACACCACTTCCTGTAAGACGGCTGAGTAGAGATTAGTCGACGTGTTTTACAGGGTTTTTTTTAACCCCTCCGACTTGCCCTGAGGACCATGTGGAAGCTGCGCACAGCTTCCTTCTGCGCTTTTTTTCTTCCCTCCTCTGCAGAGGCACAGTGCACCGACACAATTAGCGTATGTGCAAAAAATCACAAAAAACACAGATTTATACTTGTACTACGAGTGTCAAGTCCCACTGCATCGATTAACAGGCGTATGTAGCAGGTGTCGGCCACAGGGGGCGCTAGTGACAGGCCACCGCTAGCAGCTCGGGATTGTGGGTAAAGCGGCGAGTGATTGCCGAGGCTGAGCAAGCGAGGGATGGCGGTGGGCGCGTCACAAAAGACAAACGTGCGATAAGAGCGGCGGGACAAGATCGATTAGTCATGCCTGGCACGCTGAGCGGGATCAGGGTCGGCTTTCAAGGCTTATCATCCGCGGGGGCTCGTTTTTTTTAAACCCTTTTTCACGGACACACTCCAGCAGATCAGCATCACTGTCCACTGTTTACAGCCTGCTACAGGATCCCTTTGTGAGATCATCAAGGGTGGCCTTTCCAGTTGTGCCACATGTTTACGTCGACCTGCTCTGGTCAACGTAAATAAATGGCATAGAAAGAAGAGGCAGATCTAATGGCGGTGAGAAGTAACGACCAGCATGTCTTTCTCGCTCTCTCACGCACACACACACACACACACACACTGGTGTTCCCCAGATGCCTGGGCAGGTTCTGACACGAGTGTCTGCCTGGTGTGTTTTGACTGCGATCCTTTGTGCGGGAGGGTCTGGAGGTCTGATCATATCAGTGGACACAGCTGAGACGTCCCAGAGCCTGGACCTCCTCCACAACCTCCTTCAAGACCTCCTCCTCCAAAACCTCCACCACCAGGACCTCCTCTACCAGGACATTGTCCTCCAAGACAACCCGCTTCACTCCCTCTTCCACAACCTCCTCCAGGACCTCCAATAGGATCTCCTCCTCCAGGTCCTCCTCCAGGACCTCCAACATCTCGAGGACCTCCAATATGATTTCCTCCTCCAGGACCTCCACCTCCAGAACCTTCTCCTCAGGGTCCTCCCCTACCAGGACCTCTAATAGGATTTCCCCCTCCAGGACCTCCAATAGGATCTCTTCTTCCAAGACCTCCAATAGGATCTCCTCCCTTAGGACCTCCACCTCCATAACCTTCTCCTCCAGGACCTCCAACACTTCTACCTTCCTCCTCCGATTGCCTCATCACTCTCTCTCCTCTCCTGCTCTGGTCGACAGAACTGGTTTGCTGCAGCCATTAAAAACAACAAAAAAAAACGTCCTGGCAGCTTGGCAGACTCCCGTCAACGCTGCCAGGAGAAATATTGATGTTCAGATTCCAGGGACGTGAACCAGTTCTCACTACGGCTCACTTTCCGTAACACACTCTCCTCTCCTCATCTTCATTCAAGAATGCGGGGCAGCTAGGCATGGCCAAACTATGGCCCGGCGACCATGTGCGGCCTGTTAAGTTTTTTAATCCGGCATGCTGAACTTGAAGAAATTATATTAATAGTAAGTAAGTCTTAAAATAGCTGTATTTCATCCATTTTTTCTGTGTTTTAAGAGTCATTTCAATAAAGAGCTAAACACCGTGGGGCTTCAAAGACACTGATTTTGTTGTAACTTTGCTTTTCTTCCTTTTCAATTGACATTAAAGCACGTTTTCTACATATCCCACAATATATTTTTTCCTCCTATGAGGCTAGTCACCAAAACACTACATCCATCTGCTCCTAGCTCCGGCAACCTCTATCAAATTTTAGAACCCATTGTGACCCCACCAGTCAAAATGTTTGCCCACCCTTGCTCTAGCATCAGCTTTAGCATTAGCATTAGAATTAGAATTAGCGCTGAGACACTTGGTCCAGTGGTGAAACAGTTGACTCGCAGTTCTTTAAATGAGGCTCATCATGACTTCTTGCCGTTTTGCACTCGTTAGAATGCAGGAGGAAAAGACCTGATCTGACCTGAGGAGGCCTGGCAACTGCTGGGCGCTGTGAAAGCGACATTTCAGAAAATCTAATAGCAGCAATCCTGGCCCAAGCAACGGCTAACTGTCATCGCTGAGCGCCAGCTGTTTCCTGATGGCTGTTCCGGGCTCTTGCTTGTTTTTTTATTTTGTTTGGTTTTTTGTTTTTTTTCATCTGCGCTCATAGTTTCAGCAGCCGGCTCGACAGGTCCCAATCACTTCTTTAGGTGTTCAGGTGTCTGTCGATACCTCGCATCCAAAAAAAAGAAAAAGAAGCTGCCAACAATAACATCAATTTGCACTTTTGTTAGCGGTCGATCCTCCGATTAGCAAACACGCTGCAGTGGTGATGTATTGATAAGGTGGCGGCCGCATCGTCTTCTTCTACTACTTCCTGTTTTATTTTTTTTAATTAAAAATATGTTGATGGAGGTTATTCAGATGGTATAAACATCTCATCTACAGTCACTACGCTGACTGTCCTGTGACCCCCCCACCCCGACCTAGGACATGAGTCAGAGGTCACGCTGGCACCGTGTGTGTGTTTGTGTGTCTTCAACCTGCCGGGCAGACGGAGCCGAAACTGGAGACACATCTGGGAAACGCATGAAGAGGGAGGAGCAGAGAAACACTGTCTAACAAAAGAGTGGGAGGGAGGGGGATAAAACTAGTCTTAAGTGTGTATACATGTCTGTGAGTCTATGTCTGGCTGTGTGTGTGTGTGTTTGTGTGTGTGTGTGTGTGTGAGTTTCCTGAGGCCCCGGCAAAGGAGGGAAGTTGACTGGAGCTATAATAAGACCACAAATTAGGGCCCTGTGCAGCCAGAGAGCAGGCTGCAGCTCTGCCGAGGCCTCAGCAACGAACTGAAGATAGAATTTTGGGGGGGAAAAAATTGCTACCCATAAAGCAAGAAGATTTGTGAGTCTTTATGAAAATCGAATTTTCATAAAGACTCACAGGAGGAACAGGAGGGCCGGAGCTCTGCAGACCTGATCTGCTGCCTCCACACTTTCACACCTGTCATCAGCGACGACTCGCAGGGTTTTTTTTTTTACAATACGCCATCGCTTAAGTAAACATCCACTCCCACGCAAAGACAATACGGTCGGGGCGAAAGGGAAAGGAAAAAAAAGAAAGAGAGGAAGGAAGGGGAGAGATCTGGACAGAGGTTCAACTTTGAGTTTGTTGGCTTTGATTTACAGCCCGATTCATGTTGCTGTGTCCCTCTGCTGCACGCCAGTACAATACTAATGGCTGCAAAAAATAAATACTTACATAAATAAATAAAAAATGTATCAAGCAAAGCAATCATGGTCATCTAGGAGTAAGTTCAAATTTGAACATGTCATCTTTTAGCTAAAATGCTGATTTCTAGTTTTTGAATTCCTTATATAAATTATACATTTATACATATATACACACACACACGTATGTATGTATGTATGTATGTATGTATATATATATACATATATATATATATATATATATATATATATATATATATATATATATATATATATATATATATATATATATATATATATATATATATATATATATATATATATATATATATATATATATATATATATATATATATATATATATATATATATATATATATATATATATATATATATATATATATATATATATATATATATATATATATATATATATATATATATATATATATATATATATATATATATACATATATATATATATATATATATATATACATATATACATATATATATATATATATATATATACATATATATATATATATATATATATATATATATATATATATATATATATATATATATATATATATATATATATATATATATATATATATATATATATATATGTGTGTGTGTGTGTGTGTGTGTGTGTGTGTGTGTGTGTGTGTGCACAAACCAGCTGAAGCAGCCGTGGCGTCGATATGGGGTGGGAAGGAGGAAAGAGAAGAAGAGGACGATGCAGTTGTTGAAGTGAGCCAAGACCAGCTATCCCATAATGCAATCCCACCGCACATCAAGAAGAGAGACAGGAAGTCACAACAATAGACTTCAAAAGATCCAAAAAAAATCGTTGTTCTTGGATATCAACAAATCCCTAAAAACTGCTTAAATTTTCCCTCGTTTGAATCCTAAAAACTTTGAAGTGGCTGTTTGGTTCATTATTATCATAATTATAACTGACCTGCAGTTATATAGCAATAAATCCCCTCACTGAGGGTGTTTCAGAGCTTTTTTTGTTTTGAGGAAAACTCCGTCAACAGTCCACGCTTGCAGGTGTCCATCCGCTGTCTGACTGTCTAGTACATCTCGGAGGCTGTTCGACAGCAGTTGGAAAAAACAATAGCAGGAGGAAGAAGAAGAAGAGCAGGAGGAGGAGGAGAAAGAAGGGGAGGTGGAGGAGGAGGCGGCTCAGCACAGGCCCGGAGGTCTTGTGGCTCCTTCCAAATTCCTCACGAAGAATAATCTAATTAGGGCTCTTCCCCTGCTGACATCAGCGGCTGGACGGACAGACAGATGGGGCCACACACGGCCCGGTCCCGGCAGGAAGACAAAGGACGGATTCATGTCCAACTTTTGGGGAGGAAAAAAACAACGCGAGACACATAGTTTTCCATCCCAGACGCGATCCAGGCCCTCTGAATTCTCTTGGGATTTTCAAGTTTCAAAATCGTCGTTCCTTGATGTGAGAATGGAGCTGGACGACCTCCTGGACCTGCGGCTGGATGGGAGAAAGGTCTCACACTTCTCCTCGCAATGGGCTTCGCCTTGTAAAAAATCTAATTTCATGGAGCCGCTACACAATGTATTTGTCTTTTTTTTAATAGTTTCACCTCTTATAATTTCTCCAGTAGCCGACCTTTAATCTGGAGCGGCTCTCCCCCTGGGCGTTCAATCACCACCCGCCTGTTGAGGCTGGAGTTTATTTGACAGCTTGAGAGCCAAATAAACCCAGCGGTTAATGGCCCTCCTTGAAATTAAATAAATAAATTAATTAATTAATAAATATAAAGCCGCTTATGAAAACGCATTTAAGAGCGTGCACAAAATGCAGAAACGAGTCTCGGCCGACACAGAGTTCGCAGCACGTTCGCACTTTGGAAGTTCGCGCCTCCGAGTTGAGTGCAGCGAGAGAAAAAATACAACCCAAAGAAAAACACACATCGCTTTGGCCGTCAAAAGACAAATAAACAAACCTCTCCTAGCAACAGGGAACAGGAACCTGAAGGTAGAGTGTCACATGTCGCACAATCATCAAGCGCGCGCACACACACACACACACACACACTGTAAAAACAAACCAGCCTCCTGCAGTGTCTGTCTGAGTCCTTGCAGGGCTGTGAACTCCTGGGGGCGCTGGCGGAGGAAAAGGCCCACGATCCACCCACCCACTCACAACCACCCGGGGGTGCTGCAGCGGCGGCCACAGGAAATGGGTGGGACTCAGCGGGGGAGAGAGGGGAGGGAGAGTCGGCACACAGGATGTTGCAACTCAAGAGGCTCAGAGGCAAAAAAGAAAAAAAAATTCCATCATTGCAAAACTGCCGGATTGGATCCAGGGATCCCGGTCAGGACACGTCGACGTCGTCGTTGCCCCTCCAGACAACTCTGTTCTCTGTGCAGGCCCTCCGTGATGTCACAAAGGGCTGGCAGCACACACACACACACACACACACACAGAGATTATATCTCACATCCTGTCAGAGCCGCTTCTCTCGCTGCTGCCGTCACTTCACATAAGGGTCCGGCTGCTCGTTCTTGCAGGGTCTTAGGGACTTTCTAAACTAAAGAAGAAGTAAAAAGCACAACTCATTTGCTTTTTTCTCCAAGACTGCCGTTTGCTGTTGCACCCAACTTTGACACACTCGACTCGGAAAACCCCAGAAAAATAAAGATCCAGACTGACATTTGAAAAAATGTAAAATGTTTCTGAGCAGCTAATTGAGAAGATGTGTGTTTTCACTCCACTTCTCTGCGCAACATCACGGCAGAGCATCCAAAACAAAAAGCCTCAAAGCCCTTTCAAAATAAGAGCACTGGGAGCAAAGCGTCGTTTGAAAGAAAGCAAACTCGCAAGTCACAGGCCCCGGACTCATTCGTTTGCGGCAGCCAAATAACTGATGCCTCTATAACAGACGGAAGGACGGATGGACAGGACGGACAGACGGACGGACACTTTTCTTTGGACAAAGAGTCGCAGCTGTACAGCTTCATGGTGTCCAAAAAAAGAAGAGGAATAAGAAGAAAGCAATTCCGAACAAATAGATCGTGACTCGTTTGTGAGTCGGCAGTGAGTCACTGACGAGCAGCTGAAACTGGCAACGCTGCGTCTCGCACCTGCTGCCGGGGGGAGGGCGTGTGTGTGTGTGTGTGTCGGGGTGGGGGTTGTTGGTCCACTGTCCACGCGGCGAGCCAGAGGGGGTCAGAGGTCGCCCTGTGCACTGATGTAACCTCACCCTCGGCCTCCCCGCCGATGGACTACACTGTTACAGCACTATAAACAGTTTTTTTAAAAAAAACAACAATTATACAGGAGGAGCTGAAGGGGCGGAGCCACCCTGGCCTGACTCCGTCCCCTCCGCCACCACCGCCACCTGGCTCACTAATTGATATTTACGGCTGTGCTCTGTGACAACTGGAGGCCACACAAACGCCTACCAATCATATTTGGCAGTAAACTAAACAGTGCAAACTGTCCCCGGCAGGCAGCCAATAAATTAGGGACCTTTCACTGGTTTTAAGGCAAGGGGCCAGCGCACCATCAAGGTTGGTTGCAGTCTAGACGCTTGTCCTGAAACCACTTTCTGTTTCCAGTTGGAGGCTGAACAGACTGGAAAGACTGGTATTTCCCGGCCAGTGTGTGTGTGTGTGTGCGCACGCGTGTTTGCGACTGTTGCGTTTCCGTTTTGCGGTCCTGCATTAGGAATAAAGACGTATTATATAAAAAGCCCAAAGAGTCAACTGTGACTCTTATTAAATTTCCCACCCAAATTTGTCTTCTATTTCCGAAGCAGCCATCACTTTCGTAAAACAACGCACTGCATGTCTAGTTTGGCTAACTGTTGCTTTTTTGCTTCGCATTTTTAAAAAAAAAATCAGCTATTTAAAATAAAGAGAAACACAAAAACAAGGGGAAGGTAAAAAAAAAAAAAGTATTCGTCTTATATCGTTTGAATTGTCCCTTTTAAAATAGAGTGACCGTCTGCCGCGACGTCACTAGCTGCGTTTCCATAACCCCTAGAATTGTACAAAACCGAAATATCGCAATAAAACACTGGTCATGGAAACACCTAAACCTTGAAAAACGTATATAGATGTATCGATATAGAGGTATATCGCAAAACTGTCATGGAAACACTTTTTCCGCCTTTACAAGTCACCAGACGTGACGTACGGGGTCACGTGACCAGTTCACTTAAAGTGAAAATGGCCCTTATGTTTGGACGGAGAGGGAGACGGAATATGTCTTACAAGTCATCAAAGAGAAAAATATAACAACCATTCTTGACAGCAAACAAACGTAAACAAACAAAAGCAAACGTAAATCTCGCGGAATGAGATTTTACGGGAATTACGGTTTATGCACATCACACCATTCACTGGAAACACCTGCAAATCGTAATTGTACTTTGTCGAAGTTTTAGAGACATCGCGTTCATTTTGGGAAAAACTGAAATGGAAACGGAGCTACTTCCTTGCAGCCGGGGACTGTCCGGTGATGTCACTTCCTGTGGACTCACCGTTGAAGAAGTTCTTGACCTTGAGGTAGCCGACGCTGAGGCGCAGCACCGACAGCTTGTCCAGCCGCGAGCGCACCTCCTCGCTGAAGGGCAGCAGGCTGGTCAGCTTGTCCAACTCGCCGTTGAGGCGGTCGCGGTGGCGCTTGGATGGGTTGGACTTGGCGCCATCGGGGGGTGGCCGCTTGGGGCTGCAGAGGAGCAAGAGGGAGGAGTTACAATAGATAGATAGATCGATGGACTACACTGTTATTACTATACAGTAGTTACAGTTGTTCCGAGAACATTAAAAATTAATCTCTGTACAACAAACAACCAAAGCCGATGTGCAAAAGACAGTCAAATTGTGCAGAGGCAGGGATAAGCAAGGTTTATGAAGTCCAAATCAGGAAGCAGCACACTTAGCCCTCTGTTTGCAGTTGCACACTTAGCCCTCTGTTTGCAGTTGCACACTTAGCCCTCTGTTTGCAGTTGCACACTTAGCCCTCTGTTTGCAGTTGCACACTTAGCCCTCTGTTTGCAGACGGAGAAGTGCGCTGCACAACAGGCTGAGTTTTTCACTTCCAGCTAAAATATGAAGCTTCTTTGGATCCTTCCATGTGTTCGGAGAGGAGCGCCACCTAGTGGTGGTGGTGGGGGTTCGTGGTCACCGACGTGGGAAAGGAGAAAGAATGCCCTTTGTGACATCGCACGCACATTTGGCAGGAAAGGAGGAGCAAATACGGATGGGAGAATTTTCTTAGAGAGCAAATGTTTAAAATCGCATTTTTGAACTTTTGCTACCTACAAAAGAAATGACAAACTTTATGTTTATTATCGATTCTTATCGCTGCGTCTTTACTGATGACAACAATTCAGTGAGACGTCAGTGCCGGGATGAGTGATAACGACGCTGTTTGCGCAAAGGGAGCCGATTCTGCGGCGCCCTGCTACATTCAGTGCAAGGCATCTCTGAAATTAGAGCCTGTAATCGCTGCAATCAAAATCAAATTCCACACGGCTGCTGCAGCTGTCGGGGGGGGGTGTGGGTGTGGGGTGGGGGTGGGGGGGGGGGGTGACATCAACAGCGGCTGATGTCACCTGATCTCTGAGGTCTGCCGTCTGGACGGAAATGAACCTGAGCCCTTCTCTTCTGGACACACACACACACACACACACACACACACACACACACACACACACACACACACACCCTCCACATCAGGCTGGAGGGGGAATCAGTTCGAGACAGGGCAGTATATATAAAAAAAGACAGTGGAGTGAACCTGCACACGTGTGCGCACACACATGCACATGCACACACACAAACACACGCACACCCAGCTGCACGTCTGCTGCAAAATCGGGTTCAGATGTGGCAGCCGATGAACCCGCTGGGATTGTGGGGTCAGGTGAGGCCAACCAGGAGGCTGACAGTGTGTGTGTGTGTGTGTGTGTGTGTGTGTGTGTGTGTGTGTGTGTGCATCTGACCTTTGCCCCTCCCACACCCTGCTAAAATAAAAAAAACATGCAAAACAGTCTGTGCGGCATCCACTTAAGGGTGCCAGGTATGTCAAAGCTTCGGGCCAATCAGACGCGGCTGTGCTGGCCGCCACCCACGGAGACGGTGGCTAGGTCGCTAACTCGCAGCGAGGCTGCAAGTACCAAATACAGGAGAAAGTTGTCAGGCACTGCCTGCTTGCTCGGAGGGGTTAAAAAAAAAAGCACAAAAAAGCTGAAAAAAAACAAACTTGATTGTTCATGACTGTTAACTCGGCAGATGCAAGGAAGACGAATTAAAGAGGAACGAGCTGCCCGGGCGGGTTGTAAGCTGAGTCACATGCAAAGTGAGGACGCCCCCCCCCCCCTCCCCCCCACCAGCCTAAACAAGACATCTGCTTCCAATGAGGCCACAGAAAAAACAGGACCTGGTCTGGAATGGAGGCGAGATGACAATCAGCAGCCAGCGCTGATAGTTCCTGCCTAATCCACCAGATCTGCCCTGGAAACTGGGTGTGCATGCGCGTGTATGTGTACCCGTGTGTGTGTGTGTGTGCCAGTGGGTTTTTTTCTGAGTTTGAAGAAAGAAACACTCCCCTGCGTTCGCACAAAAGCTGCTGTGTGTGCGCCGGCCGGGCAGCGACACCTGAGCAACAACAAGAAGGAGCCGAATAAGCTGTTGGCGTCGCTTTGCTGCTGGAGTTGTGATAAGGGGGAGGGGGGAGGGGGGAGGGGATAGAACACGGTGAGGCTGCACCCTTGTGATTCCTGGATGCTTTTCTTTTTGTGTGTTATTATGCCCGGGGATTTTGCAGGTCGCAACAATGTTGCCTGCATTTTTTAGGATTTTTTTAAAGGACATTTTTTTCTATTTTTAGAGAACTGTGTTCACACACACACACACACACACACACACACACACACACACACACACACACACACACACACACACACACACTTTGCATGCGCAGACGTCCTAAAAAAAAACCCGGTGTCAGGGGAGGACAGTTGCATACCGGCTGCACGATTTTCCCTTTTCCTGCCTTTAATTAGTCAGAGCACAAAAAGTCAATGAGTCAATGTGATTTTCGTTCCATCTTTATCTATTAAACCACATGGTGAAAAACATGGTGACATCCCGCTAATTTTAGTGGAACAGAGGCTTGAGATGTGTTTTCCATTAATGATTATCAGTGCACACAATCCGCCATCTTTTGCACCATAAATTCAATATCTCTGAGAAACGGCGGGCGAGTCTGCTGTTCCTTTATCATTCCACGCCCAGCGAGACAACACGAGCTGGCCGCTGCTCCCAAATTCATCTCCCAAATCCATCTCAACGTAAACAACGCAAGTAGACGCACGCCGAGCGTTTGCAGGGGCATCGCAGTGGGGGCTGGAGGTTGGCTTCTTCTCATCAGCGCTGCCACGCTGTGGAACAACTGTGGCTGACCGTGTCGCTCCAAACTGGAAGAGGCACAGAAACTAGAACGGGCCTTTTGATAGAAATGGAAGGTGGGTGGAATAAAACATGATTCCTCTCAAACACACTGCAGCGAAAGCTCCTTTAGATCAATGGCATTTGTTTAAACCACCATTCTGGAAAAAATGAGAATCGCGATTTTCGTGATTTTCTTTGTTTTGAATTGAGATCACGATTCTCTCACGATTGTCTTTCAAAACAAATATTTATTAAACTTATTGCCAACAGTTGTAAGTGCAACATCAATAAAAAAAACAAAAAAAAACAATAGACATCAACGACAGATCAGGAAGTGCAATGTTTGAAAAGTATTTGCGGGACGGCACTGTGTAGCACTTGTCTAGTGTGTTTATCTATTTCCTGAATCCGTTGCTTTGAACAGTGTTGACTGGAGCCATACAGTGTTTGCCAACTTTCGTTTAGAAAAATAAAGGAGGCCTCCCGCAGTGGTCGGCGCCATGACCTTCATAGGCTCGTGGCTCGCCAGTAGTGGGAAATCATCACTTTAAAAAAAAGAGTTTCAACAAAGTATACTGGATGGATGCAAAACGGGTCGCACCATTTCATCGTCAAATACGGGACAATTCTGTATTTAAAGGGACATTTGACAATTCTAGAGCCATCATTTTAGCCAGGTAATATAAATAAGTGATTGCCTCTGCAAGATCCCTGTGCCTGCGGGAGCTAGACAGGCGTGGGGATGCGCTATATAAGGTGACCTGAACGCTGGCTGCAGGGAGAATTTAAAGTGATTTTAAATACAGAGTTTAAATTTGAAGGACCCGTTTCTGCGCAATTTCACTCATTTATCTTCAATGCTGGACCCCCAGTGCAGCAGCCTCACACCACTATTTACTTTCCCAAAACTCTCATATTTCTCACATAGTCTCATATTTAGCCCTCTGTTTATAGTCTCCCAACAAAAATGAGGCAGTGTTGGACCTCCCACAAGGGGGCAAAAATAACAGAACAAGGCGTCTGAGAGGGCGGAGCCAACACCTGGCTGGCTGCAGGTGTGCTAGCAAACGCTAGCACATCGGCCATTTCGACTTCGTGACATCACAGAGGGCCGAAGACAGCCCCCCTTCCCCCGCAGACTACGGGTAGCTGCAGAACCATGAAAAGGAACGCAAAGAAATATTTTTGTCTGGTTCCGAGGGAACAGAGAGTAAACACAGCGCTGCTGCTGCTCCTCCTCCTCCTCTTCCTCCTGCACCCCCACCGCCCCCTCCACCTCTCAGCGATCTGATAACAGATTTGCTGGCCGATGAGCTCGAGGTCCTGCTGCTGCTGCTGCTGCTCAGCTGGAGTAAACCCCCGCCCATGGGCCTCCAGTGAGTGGCCGAAATGACCAGAGAGCAGAGCAGATTAATGCACATGGTTCTGTTTGGACCACCAACCAGAACCATGCAGAGCTGCAGAAAAAAATAAGAACCTCTGTGTTTTTTTGTGCGTCTGTCGGCCCCTATTTTAAATGTTCTGCAGTCCCAGAAGTCGCAGAGGTGCAGTGCCCACTCATCGTAACTCGCTCCCTCTGACAGCGTTTCCGCTCCGAGGAAAAAAAAAGTGAGGGACAGAAAGAGAAAGAGAAGAACTCCACGAGAGAAACTTTTTCCCCAAAAAACAAAAAAAAAACAGAGCCGAGGGAAACATGGCTAACTTATGTAAGCGTTTGCGTGACACGAAACTATGTTAATTTGTGTAGAGGGAGGGAGGAAAGAAACAACCTTCAGCCAAAAAAGAAAGAGAGAGAGACAGAAGATGGGGAAAAAAGTATGTTGTGGCAGCAGCGGCGGCAGCAGCAGCAGTTGGAGGAGGAGGAGAAAAAAAAACAGAGTCTCAGATTACGCCATCCTCCCTCCTCCCTCGTGGAAACATTGCGTGAGAGCGCTCTCCCTCCACATCCTGATTATGATTAATGCAGGTAGTGCCGTACACACACACACACACACAGACTGAAACCGCGGTTCTGACAGGGTTCTACTCGTGGTTCTCCGCCCAGCTTGTGGTTCTGTGACGGAGCCGTTAACACGACCCCCGTCTGGGCTTGTGAAAGTTAAAAATCACAAAACGGGTACAAAGAAAAGTTGAAGCCAGGACGACGACGTTCTCAGAGGGTTCTCGGTTCTGCACAGATCCAACGTGTCCCCCTGTGGTGCGTCTGAGGTTCTAATTAAAGCTAAAAGTTCAGCAGAGCGCAGGGGGAAGAGAACCTCTGGGAAAGTTATCTTGTAAAGCCTGATGCGTCAGAAAAACTGTTTCCACTCAGCAAAGTGTGAAACACTTTGAGAGTAAGACCTCGAAAGCCTGCAAGACAAATAAGAGTCACCAAAGAGGCGTGCGGTCGAAATGCTGCTTTGAAATCTTTGAAGGTAGCAAAAAGGTGCAGAAAGGAAACATTTCAACACAACTTCACCTACATCGCCCGCACACCTTCTTTGCAGCGTCAATGGAAGGACGATGCAAAGGGAAAATAAAGTCTTTAGGATGTCTGTGAGTAGGAAAATAGTGCTTCAAAGAACCACAAACGATGTTTTTTTTCACAGCGCCATCAAGGCGGCTGTAATCAGCTACTAAGAGACTTTAGAACAACCTCTTGAAGTGGCGGCGCAGCACATTTCAGAGGAGCCTTTTCATTCTGACGGCTGAATCCACTAATCCTGTTACCACATCTATTGAATCAACTTCACAGCCGGAAAAAAAAAAATCCTCTGTCAAAGGTTGATAAGGCCACTGTGCAGATTTATCACCGATGCTCATTAACGTGTTACAGCACCGTCATTACAACTCAAACAGCTCGCCCATGATGCAACGCTCTGGTTTAAGGCTTTCACAGCGGGAGGGGGGGGGGGGGGATTGTTTCTAAATGAAAAAAGTTGCCGCAGAAGATTTGTCATAAAAGCCACACAAGGCGGCTCAAGTCTCTTTTATGGACCGGGCAAATTGCAATTAGAACCAGGGACAGAGCCCCCCTCACCACCTCCCACGACCCCCACCCACCTTCCACTACCCACCCCCTCGACAAAGAAAAAGGCATGTTTCCGCTCTCTCTGGGGTGATACTAACTTTTCAGGAGGAAAACCCCAGAAACAATTTTGCATATTGTACATTTCAAAATAAAATCCACATCAATGCATCAGCACTGCAACAGGACATTCCTATGAAAAACAGTAATAAAGTGCATGAGTTAATCCAGTGCATCTTGATTAAACTTTGCCCTTTCATGCTTTACTGTACCAAAAAAAATAAGATTTTCTGGCCTCTAGGATTCTGATTGACGGCAGGAGGGTTGGGGGCACGAAGGTGTTTTGCACAGCTGCATGCTGCAAGTTGAAAACAGGCGAGTTCGCTGCAAATGAGGTGCAAAGTAGTATGAATTGTTTCTTGGTATAAATCAATGCAAGCTGGGAGGGTGGTGGGCTGCTGGTGGTGGTGGTGGAGGGGATGCATTGCGCGAGCTCCGTGCAGAAATAACTGGGATATTTGTTGGTTAGTGGTATAACAGTGGAACAAAGGATCAGCAGACGGATCGCCTTCAGGAACATCGTATGAATATAGGACATACCAGTGAGCTCAGAAGGTCACGGAGACTTACAATAAAAATCATTGTTACGCCAATTCTCTATCCAGCGCTACACAATGACACAGGCGCACAGACTTGTATGGTGAGGAGAGCAGAAAGTGGACCGGGACGCCCGCCAAAGCTGTGTGTGTTTTGTGTGTTGTTTCTATATTACTGTGTTATAAACTCACATTTTCTGAACCGGCTTCTTCCGCTTCTTCGCCGCGTACTGCGCCGGGTTGGTCAGCATGGCGGAGTCGGGCAGTGGGGCGACTTTGGGGGCCGAGTACGGAGCTTTTATATCCGCGTCTTGTCAAACACGTGAACGGGCTGGTGGCGACTTACATACCCGGAAATAGACTTCTTCTTCTTCTTCTTTTGTTTACATGTATAAAAGTCCGTGGAGGGAGGGGCAGGAAGGGAAATCAAACTATAGGAAGAAAATCCCCTGCGCTGTTCGGTGGTCCTTGGTCGAACCTGGTCGTCGTCGGAGAAGAAGGGACGAAGACGGAGGGAGGAGGAGGGAGGAGGAAGAAAAAGTTTCCTTGTCGCCGAGAGGCTAGTCCAAATAGCCACCGAATGTTGCTAAAGTGTCACAAAATCCCACACAAAACGGCGACGTGCGAGCACGTCGACGCGACTACGGCGACTTTGGTGCTCCGAAGAAAAAAATAGTCCCTCGGAGGACTTTGACTTTATGTAAGCCGTCCGCGCGCCGCGCGTCACCACGAGACTTTGACAGCAGACTCGCAGACGCTGCCGCCTCGAGCGCCCCCTTTCGCTCACTGTAGTCGTGTGAACGTGAGTGCGGCGGCGGCGCGCATTGTTAGTTTTTTTTTTTGTTTTGTTTTTTGTAAGAGCGGATTTTTTTTTTTAAGGCGGAACGAATGAAGGCCAACGGGGAGACTGAAGAGGGAGCCTCAGTGGAGGGGACGCGCCGCAACCCGGACGACCTTAACATGGACAGTCGCAGCTTTCTATCGGCGCTTCAGAGGCTAACAACTGCACGATTTACATGGAAAATTGTTTTTGTTTGTTTTTTGGACATCGATAAGACAACAAAAAAAGATACAAGAGTACTTGTAAGTCCTAGAATCGAAGTGATAGAGTCGAAATTATTCCACAAGCAGGACATGAAGTAAATATTTTTGCGTTCTGCTGCAATTTTATGTAAAAATCGAAGTAACTAAGCTTACCTTACCACTAAGATATATATAAATATAAAAAAACTCCTATAAAATACAATGTATCATTGATTCGTTATATCACAATAATAATGAACTACTGAATCTGAAATGTGAATATGATTTTTGAATGAAAATAACATACAAACATGGATTTATCAATGATAAAATGAAATAAACAGATACGTCATTCAATTTTGTCACTTCAACTTTTGGAAAACTGTTTGCACTGAGTATTAGATTAGATTAGATTAGATTAGATTGAACTTTATTGATCCCAAATTGGGAAACTACACAGTTGCAGCAGTCAAAAAACAATACAAAAAGTGAAAATAGAAGAATAAAAATAAACTATAAAGTAGTTACAGTTTACAGTTAACAGTGGTTAGACTATACAGTAGTTACAAGATAAACAATAAAATATAAAGTCCAATCGATCTATGTACAACAAACACCAGGGGTAGGGGGACCAGTGTGGCTTTAAACTGGTTAAATTAGGACGAAGCACAGTGAACTCCTTAGCCAAAGCACCTACAACAACCTCTGTGTCCCTCCTCCATCCTCTCTCATAACTGCCATCCAAACAGGTCATGTCAGGCGTTGTGACGGTCCCCCCTCCCGACTTCGACGCCCCAGATGCTGTGCTGCTGGCACGACAGCCTGCACCAGCCTTTTGTTTAAATAGCACGAAAATCGCTGGCGGTTAAAACAAATACTTTGACAGAAAACACAGTCGATTGAGAGATTTTTCCCAGGGCCGTTCTGGTGAAAACAACTCAGACGTCATTGTTGGATTTATTTATTTAATAATAGTTAATTTATTATCTCTTGGCTGGACAAACTGTGACTTTGTCAATTCACGCTCGGTGCCTATCTGTTGGGTTTTTGTTTTTGTTTTGCTTTTTGGCTTGTTGCTTCACGCCGCTGCCCACATTGAAAACAACAAGTGTGTTACGCCACCACACGGCCGGCGCGTCACATATTTTCTCCCATATTTTGCCATTTTGGCAACGGGACGGTCCGCCGACACTCTTCTGGAGCGCCTCCGCACTCCATTTTTCCAGGCTGGTTTATACATATTTACATAAATGTGGTGTCAGCGTGATAAATTGTTGTGTTTTCCCTTCTACCCAGCTGTTTATCACTTGCGACGTCTCGCCATGACAGCTTAGCTTGCGTAAGGCGCAGCTCGCTTCCAAAACAGCCCCGGGGTCGTAAAACACGAGCCGTCACTCGGTGGGATTCTTCTGGACCAGAACAATGACTAGCATGGTGGCGTTTTACTGTTTCGGTCTTTTGCGGCTGAGAAGATAGACCTTCTCAAGCTGGGCTCTAAAATTTGACAGAGTGGGCCGAAGCAGGAGCAGAGGGATGGAGTGTTTTGGTGACCCACCTCATAGGAGGAAAAGTTTTATAATATGTAGAAAACATGTGCTTTCATTGTCATTTGAAAATGAACAAAAGCATTGCAACAAAATATGTCTCTCTGAAGCCCCACCCCTCACAGTAGCTCTTTAGTGAAATGACTCTTACAACACTGCAAAAATGGATGAAACACAGCTATTACTATTGATACAATTTCTCAAAGTTCAGCGGGTCAGATTGAAAAGCTTAACAGGCTGCATATGGCTCCCAGGCTGTAGTTTTTACCCCATGCCTGTCTAGAGTGTTCTTTTAGCCATTAGCTCGAGCTTGACGAGTTTGCGCTTTCAGTCCAACAGGAAATTCCAGCAGGGGGTCGCTAAGAAGGAAAAAAATTAAACTAAGTTATGACAGAGAAGCAATTGGACAACCACATCTTGTAAATCAGGATGGACAGAGGGTACTCGTGAGGATTACTTCCTGTTTGGAAGCTGGACTTCCCGCCTTTTTCTCAAATCCGAGGCTACTGATTGGCCCGGTAATATTCTGATTCTGAACCAGCATCTGTGCTGAAAAATCCCCCAATTGCAAACGTAGCTCCGTCTTTAGGACTTTGCCCCACCCCTTTGTTTTTTTTGTTTTTTTACCTCATAAAACCCCATAAAACGATGATCGCTTTGCTCATACCTTGTTATTGCCTGCCGTTTCTCACTTCCTTTTACGAGCGCTCCACACGTCAGACTTCGAGCTCCAGGTGGGTTGGCACAGGCCGGGGAGGGGGCGCTCCTGTGAGCCCTTGTAATCCGTGGCGGGTCGCCTAACGCTGCAGTGCTGCCGGTTCTAAGAGTTGTGCCTGCATCCCGCCGTGCCACCACAAAGGCTGCAGGCGACTGCGGCTTTTTATTGCGGTGTTTTAACACGGCAGTAAAAACCGACTCGCAGGGCACGACTCGGTGAACTCTCGCTGGCCCTTAAAGGAAGGTGTCGTTTCAGAGAGGGTGGGGTGTGGACACCGTTACTAATCCCAAATGTGCATAATTACAGAAACAATACAGTGCAAAAGAAGGAAATTATATTAATTAAACAAAACACAAAAAACATTGTCAATGCTTTCCA
The DNA here is from genome assembly GCA_009823395.1 of Thamnaconus septentrionalis. Taxonomy (NCBI): domain Eukaryota; kingdom Metazoa; phylum Chordata; class Actinopteri; order Tetraodontiformes; family Monacanthidae; genus Thamnaconus; species Thamnaconus septentrionalis. The sequence continues at coordinate 3,418,009 of CM020501.1, read as the reverse complement.
ATGCAGCCAATCAGATTTCTTCAGTCCCAGTGGAGCCACTTGGTAAGAGTTCCAGGTTTCCCATTGGTTCCCATTCCTGATGATTTAAAAGAGGAAAAGAAAAAAAATATCCAGGGCAGAATTTCCCAGAATTATTGGATCAATGTTCACATCTCGCAAAAACTGAGGATTAAGTTCCAAGTGACTGGAGAGACAAAAGCTGGGTGAAAGATACATCCTGCGGATGTGCTGGGACACATCATTAGTGATGTACCCTGGGGTCATTGGGTGTTTCGGGTCTTTCAACATCAGACACCCTCGCCCAGGTGACCCGATGGGGATTGATCAGACCCCAGCCTGTGTCCAGGCAGCATTTCCCCACAACTCTGCCCCTCTTCATCCATAGCCACCTTGTGGATTTCTCTGCAGTTTCTGTTGCGGATCTAATGGCCTTCCTCCTTGCCTCCCCAGTGAGGCCCAGCAGCGTGAACACTTTGCTGAGTGAACGCCCTGCAAATCCTCCGCAACCCACCCCTAGCGGCTCGCAGCGAGTTCTCCAACCCTGCCTCCTGCACTCTTCCACCAGCTCCTGGCACTTGGCACACTTTCTCTCGTTGGCCTAATCCATGCGCTCTTCCAAGGGCACTGTGAGCTCCAGCATGATCAACTGCTTGGTGGAATCTGACAGGATGATCAAGTCTGGATGAAGTCGTGTTGGTGTTATCATGGTTGGGAACTTCAGCTGTTTGCCAAGGTCCACTTCAAGCTGCCAATCAGTGGCGAAGGTGAGGAGACCAGACTTTGCCCGTGATGGAGTGTTGGGCTTCTCTCCGGCTCTGAGGAATATGATGGTCTTTGGCTTGTGGTGACATTTGTTGGTGCTGATAGCAGTGGCTAGGCTATCGGCAACTGCCCTAAGCACCTGGTTGTGGCGCCAGCGATAGCGCCCTTCTCCAAGGGCTTTCGAGCAGCTGCTGAGGCGGTGTTCCAAGGATCCCCGTCCTGAACATTGGGGACAGGCTGGTGTTTCAATTTTGCCCCAGATGTGGAGGTTGGCTGGACTTGGTAGGACATCATAGACAGCCTGGACTAAGAACCTGATACGATGGAAGTCTGCTTTGCAGATGTTTGACCAGGTGAACATCCTTTGCAGAACAGTCTCCCATTTAGTCCATGCTCCTTGCTGTCCCACTCCCACCATCCTGCTGGCTCGCACTTCTTCCACGCCTGGCTGCACTTCCTCCTGAACAAGATGTTGCCGCTCTTTTCCTTTGCCGTTTTCAACCCTGACATGGTAGCACATGTCCGCTTCGTCAGCCGCTCCTCACCCTTAAAGTGGCTTCCATCCCGAGTGGGAGTCAGCTGGAGCCGGCTCCCAGTGATAAACACGTGGCGCAGGCCGTCCCCATAAAAACACAACAACGCCGCAGTAAATAAAAAACGTAAAGATGCTATAAAAAAGGAGAAGAAGAAGCCGCAAAGTGCAAAAAGACACGGCAGACACGTGCCAGAACGTTGCATCACTTCCTCTGAAGGGAAAGAAGAAAAAACAACAGGCCAATTACAGCGAGAGAGATGTTCCCAGAATTTCACAGTCCGGGGTCACCGGAACCTGGGACACAGAAAATGCTGTGCATTCCAAAACCAGCAGGAGTGGTATTCTTATAATTCCACCTTTTTTTAAGACATCACAGAGAGCCTGTAATGAAATGCCCGCCTTGTGGAAAGGAGAAGCGGCAAAATCAAAGGGCGAGCTGAGGAAACAGGAATCAATTGGGCTGGTGAATTTAATTTGATCAGTGCTTCGCTATATAAATTTTGTTCCCGCCCCATGTGGTCAAAAGAAATATGATTAAGGCACAGGAAAACCACTTGAAGCCGGCGGATTCCCGCAGTGAAAACTATTTTTAATCCCTGCTCTTTAACTCGGGAACCAAACGAAAAGACTCTTCCCTTCTGAAGAAGAAGAAGGAGAAAAAGAAGAAAAAAAGAGGAGAAAAGCTGCCTGCGACATCTGCCACCAATTTACCGGGCCAGCCCGCTCATGGTGGCCAGACGCCACCATGAGCCGGCGCTGAGTGGCAGCCGGCCATGTCTGCCACGACTCCTTGCCTCTGAAGGTCCGAGGCCTGGTGTGGCAAGGAGCCGACGTGAGAGGCGGCAGGGCTGTAATTTGGAGCAGCTGCCATCTTTTAATCACCATCTTGATCTACGTCCTGACGTCGCTAATTTGAGACGCGTCTCGTTTTGGAAGACGTTGACCGCTGCACCGATTGCGCAATCGGTGCAGCGGTGTCAGAACTAAGGCCTGCTGCAATACCAAGGGTGACCATCATGGCAGCAATTCAGGAGCGATAAACATAGAAGTACTTTTAATTCAAATTGAAAAATTGGTAGTGTTTCAATATTGTCCAAAGTTTCATTTTGGACTCAGTGTGGCTCCCTACAGGACGTGGCCTTTATAACAGTTTACTCCTTATTCGAGCGCAAGAGAAATATTGATTTGTGGCAATAAAAAAAATAAAAAAATAAAAAAATAAAAAATGCAATTTGTGAAATAGATGAAAAACAATTAGAGGGTTGAGCTCAAACCTCAATGTTTTCACGAGGGCATTCAATCCATCAACCCAAAGTGTGACTAGGTGAGCGTGCTGGGAAGTGATCCTGGTCCAGACCCTCCAGTTTCGATGACTCACCACCGTCTGGAAAAATAAAACCAGTGTTTATTCATTTCGTTTTTATTTTTTTGGTTTATTTTTTTGCTTCACAGTGATGAAACTAACGAAAGAATGTGAAGTGCTGGTCACTCAAGCACCCAAAGCCCACAGAAATGATTCAGCTCTCATCCAAAAGCGGAAGAACAGGTCCAGTGGTCTGGCGGTGTTGTGGTGTGTAACGTCCACCATGCTGTAAACACACACCGAGAGTGAGACGGTGGTCCAAATACTCTAACCAAAAAACTCCAGCGATTCAGGCTCCTTCCAGAGCCGCCCGACCCGGGAGAGGTTGCGCTCGCACGCAAAGGTCCCCACATTCTCTGGATGGTGACTTCACAGTGTGTGTGTGTGTGTGTGTGTGTGTGTGTGTGTGTTCTATACAACTCTTGGGACGAACCACACCAGCCTCAGATTCCTTCTGCCGTTCCACACACTGTGACTCAGCTCGCCTTGGCCTTCTTTTGGCTCATCTGGGTTTGATTAACAACACACACACACACACACACACACACACACACACTAGATGTAACGGTGGCTTCCCATGAACCCAGCTACCCCTGGTAGACAGAATCCAATGGGACGATGTTCCTCCCCTCTTCCTCCTTCTTCTCTTTGCGGTCCTCCTTTGTTCTCCTCCCTGACCAACACTCTTCCAGGACATTCCAGGACTCTGATTTATCATTATTATTATTATTTTCTTTTTTTTTTCTCCCTCGTGTGTGCGGTTGGTTTTGCGGCATTTTTTTGTTGTTGACATTTTTGGACCGAGACCAAACTTTCTCAGAGTCTTGTATCGGCTGATTTTTCTGACTATGTAGGAGCCAACGTGTTATTTAACTTGGCTCCTGGTCCAAAGAAATGTCATTGGCTGTACTGCCAATGAGCTCCGCACGCTAAAAAACACTCGTCGCGGTCCAAGCGTCTCAAAGAATATCTGTCACATCACCGCCGTGTGGTGAAGAGCTGCAGGTATCCGGCCAGCTTCGCTCTGGTTCTTGTTAAGCGCTGAACAGTCTAGGTTTTATTTGCAAAATTTTTTTAAAAAAAGAAGAAAATAGCATCCTTCTGTGAAACTATACCATTCCTTTTATGTGTTGAAATCTAATAATCTAATAACGCTGATTTGTATTGATTGATTTTGGGGCCAGCAAGTATTGTCACATCGAGAGTGAGTCCACTTAAATCTGGATATCATACATAACTTTAAATATTGTGAAAACACATGACTGAAGAGCCGGGCGTCTTCCAGGACTGAGAGGTCTCTCCATCTCCTCCATCTGATCAAGCGCCAAAGGTTTCACACACACTCAGGTGCGATACTATGTTGCCCTCCAGTGGTAAATTTTGGGTACTGCCGTCTGTCGTTTCTGCCCATGAATCGGTTTCCAAAGGCCTTCGGTTTACCAAAAACCTTTCGATGGAGCAAGATTAAGTCGTAACATTAATTAGTATCACAAAGAGCAACCTCACCAGCAAAGCCGCCTGTCCAAACTTGAAAAAAGCCACCATAAAAGTTCTTCTGAGACAACAAAGCCCACTCATCGGTGTTTGGTTTCTAAGTGATGCAACGCCTCTGCCTCTAGAAACGAGGCTGTGGTAGGAGGTTCATCATGTAGCGGTCACATTACAAAGACTATACATCTTTATGGTTTTTTGACTTAACTTTGAACCCGTTTCAGTCTGGAACAGTCACTTCATTTTATGGATAAATGGTGGATCAGCTCTTAAAATACAAGAGCGCATTTCTTCATGATGATTCCATTTAATAAAGACCAGATTTCACTATGTAAATGGTAATCTGAACTCTCATTTGTTTTGTGTTAAATTGACATTTTTATTCATTTATAAAAGCTTTTGAGTTGTTTCAGTAAACACATGACAACATTTCATTTTTTTTCAATGCATTTATTACCACTTTCAGAGCCAGGAAGAACACTGGAATGTGCAAAGTGTGTCTTTTTTCTCTTTTTTCTTCTTTTATTTTTTAAAACGTTAAGCCATGTTGACTGTCCCAACTGCATGTGAACCACAAGGGAGCATCAGCTTGAACGGCGATGAAGCCTGGTGCTTCAGTACTCTTCTCCTTCGTCATCCTCATTATCTGCGCTGTCAGTGCCGACCTCCTCGTAATCCTTCTCCAGGGCGGCCATGTCTTCTCTGGCCTCAGAGAACTCTCCTTCCTCCATCCCCTCTCCGACGTACCAGTGGACGAAGGCCCTCTTGGCGTACATCAGGTCGAACTTGTGGTCCAGGCGGGCCCAGGCCTCGGCGATGGCTGTGGTGTTGCTCAGCATGCACACGGCCCTCTGCACCTTGGCCAGGTCTCCTCCGGGAACCACGGTGGGAGGCTGGTAGTTGATGCCCACCTTGAAGCCTGTGGGACACCAGTCCACAAACTGGATGGTGCGCTTGGTCTTGATGGTGGCGATGGCCGAGTTGACGTCCTTGGGCACCACGTCGCCACGGTACAGGAGGCAGCAGGCCATGTACTTGCCGTGACGGGGGTCGCACTTGACCATCTGATTGGCCGGCTCGAAGCAGGCGTTGGTGATCTCGGACACCGACAGCTGCTCGTGGTAGGCCTTCTCCGCTGAGATGACGGGGGCGTACGTGGCCAGAGGGAAGTGGATTCGGGGGTAGGGCACCAGGTTGGTCTGGAACTCTGTCAGGTCCACGTTGAGTGCGCCGTCGAAGCGCAGGGAGGCGGTGATGGAGGAGACGATCTGGCCGATCAGCCTGTTGAGGTTGGTGTAGGTGGGACGCTCGATGTCCAGGTTCCTGCGGCAGATGTCGTAGATGGCCTCGTTGTCCACCATGAAGGCGCAGTCAGAGTGCTCCAGGGTGGTGTGGGTGGTCAGGATGGAGTTGTAGGGCTCCACCACGGCCGTGGACACCTGAGGAGCCGGATAGACGGCAAACTCCAGCTTGGACTTCTTGCCGTAGTCCACGGAGAGACGCTCCATCAGCAGAGAGGTGAAGCCAGAGCCAGTTCCTCCTCCAAAGGAGTGGAAGATGAGGAAGCCCTGGAGCCCCGTGCACTGGTCAGCCTGCACAAGAGTCACAAAATTAGTCAAGGCCATTCATATTTTAAACACATTCTAAACACTTAAGGATGTCGGACTCACCAGTTTGCGAGTCCTGTCAAGCACAAGATCGATTATCTCCTTGCCGATAGTGTAGTGACCACGAGCGTAGTTGTTGGCAGCGTCCTCCTTGCCTGAAATCAGCTGCTCAGGGTGGAAGAGCTGGCGGTAGGTTCCTGTACGTACCTCATCTGAACAGCAACAATGGAGAGATTAAACCATCTGTTGCCATCAATTTATTCCATTCCACCTGCTCTGAAAATGTATATCTTACCGATGACTGTTGGTTCCAAGTCCACAAAGATGGCCCTGGGAACGTGTTTCCCAGCTCCAGTCTCACTGAAGAAGGTGTTGAAGGAGTCATCGCCTCCTCCAATGGTCTTGTCGCTGGGCATCTGGCCGTCAGGCTGGATGCCGTGCTCCAGGCAGTACAGCTCCCAGCATGCATTGCCCATCTGGGCGCCAGCTTGGCCAACGTGGATAGAGATGCACTCACGCTGTGGAGAGGAAACGGGAATTACACATATTTGGGGGGAGGGAGGGGTGGGCACCTTGAAACAGACTTCCGGTCCCGCCCAAATAATCGGACTTGGGAAAAAAAACTTGCAAAGGGCCCTTTTAAAAATAAATAAAACGAAGACAAATAATTTAACAAAAAAAAACCCGTCGAATTTACACAACGTCCCCAAACCACACTGTAATGGTGCCTTCACGGACGTGGCGCTTTCTAGTGGCATACCATTTCTGGGAAAACGTTGCGGAAAGACTTTAAAACTAGGCCTGTCGGCCGAACAGGAACAAAACCAGTTCTTTTGATTAAAAGCTGATGGCGTTCACGTAAGGGGAAAAAAACCTACGAGGTAACCGCAAGCTCGAAAATGCAACTTTCTGACACTTCGGATAGTTATTCATCAAACAATGTTTTTTAATATTTCACACGGTATTTGCGCCCTACAAACATTATAGCTACATTGTAAAACGTACTGCTAAAAAATAAAAAATAAAACCCTCTTGGGCGGGTCGCGCTGCTCAGACGCCATTTTCACTAACCGCCATGAGAAACTGCGTCACGAGGTCATTGTTCCAACAAGCGCGCAAAACTGAACCGAAAAAAACACTTCGGTAAACCTAAATTGGTGGAAAAGCGTCACGTCGGTGACGCTAATCGAAAACGTCAAAATAGAAGATTTTCCTTTTCGTACTCACCATGTTTTCAACAGTTATCCCCTCTGCACCGACTTTAACGACTCGGTTTCTGAAGGAACAGTGATGGGACGGAAGTGGGCTGGTCCATTTTATATGTTTTCCGAAGGGGTGGGGCTTGGGTGACGATTTGAACGTATTTTAGGCGGGAGTGAACGTTAGCCCGCCGACGCGTTTAGGGACAATACGAACTATTTTAAATTTCTTATCTCCGGAGTAATCATGTTTTATGGTGTGCTTGATTATCATTTTGACGGCGGCTTGTGCGGATGAAAGTTCATGAAGCAGTTTGTGAGACCCAGGGCATTTTCTTAAAGCACTGAAAAAAATAAACAAATAATAAACGATTTGAACGGTTGATAAACCCAACATCGTGAAGGTGTCTTTGAAAGCAGCATAACTGAAACTAGGGAGATTATCGACATTATTTGGGCCAAAATCCACGTCCTTCAAGTACACGGATAAATGTGAATTCGACATTTCCATATTCTCTCTGTTAACACAAAATACAGACACCAGATCCACTTTTAGAGCTTTTATTAAAGGTTTGATCTGTGAATAAATATCTGGAACTGCCTGCAACACTCAGCAACCAAGCACTGTGAGCAGAAAGCAGCATAAATATACATGAAGAAGAAAACAAAACAACACCAAACACAATACATTCAGAATACTTGTGTGGCGGCTGCAGACGAGAGCGATGACATCACTGCACAGCAGCCGAGTGGAGCTGCAGGCCGGGATCATTTCCAGGTCGGGGCAAACACAAACTTGACAATCAATGATCACCCGTTATTGCTGAATGATTGTTGAAACTCTTCTGCTGCTTGCTTTGTAGTGATGATGCTGTTCCACCCAGTTACTGTCAAATCACTCAAACTGGCTGAAATGATCCCTGACCTGAGCAATGAAACTACTTTTGGGTTCTGGCTTGGTAATTTGTTCAAGATGTAGGTCACCTGCTTCAGTTTGTACAGACACAACATTGAAAACTTTGCTACAAGCACACACACGCACACACAAAATCCCTCTGGTGATACTGAAAATCTGCACAAACTTTCATGTATGAAAGATTATCTGCACAATAATCAGAAAACAGAACCAGAATTCACCACATTCCAAAAAGCTCATTCAGTTATAAGAGTTTCAGCTCTGCTTTGTGTCCTCACGCGCACACAAACAAACCATCATCCACCATGTGGTACACCTGTGACAACGCACTCTATGCTTAAATATCTGATATTTAAGTAAATAAAAATAAATAGATCGGGAAAAAAAAACAAGTTTCAAACGTGAGAGCACAGAGCAAAAGTCGACACTGTTCACAGAAAACTATTGACGCCATCAGCTGGTGAAAACTCCATGATTTTTTTTAAACATTTTTTACATCATTGTCGAGTCCAGACTGAAGCCATGGATTCAAGTTGGCGACTACGTTTCCCAGACAGCATTGCTGCTGCTAGGGAGTCCAATGGAGTTGATTGTGAGTGCGTTTTGTGCGCCTTGAAAGGTTCATTCTGACATCAAGTCTACGGCAAAGGCCTGATTTTTCAAAGGTGTGAGCTGTAATATTTAAAACAAATATTAAGAAAGAGAACCGTTTTGGGGTTAAAAAAAAAACAAAACAAAAAACAAAAACAAAATAAAATCAGAATTTTGCAACAAAACTTAAAAAAAACATCCGCTTTCAGCTTCTGCTCATCTTTGAATATAAAAAAAAAATCAAAACATATTCATTTTTAAAGTGTCATATTAACAATAATCCAATGTTTCCTCAGTGATCAATGACACACCTACAACTATAAATGTGTAGACTCGTTTACCGCATTAGCAACACACTCGCACGCACGCACATCAATATACACTTCATCATAAATAGATACACATCACACACACACCAATCAGAGTATTTGGGGAAGATACATTCCACCTTGTTGTGATGCTTTTTCAGACTCCTGTTCCAACGTTCTCAGGGTTTTCAGAGTGAAATCTGATCATTTTTATCATTTCAGAGTCCCACCAACTGACCAGCCACAGTTGAATTTACCCAGAATCCAACTGGCAGCTCATTGCGGCGCCCTACAAAGCTACTAAACTGATGAGGGGTGGGGGTGGGGGTAAATACAGAACGAGTAAAATAAAAGCAGGAACATCGATATAAAAACCGACAACATCTAGTAAGACAACGAGGAGCTTTTCACTCTGGAGGGACCTTCGGCTGCTCGCTGCTGGAATCGATGTCACATCCCGAAACCTTCCCGACCGACGTTCCTCCTGCTCAGAGCGTCCTCCTCCACCTCAGTCACATGACCGTCAGAGCGCTTCCCATCCCTCCATCCTGTCCATCACAGCATCCCGTCCAGGTTCTTCTCCACGTTCTGCTTGTCCGTGGCCGGGTCCTGAGGGCTGTACTTGGTGTGGTAGTCACGCAGGATGGTGACCACGTCGTGGTGGCCGAAGTGGACCGCCTCGTCCATCGGCGTGTTGCCCCACCTTCGGACCAAATCGGAGTTCAAAGCCCAATTTCAGAGGAACCACCCCCCTCCACCCACCTTCGTCCGGTATCTCATCTTGAGGTGCCCAATTCAATGGACTGATTTACTTGCGCCACAAATTATCGGAAAAACAAAACACTCGTTTGTTTGGATTCCTTAAGCAGAAGGAAAAGCTCTTTGATGCTTTAGGTTAGGTCACGTTCTAACATTTATACATCTTTACTTTAAGGCTTTTTGACTAAACTTTAAACCCATGAACCAATTTCTGTCTGTAACACAATTAGCTTTTTATTCTGTGGATAAATGGTGGATCTGCTCTTTAAATACAAGAACACATATCTTCATTATGATTTCAGTTAATAAATATCATAAAAATTCCACGATGCAACTCATAATTTGATACCTATTAAATAATTTCACTCTGATCCTTTCTTTTAGGTTAAAAAAATCTGCATTTTTTATATATAAAAATAAAAAAAAAATAAAACAAATAAAAAAAATAAAAATCAGAGGAACTCCACCCCGCCCACCTGACGTTTCCATTCCTAAACGTCTCACCTGTCTTTGGGAACCGGATTGACTTTGCAGGCTTCCAACAGGAAGCGGACCACCTCGCCGTGTCCTACAGCAGCACAACAAAACACACATACACACACACACCTGCATGTCAGCATGTCACACTAACACACAAACCTGGACCCCCAAAACGAATGGGAGTTTGTAACCTTCAGCGGCTGCTACGTGGAGCGCCGTCCTGGAGTCGTAGTCCCTCTGCTCCATGTCCATGGAGGACAGCGCAAACCTGCCCGGCGGAATCACAACGTTAGGCGTCGATTACGCGGCACAAACACGCAACTCTGTGGGCGCCATTGTGTCGGTGTGTACCTCCTCAGTGCCGAGACGTCTCCGGTGTAGGCGGCGAACAGGAGGTTGATCACCGACTTCACCTGAAAGAGAAGCAGAGTTTGAAAAGTGCAGCAGAAGAAGGAAGCAGAGAGACGCAGAAGTCTAAAGGTCCTTACACTCAAAAACGACTGCAAAAATGCGAAAAAATTCACAATGCAAATAAAGTTTGGCGCTCTTTCTTTCGCGCCAAAGGAGAAACAATAGAGTCGACTACATCCTCAAGTGATGATGTCCTGGTGATGGTTGGATTAAAAAAGAAAAGAAAAAGAATAGAGGTCTTTGGGTTCACCCAATATTGTTCTTGAGAAATTTTGCCAGTACTTTAAAATGTTCGTCGGACAATTTGAAGGACTGCTTCATCAACTGGCTCCACATTTGCAGAGGGAGAGAACAAACTACAGAGAGCCGATTGATCCGGAACAGTGGTCAACAGTCTTAACAAGAGTCTCAACAGAGTTAAGGTATTAATATAAGGCTAATAGGCCATATTCTATTTTAGTAATGAATGAGACCAAGTCCCGTTGTCTAGTAATTAGTTACAGATAGCTTCCAGTGTTGCTCATAGAATTACATGGGACAGTAATTACTCCTGCACACAAATGATAAACCTCTCGGTCATGATGAATGATTGTGGACTAGGGCTGATGCAGCCAGGAAAGTTTTGATGTGACGTCATTGACACCAACATCATTTTGATTGGTCAGAGGTCTAGCCAGTCGCCTTTTCGCCTCCACAAAATTCGAAAGCGCGAAAAAAAACTCTATATATAGGTATTCGCTGCTGGTGTAGAAGGTTGCATTGACTTTAAGAGGTTTTTTAAAAAAGCTAATTATTCGCCTCGCAAATTTGTGTAAGGACCTTAAGTGAAATACAACGTATTCGCCACTAGATGGAGCCATGTCTTGCGAAAGCAGTAGCAGGAGGATGCGTTCTGACAGTGTTCTGAACCTAAAAATACTGAAAATAAACACTGAACATAAATAATATAATAAAAAATAACTATTTAAAAAATATAAACAAACCACAGAGATTTCATATCAGCGGCTCTCTATAAGTTGATGAAGAGCGTGTGAGGACAAAAAAGGGGGAGGAGCCTCACCCTCTGGTCTCCTCCCTCCCGCCGAGGATCCAGTTTCTTGGCAAAGTGTCGCAGGTTGTCGTAGTTGTGGAAGTTGCAGAGGGAAACCAGATCCTGGAGGAAGATTAAAAATATCTCAGGGATGAAAAAAAAAAAGAAAAGGAAAAAGAATACACTTCCGGTTTAGGAGGAGGAGAAGGATGAGGGGGCGGCCTTTACCGTGCAGAACTGGATCCCTCTGACGCTGTTGCCCAGCTTGTCCAGCGGCGGCGACCAGCACATGATCCCCATCACGTTGGGCACCACCAGCAGGATGCCGCCGGCCACGCCCGACTTGGCCGGGAGGCCCACCTGGAAGAGGCGGAGCCGAGCGTGAGTAACAAAAATGGGGGAAAGGAGGACGAGTCAAAAACAAACAAACAGCGACACTCACGTGGAAGGCGAACTGTCCCGAGAAGTCGTACATGCCGCAGGAGTGCATGAGGCTCAGCGTGTTGCGCACCGACTCAGGGCTCAGCACACGCTCACCCGTGATCGGGCAGAAGCCGCCGTTGGCCAGCGTGGCTGCCATGACGCTGGCGCTCTCGCAGGTCACCTCGATGGAGCACAGCTGGCAGCGGTGAAGGTGGCGAAGGCAGAAAAAAAAAGAGCCAGTCAACGCAACGAGTAGAGCAGTGTTTTCCCAATCACTGTGCGGCGGCACACTAGCGTTACTGTGAGTTAGTGACAGCTGTGCTGGGAAAATTGATCCAATTTCACTTCAGGGGTGTCAAGCTCAAATACACAACAGGGCCAACATTTCAAACTTGAACAAAGTCTCGGCCCAACATTGATATTTTTTGAAAAAAATCTTTGTCCAGAGTAGTGAACCTTTTAAGATGCACCCAAACAAGTTTGGCTTCAACACCGAATATGGAACAAGTAAAGCTTAACACTACACATTAAATAACTTCATATTGCTCGCATGCAAAATTGAATTTCAAATTAAAAAACTAATCAAAATAAATAAAATATAAATGAAAATTGTACTTTTTATTTGCGTCCTTCTGAAATAAATTTCAACAGCTACCTTTTTCCACGGGCTGATAATAAATTTAAAATAAAATAACAATAATAAACCAGTGAAGTCATATTAATAATGTCCTACAATGAATGTCCTGTCTTGATTGATGCGCCAAAATAACAGCAGAGCTTTCTGGGATTTGTAGTATTAGCAGTATATGTGCTGTATAATACTGGTGGGGCAGCTCTAGCGGTTATTCCGTATTTACTCACAGGCCAATTATAATGACACTGTAGGCCAGAGTTTGACACTTATGACTTAAATGGTCTAAAAAAAATAAAAATAACATGTTATCTCTATTTATTTGTGTATTTATCGTTTGTTTCTCTTTTTCTCATTAGTAATTTAGTTCATTATTATCATTTAATGTCTTTGACAGTATTGTATCGTGTTGTAATTTGCTCTCTCTGTCTCTCCCCTGTTTTTGGTCGGTGGTGTGCCATGGGATTTTTGAGGTCAATTTAAAACGTGTTGTGGCTCTAGAAATGGTTGAAAAGATTGATAAAGAAGTTGATAGATTGAAAGATCGATAGATAGATACTTTATTGATCTCCAGGAGAAATTTGCGATTGGTATGAAGAGAGAAGGAGCTTTGCCAGCTTTGGGAGGAACTGGAGGCAGACAGACGTGCAACATCTAGATATGTGTACCTGGAAGTAGAAGTCCAGAATGGACGTCATGTCGGTGCCCTCCGGGAAACACTGCAGGGAAGACAGAAGGTGGGGGAGAGTCACAGTGAAGTGTTTACGCGGCGTGAAGGGAAAAACGGCGGCGAGCAAGAGGACGCGGAGCCAGCGCTCACCTTCTTCTCCTTCAGGTAGTAGCCGATGGCGAAGTTCCTGTCGCCAGACTCGCGCTCCGACTGGAACCTGGGATGTTGGGGAGGGACACGCCCGCTCAGCACGCAGCCAATCAACTCACAGGATTTACCCATAAGCTAAAACCGATGTGCGATAAACACGGGTCATGTGTCGCTGCACTCACGTGGCGTTGCTGAAGCCCACGTATTCATTTCCAGCCAGTTTGTTCATGAAGTTCATCACCTGCAGGGGGCAGCAGTGAGATGTAAAACACTTGGAATTATAAACACTTGGAATTTGACTATTTCGTTCTGAGAAAGATGAGCAAAAATAATATTAGATAATGAACACTGACAGAAAACTCTACAAACACTCCAGATCGTAAGTAGGTCAGAGAAGCAGAACTCACGTAGTCGAACTTCTCGGCGTTGCTCGCTCCTTGCTGCAATCGACAGAAACAAGCGACGTTACTTTTCCCGCCACCGCCGCCGCAGGAGGCGGCACCAGCAAGCAGCTACTGACAGCCTGAGCTACCGCTCACCACGTTAGTGCTATGAGTCGCGCCGCTACCGTGTTAGCGCAGAGCTAACTGATGCGTCAGTCATGTGACCAATCAGACCCACACCATGGAGAGTGACGTTACAGACTAGCTGGTGATGGGTGTTAAAAGGGAGGAGGGGTGGGGGGGTTGGGTGAAGGAGACGGATCGGCCACTAGGGGGAGACTACGCACAGCTCCACGCGTGGCTGTTTTTTTCCTACTGATCATCGGTCTTTACTGCCGAGGGTTAAAGTTCAGACTGGGGGGAATGGGGGAAGTTCACGCTGCGAGCAACATGACAACCAACACGAGGAGCACACGTCTCAGTTTCAGCGGCCAATCAAAGCTCTGGATGCAAACGACATCATCAGCGTAAAATGACGGCACCTTGTTTTCAGAAATGCTCCGGCTTACTGTCAGCACAGAATGGATTACAGAAAGCGAAGCATGTTTAGCCCTGTGTTTACAGCCTCGTGCTAAAAGTGAGACTTTGTTAGACGTTCCACATGTTAGGTAGGGGACAAATAAAGAAGTCTGTCTGGGGTGTGGTCTCTAACCTGAGAGTTATCAGTGTCCTTTATGATGTCACAAAGGGACAGTTTTTCCAGCTCTGATAGGATAGACAGGATAGAGGTTAGCCGGTGAATCTGTAAAACATGGGAAATAGGACGACTCCCCCAACCCCATCTTTGTCATAAGATGATGAAAAATGAAAGCGATGGTCACAGTTTTCCCAAATGTCTGAATCTGTCTCAATGACAAAAAAAATATAGAATGCTGACACAGACTTTTCATTTCAGGTGTTTGTCAGTTTAGGATAAAAAAAATTAATAATATAGTTCTCATAGTACAATGTAAACACAAGATTCAGTCCTTCAGACATGCAGCTTGCAGCGTGAAACCATGTTATGGCAAAGAGAGGGTTGTAAATCAAATGGAATGACGGAATCCGTTTAAATCTGAGAGTTTGAAATAAAAATTAAAAAAAGAAAAAGAAAAAAAGAAACAGATAAATAAGACAAAGAATCCCTCCTCTGGAGAAGAATGGAGGATGACGTATTAAAACCAGAGTTGGAGATTTTTTTTGTACTGTTTATAATCCAGACGTATAAACAGTGTGTAGAAGGATGTGGGTGAAACATTCATAGAACAGGTACATGAAGCCTAAAAAAGAACAACAACTGCTTTTTATTCACAGATCCAGACATAAATAAAAAAGAGGGGAAACAAGTAATTAAAAAAGGGGACAATTACCAAAACGCCATTGACCTGTGGCAGTGGTCATAATGTCCCAAAGATCCTAATGCTGCAAAATATGCGACAACACATAAAACCACACAACGAGCCTTCAAAAAGGTACATTTGCAAATCAGAGTGCATTCAGAGGGAAGGGGTTAGGGGGAGGGGCATGCAGAGGGGTGGGGTGGACAGGGCGGGGCCAATGGGAACCACAGATTCAGAGTTTGGCAGTGATTGGCTGCCGTTGGGGGAAGGGGTGCTGGGATTGGTTGAGGCGCTGAGCTGGAACGACATGGGGGCTGGAAACACCAACTTCTTGTTTGATTACTTATATTTAACAAATACAATAATATTAAACAAAGCAGTCGTCCCTGGGCGAAGTTTACACACACGCACACAGACTGCGGTCAAGTAAAAGAAAAAAAGAGATGTCCATGTTCTGCCATGTTACATATAGAGATGTACAAAAACATTAACAACACAGATTTGCAGCTGTTTGTGACCCAGTTGGAACTAAAATCCCAGTCCCAGTCAGTTTTCACTCTGAACTTCGATTCAGGTGGAAAAGCAGCAAGCCTGAGGTCTGAACTGAGCTGCTGGCGAGAAACCATCTTATTATTTCAGGAACGAGCCACTTCCTGTGTGCGTTCTCCCCCGATCATGTGATCAACACAGGCGCCATTCTGCTGGAGGGGAAAAAACCACCAGGGGGCGTGTGCGCGCTTCGGGAAACGTCTGGCTCAGGTGACCTGACTGAACAGGAAGTCCGAGTGATGCCGCTTCCAACCAAATCCCCTCTCAGCGCGATTATCTAGAACCTTAATCTCCTCATATTCTCTAATCAGGCCGGAAACACTCAGTCAGGATGATTACAACTCTATTTTTTTCCCGCTCGGGATGAAACTTTTTCCCCCAGATTGTCTGAACGCAGCCCTTGATGTCGAACAGACGGAAATACCTGGACTGCTACACAGCAACACGAGGTTAAAAACAGTAAAGTTCGAAAAGTGCTGCTTTTACCTTGATGAGGGATGTGCAGACGATGGCACCAGCGTTCACCATGGGGTTGTGCGGCTTGTCTGCGAGAAAAACAACCAACATGACACAAACTCGTCAGACTGTGAGCGCGATTTTAACACGCAACCAATGCACGTGTTCGGCGCCTCCCTCACCGTCCTCGTTGAGGAAGAGTTTGTTGAAGCGCAGACCGCTGGGCTCCTTGCCGATAAAGCGGTGCACGTACTCGGTGCCGTGGTCGTGCACGGCCACGGCGTACTTGAGCGGCTTGACACACGACTGCAGGCAGAAGGGCACCTTGGTGTCGCCCACCGTGTGTCTGAGGGGACGGACAGACAGCCAGAGAGACAGACATGTTGGCTGGTCGCATGACATTCGCTGGGAGGATAATCTGTAAATGTCTTTTAAGGTCCAGTGTGTAAAATTTGGCTCGATTTATGATTTTTCTATCAGTAAAAGCTTAATATACTGCCCATAAATACATTAATAAAAGTGTACACTCACAGTATGATAAAAGTAATTTTTTTCTAGTTTTCTAGTTTCTAGTTTTTCTACCCACAGAATCGTTCTCATATATATATATAAGAATATACATTGAGCAAGGGTGTTAATCCTAGTTAGCTGCCATCTTGCAAAACCATTTGTTTAGAAGGCCTGGTATTGAAAGGTCCAGTGTGTACATTTTTGCCTGATTTATAATTTTCATATTAACAAAACCGGGGCGACACAGTGGCGCAGTGGTTAGCGCTGCGGCCTCACAGCAAGAAGGTCGTAAGGTTCGATTACGGGGGGTCCGGGCCTGTGACCTTTCTGTGTGGAGTTTGCATGTTCTCCCCGTGTCTGCGTGGGTTCTCTCCGGGTTCTCCGGCTTCCTCCCACACTCCAAAAACATGCATGTGAGGTCAATTGAACAATCTAAATTGCCCGTAGGTGTGCATGTGAGTGTGAATGGTTGTTTGTTTCTATGTGGCCCTGCGATGAACTGGCGACTTGTCCAGGGTGTCACCCTGCCTTCGCCCTAACACAGCTGGGATAGGCTCCAGCAGACCCCCGTGACCCTGAATTGGAATAAGCGGGTATAGAAGATGGATGAATGATATTAACAAAACCTTAATATACTGCCCATAAATGCATCAATAAAAGTATACAGGATATATATATAAAAATAGATTGATCAAAGGTCTTCCTCTCAGCTAGCTGCCATTTGGCACCACCACATTTCAAAGGAAGCCTGGTGTGGACAATCCAAATCGCCTGACAGCGCATTTCATATTATTTAGATTTTACATTCATGGTTGGTGTATTTAAATAAACCAACCAAGAAGAAGGTGGACGAGGTATCCAGATATGCGCTCGAACGCAACCGTAGTTCACTGGCAAGGACGGGAGAGGGAAGGTGAGAGGGTGAGTGCTGTAATCTAAAATGTAACCATCTGATGTCGCTGTGTTGTCTTAAAATCTCTAAATATTACACACTAAACCTTTAAATACCAGGCTTCCTGAAAGATTTTACACACTAGATCTTTAATACGGATCTTTAATGGATCTAATAGTCTTTCAGACGTGACGACCAGATTAGCGCCATTGTACCTCTGGCCGTCGACGGTGCACAGGGCCACGGCCCAGAGGTCGGGGCTGAAGCGGGCCAGCTGGGGGATGTAGTCGGCCACCTGCGATGGGGGGAAGCAAACAAGCGTCAGTCGTTTATCAGACTTGATTTTTTCTAATAGGAAGCGTGCTGTTGTGGTTGTGGTGGCGGTGGTCGGCGGCCACTCGCCTGCCCTCCGGGCATGCTCTTGGCGTTGTCGTAGAGGTCGTCGATGTGCGCACAGAAGGACTGGAAGTCCGGGATGACAAACTTCTTGCGGAAGGCCTGCGTGAGCAGCACAATGTTGCTCTGGACGCACCTGGGGGGGGGCGAGGGAAAGCACAGCTGCGTGAGCAACGCCAACCGCCACTTCCTGGTAACGGCCTGATTAAGCAGCTCAGATGGTGATCATGTGATAGATAACGAGGCGGCGGTCGCAGTAGCGGCCGTGGCAGCGGGTGTCGGAGTGCCGCCAGATTTGCAGCGCTGCACCGCAAACCCCAACGTCTAATCCCTGCAGCGCGCAAAACACACACGCACACACACACACACACACACACACACACACACACACACACACACACACACACACACACACACACACACACACACACACACACACACACCGCCCACTCACATGCGCACTTCCTAGCTATAAATAAGCCTCGAGATGTGTCGGATGCCAGCCAGGAGGGGGTGGCGGTGGGGGTTTAGGTTCCTCGTTGGGCTGACAGATTGCCATGTGGCGGTGCTGCGGTGGTGGCAGTTAGTATATGACGGATCGGGCGCCATATTTGGACTCAGAGGGGGAGGGGACAGCAGGGGAGGTGGTGGTCAGTCAGTAGGGCTTCTTCAGCGGGTGAAATAAAAAGGTGCCTCCAGAGGGGGGCGCTGTGTGCGACGAGGGTTGGGGGGGTTAACGTGGCGCTAGCATCCGTTAGCGTCACTGAAGCACTGCCCGCCATTAGATGCTGCTGAAGTGCAAACCGATGGCGATGAATAATTGAGACCACCCCCTTCAGCAGCAAGGACACGCCCACTCTGACCGCCATTAATAATTCTGTACCAGGGGGTTAAAAAAAAAAAAAAAAAATATATACACCAGTTTTCCATGACCTACTTTTTGAAGAGGTGGCGGTCGAGTGCTCCGTCCGAGGTGGTCTTCACTGTCACCTTCAGCATCTCCATGCACTCCTTCAGCCGGGGGTCACCTGTGCGAAGCCCTGTGGCCTTGAGGGCCTGAGGGGAGGGGAAGGGGGCAGAGCTGCGATTAGCGAGGCCTGACAACAACAGAAGAGTCTGATGATCTCAAGCCGGTGGACTCACCGTGGTGAACTTGTGCGCCGGGATCTTCTCCTGGCCCTCGGCAATGGTGTAGAAGAGCAGGTCTTCCAGGCTGGGCAGGATGCCCGCCTTCCTTCTCCTGCAAGGAGGTGGGGAGGTGGGGGGGTGGGGCAAACAGAGACAAACAGAGTGAGGTGTGAGGAGAGCGCCCTCATGTGGTGTGGGGGACAAAGTGCAGCCAGAGAGCGCAGAGAAGGACAAGGAGGAGGAGGAGGGGAAGGAGGAACTGCGAGTCAGCAGAGGAGGCTGGAGATAAAGTAGGGGGCGCCGGTGACCTTAGACCAGCGGGGCATCAGCGGTGCTGCTGTGAGGCCGCTGGGAGGAGCCACCTGAACACCAACCAGGAAGTGAAACTGACCCTGAATCTCATTAAAATTTCTCTCTAGTGAAGTGTTCAATGTGTCCATCACTTTCATCCAACTGTAATCCTGCAATTTCCAGCCATATAATTCTATTTTTTCTTTTTGGATTTTCTTTTTGGACCAGATTATGTAATCCTAATCTGAGACTGGCTGGTGTTCTGGCGGCGGCGCAGGAGGAGGAGGAGTTAGTAGCAAACCCGGGACGATCAGCTCACAGCAGCTGCTCCGCTGTTCATTCATGTCAACAGTGATACGGGAGGAGGTATTTAAAGCTCTGCGTTGCCCTGCAATGCATTGTGGGACACCGGCCTGCACGCACTGAGCCGTCATGACTAAAGGCAAAAAAATCTCCTAGTGAGCAACCAAGTCAGTTTAAAACGTCAACAGGAAGTAGGGGGAGACAAAGGAACCTGGTTAGCTCAGACACAGGAAGGCTGAAAAATAGAATTATAGAATTAAAGGAATTGTTTTTCTGCTCCCCTGCTGAAATAAATGTAATCATTTTGTTTTGTTACATTTACTTCAGTGGGAAAATCGACCATAGGCAAAACAATCAGGGAGAAACGCTGGAATATCAGGACGTGTTTGGTTAATACTGTATATTTTCAGCAGGTGAAAAAAGTTCAGGTCTAATCGGAATCGGCGAGCCAGTGAGTGAGTGAGTGAGTGAGCGAGTGGGTGAGGGACGGGGTTTCAAAGGCAAGCCGCCAGGAGGAAGTGAGGTTGCACTTCCTGCCTTTTCCTCAGAAAAACAAACAAACTCTAGGTCTACGGGAGGCGGACGGAGAGAGACAGAAAGTTACAGTAACACTGGAACTGAAATGAACCGAATAGTAAAAAAAATAAATACTTACAAACGCAAAGCAAGCAGATCAACAACATGGAGAGAAAGAGAGAGAGAGAGAGAGAGAGAGAGAAGGTACAGAGGGAACAACTGCATTAGTGACACAATAAAGCACATTTTACAACACAGCACCACACAGACACACACACTGTTGAACAGAAATTTTTGAAACAGTCAAAAACAGATTCAGTCAGTGAAAACACTGATGCTGTCAACGTAAAACACAATAAAATCAATATAGAATTTTATGACGAGACATTTTCCTGCTGACAACTTCAAGCTGCATTTATCTTTCACTCATGTTCTTATTCGCGAGGTGAGACTTGCAACTCCTCTTCTGGAATCAGCTGCGGGTCAGAGGAACATCTGCTTCGGCTCATTAATCCACTCGTTAGCAGGCTGGACCTTGTGTGTGTGTGTGTGTGTGTGTGTGTGTGTGTGTGTGTGTGTGTTGGGGTCAGGTGACTCGTGCTCGGCCGAGCTCTCTCATGCCATGCTTGTTAAAGCAAAGACGTCTCTTGTCAAGCGGCACTCATGGTGTATCGATCCCGCTGGTGCAGCCCCTCTGGTCGGCCGTGAGTGGATGAAGTCGTCCTCAGACTGGATCGATGGCGGCCGGCCGGGTTCGGAGGGGGGCGGGGCTAAGGCGGGAGAGCGCCTTGAAATCAATCTGTTGCCTGTGTGACTCGTGCTCTCCAGGAGGCGGAGCCAAGCCGGGCGCCGTGCCAGTGAGCGGGCTTTCAGCGCCGCGGCTGAATCCCGCCCACGGCGCGCCGCCGCCGTGCACACGTTTAACCCCTCATCCATCTCCAGGTGGCCCCGGCACACCCTCGACCCCTGCTGATTATCACATCCCCTCACGCTGCAGCTGGCCCAGTTCTACTGGGTTTGATGTGAGTGGGCAGAACCTGCAGCTGTGAGTGGGAAACCAACACCGCTTCAGCCCGTCGCAGTTGTGCATTTATTAAATTGTCAACAAAACACAGTGCACACAAAAAAACTGGCGGCCGAATTGTTTCTCCGACATGTACCCGGCAATTAAAAAAAAAAAAAAATCTCACAATCACAGCGGGAGGCAGGCGATATCTTCCTCGCGTCGCACAATACAGCGACCTTTTGTGTTTTGTTTACTAAAAATAAACCCGTGTTGTGAGATGAATCCATCCCCACCACCACCTCCGACCCTAAAGGTGACCACAGGAACAACAGTCCCGATGCAAACAGAGGATGAAGGCGTCTGAGTCTGAGAGAGCATTAAAGGAGGAACCCGAGATGCACTATGACCTCTAGGCTGTTTTCATTGCCTCGCCTCGCCACGGTACGGTGTCAGGGTGTTTGCACTGGCCGCTACACGGTTGTAGGGGGCGCTGTTTTGGTACCTCTATCGTTGAGGGGCCAAGCGAGTCGAAGCGAGTTTAGTGGTGACGTAGCGACGAGCAGGGCACTGGATTGGCTCAGTGTCCTCGTCGATGTCCCCTGTCGGAGCGGACATCGACGCCAACAACTTCTTCGCAGCGCTCCGTGTCAGGTACATTTGACCGTGAATACAAGCAGCTACTATTGATGTTGTACGAATACATTTATATGTGTATACATGTTTTGAAAGCAGCTACTTTTTTGTCTTTTGGGGAGGGGCGGGCGAACCGGGAATGCCCTCGACGTCACGGGTGTGTTCGCCCATATTCGCGAAAACGACGAGTGGCAAATGGCGAAGCGCTCGGAACAAATCGAGTTGCTCCTGCGTGAGGCACGGCAAGCTAGGGAATCCGAGGAGTCTTGAGGCGAGAGGAAATACGGATTCGTCGAGAGGACGTGGCTCTTCGCCGCCAGGAAGCCTCGAACGCCGCTGCATTTAACAACACCTTCCTTGGCTTGCTAGGGCAGCTATTTCAAATAAGGAGGAGGCTCTATTTTGGGCGTGTTTACAGTCTGTTTTTCTATTGTTCTTTAATAAATGCTATTTTCCCATTATATCTGTCTCGTGTTTACTTTTAGTGAAAATATAAAGGTTGCAGCAGGTATGAAACAACCTCTACTTTGTCCACTGCTGCCCTGTTGTGTGTCGTACAGAAATGATGCTGACGAAAACATTGTCCCGCTTTACCGCGTCGACTCCGCCCACAGTCTCGTGATCACAGAGCCAATGAAAACACAATCGTACTCGAGGCGTGGCGTACCGTGGCGAGGCAATGAAAACACGCCCATAGTGACCTCTACTCACATCCCTCCAATCCATCACGTCCGCTGTCCTCCCCGACCCACCACTTTCTTCCGTGCCCAGCTCCTCCCTGCATCACTTCAGGGTTTACAAGCCTGTTGATTAGTTCCCAAACACTGAACTCCACCGCCACAATTAGCCCCTAGGGGGCGACGCGGGGATGAGCGTCGCAGAGCGTTTTAGCAAATTGTCTGTGAACGGATTACAAACAGGAGGGTGGCGCTCAGGGGGCAATGAGGCAGGGTTGCTTTTTTCCTTTTTTTTTTTTTTTTTAAAGCTGTTGTGGAAATTCTCCAAAGAGACGGCACAGGCTGGTGTAACAGCTGCTCTCCACGCCAGGCAGCGCACACACACACACACACACACACACACACACAGACACACACACACACACACACACACAAAAATTGTGCTAGCCGCACTTTTCTGGTCCTGAGGTTCCCAGCCTGAGCTTTCAGATGTTGAGGAACCTGGTCGGCTCCCAGCCTGAGCTGGAACGCACAGAATGTTCAATCTGTCTGTTAGATACGAGGAAAACCCTGCCAAGGCCTCTTTTTTTTAACGCCTGAATAAGTGAACCTTATTGAAGGGTATGGTATTGAATAATCCGGAGAGACGTCAGTGGGTTTTCAGTGCAACTGGAGACGTTTGTCAATGCGTGGAGACTTCAGAGCTCCAGAAATGGACAAATCGACCGCAGCAACCTCTCGGTGCCTCCGCTCGCACTGCAGCCGCACAAAATAACACATTGTGATGGTGGTCGCTGAATGTTGATGTGATCATAAAAGCTGCTCGGTCCATCAAACCCCAGGCACGACGACGGATACTTTCATCACCTCTAGATGCAGTGATGTGTGACCTTCAGCAGGCCGCCCCCCTGCGCAGGCGGCGCATCCCCATTAAAGAGATACTCATCTTGTGCGATGCGCCGATAACGTTCATGAACAGGCTGTTTAAAAAAAAAAAAACAGGAGCAGGTGGATGTTCGTGCCTTTAACGTGCACGGCTGCAGAGCTAGTCACGACCTGCACACGAAATGCGCCCATTATCGGACGCGTTATCATTTATTGACGTCCCTTATCTTTCCGATGACGACACTGAAAATCAAATTAGCGACACTCGCCGCTACCGATGCGATGCCATGCATTTAAAACGGGGGGTGCTGTTTGGCCACTAAGTCGTGTTCGCTCTGGTTGCAAGCTGCGGGTGGCCAGTCAGCTCTTTCACCCTGATGTAGCCGTGTCAAGCCGGTTTAGCAACCAAGAGCTAGCGAGGGGAATTTTAATCACGCTAGTTAGCCTTTTCGAGGCTAGAGTTAGGATTTAGAAACGTGTCAATTTAACGTGACTCGCTTCAAAATGTGAACTAGTGGACAGAAAACTTACTTTTCCCCCTACAGACGTAACATTGAGAGCCACTCTTTAATTCGGCTATCATTTTGTAGGTGAATATACATTGGTTTTTGATAAAAAAAATTAAATTAAACCCATTAAAGGTGGCAACGCGTTGCCGCGGCCATGCTAATTGCTAAATTAAACTCGACGTTTTCCACACCGGGTTTGGCTCCCCGAGGAGCTAGCGGCTAGCTGGTAGCACCGGGTCACGCATCACCTCCCCTCAGGCGAGCGCTACTCACTTTTCGGATTCCTTGGCGGCATCGCTGTGGCCGTCTCCCTTGGAACAGAAGCCTCTCACGCCGGCGCATCTGGCGGCGGGACGCAGCGGGGCACTCCAGCCGCTAAACGCCGCCCGTCCCGCCTGGAACCACCTGGCATCCAGTGCGCCGCCGCCGGTGCTGAAGCAGGCGGAGGCTGCAGGTGGTGCCGCCGCCTTGAGTCTACCTGCCAGCGGGCGCTTCAGCTGCGTGTGGAATAAGTCCTTGAGCGCAACCGTGGACCGGAGATGTAACATTTCAATCCCGTCGGAGAAAGAAAGGGGGAAAAAAAATATGTGTGGATGTCGAAGCGAGGGGGAGGAGATGCAGAATAATAAGAAGAACAAGAGCAATAAGACGGGAATAGATGGAGAGTGTGTCGGCTTTTCGCTCGAGTAACGGTCTGTCTCCCGGTGACTCAACCACCGCGGAGACGGAAAATTCCTTAGTGGACACAACCTACCATCGGCACGGCGGCCCTTCCGATTGGCAAGTTGGCGGAGCATAGCTGTACCCGATTGGCTAAGAGGGGTGACTGTCATCAAACCGTCTCGCCCTTTGTTTTGATCTTCTGCGGGTCGTATTTTAAATCATTTATGGCGATTAGGATTCGAAAAAATGAGCCGATGTTCCACAAGAAATTATGAAACGGTTTGTTGCTTGTGTACAATACACATGTACTCATTGAGGTGAGCTTTAAAATGTATATATTACTACAATCATCTGTTATTTCATTGATATCATTATTACACTGGCCATCAAAAATAATGAGCATGCTTATTATCCCTTCAAATTATTAGTTTATTCATCTTCTATACCCGCTTATTCCAATTCAGGGTCACGGGGTCTGCTGGAGCCTATCCCAGCTGTCTTAGGGCGAAGGCAGGGTACACCCTGGACAAGTCGCCAGTTCATCGCAGGGCCACATAGAGACAAACAACCATTCACACTCACATGCACACCTACGGACTATTTAGAATGTTCATTATTAGTTTAAGTATTCAATAATAAAATAAATAAATAATTAAAATAAAGTAAAAAATAAATTACAGAAATTACAAATTACAAAAAAAGTACAGAGGAAATCCAACAATTGGATCGGCTTGCACCACAACATCTAACAACTACCAACACCTGCCGTCCTCTCTTTTAATAAGCAACAAAAACAAAACAAACCAGAAACAGACTACAGTCATCGCATGATCTTAAAAATAAAATATTTGGAATACAATAATTTCCCCCCCTCGCTAAAATATCTATTTGCCTATATTCCGATAAATTTGGAAAGGTGTCTATTAATACCCTGTGTTTGTGCGACATCGTGTGTAAAACTGCAGTACTGCATTAGATAACAGTGCGAATCTCGGCTGTTCGCCAGCAGATGGCAGTGCGGCTTGCGAAGCAGTTGGAGCTACAACTTAAACCCTATTCACGGGGGAAAATACGCTAATAGATACATTTCTGTGTAAAAATAAATAAAATAAACTTATCAAAGTGACGCCCCAAATAGTCTTTTAGCAAATAATTGATAGTTCCAGCAATTTTATTTTTATCTAAATTTTCTTTAATCAACAGCAACTGACTCAAGTTAGTGAGTAAAACTTACTTTTACAGTGTAATTTCTCTGACTCAGTCAGCATTTAAATATTTTGCTGATTCCTTTGACCTCCGTGGTGACCTCTGTGGGCGGAGCTTGGTGCTCCGCATCAGACACTGACCTGCAGCGGAGATTACTGACTGGGAAAGTTGCCTCACTTTTTTCAACTGCAGCCTCCCTTCCAACTTTTCAGGACGCCCTCGTTAACTCTGCCCGCCCAGCGGCTTCCCATAAGGATAAAAAAAAAAAAAAAACAAACAGATCCCCGTTGACTAATTACGCTCACTCATTTTTTTCTTCTTCTTCCTTGCGCATCTGAAGAAAAGTTTCCGCGCAGAAGATTCACGCTACTTCAAGGGAAAGTCCGGCAAATATTCTCACGTGGGTATATTTTAATTTGAAAAATTCCCCTCAATTTGATCAACGGAATTCATTTCCACTGTTGATTTGAGAAGCACAGAACTGGAACGCTGCTATCCTTTAATTACTGTATATCAGGCCACCCCTTTGCATTTTTTTTTTTTTTTAGAAAAACTCAGTTGTTGTGATGTCACAAAGGGCCTCACGCACCTCTCCCAGGTTGGTGACCACACCCCTAGGCCAGCAGCAGGCTCCTCCCACTGACCCCACCTTGTTTTCGCCCCATTCATGCGCGGAGGGTCGAACTAAGCGGCGATTTTAGCGAATGGCTGCAAACAGAGGGCTAAATACAGCTGCTATGATGATGCCCAAGAGGTTTCCTGGGATAATCAACCACACAAGGCTGCATTAGATGTGAGAACAGGTAGGTGTGTGAACTTTGACCCAATTTGACTGGATCTTTGATGGTCTGGCACCAGAAATTGACTTCACTTCACAAACCTTATTCCCTCCTCTGCATTTGCCAAAACGTTAAAACTTCTCAGTCTGTCGGCGCTTCTGATGTCCTTTTTTCATCCCCAACACCCAGGCCCTCCTCCACAGCCGGCGGTAGGGGAAAAACAAAAAGGGCCCAGGGAGTCGAAAACCAGGCGAGTCCCTAACAAGGCTGCAGGAGGAGGCGAGGCAATAATTCAGCGACTCCCACATCTCCTCAGGAGCAAGTCAGCTTCCTGCTTCCCTTTTTTTATTTTATTTTTTTCCGAAAATGAGGGTGACGGGCGCGCTCGGCTCGGCAGATCCCTCCCACGCCGCTCAGCGGCTGGCTTCCGCCCACCGCCCGTGGAACCGCCCACCTTCCAGCCGTTGCCGCGGCAACACATCATCATCATCATCGCTGCCGCCATCATCATCGGTGACTTGCACCGGAGGAGGAGGTGGGAAGTGGGAGGAGAGTGGTGGGGGGGTGCTGGCCGAGGAGCGGGGCTGCCACCGCAGAGGGAAGGAGAAAATCTGACTTTGTGTGCGTGTGTGGTTAGTGTGTGTGAGAGAGAGAGAACGACAGCGAGAGAGAGAGAGAGAGAGAGAGAGAAGGAGAGAGAGAGAGAGGAGGACGGTGATGGGAGGTATGTGAGAGAAGGACCTGCGTCAGAGTGACTCATCGGCAGCTTTCACAATGTGTCGACGTGACGCTGATGCAAATGGCCGGCGCTCAGATTTATGTCACTCACACACGCACGCACACACAAAGAGTAGAAGAAGAAAGAAAGAAAGAAAGAAAAGAAAAGAAAAGAAAAGAAAAGCAGCCGAGCCGGAGAGGAAAGGAAGCTCCTTTAAAGGAAGCACTTCATTCGCTCACCCTGCAGTTTTCCTCAAAGGCAGCATTGTCACAGGCAGGAGTTTCTCTCTTATTATTTTTTTTTTTCTATAAGTGAAACTCCAACAGCGCCGCCCTGCAGCTTGACCCCTAATGTGTAATTTACCCAAACATGATCATCATCTTTGGCATTACGGTGTTACAGAGGAGAATATAACCTGTCATCAGAGCAGCACAAAGACCCCTCGGCCTCTCTGCTCCATTTGTCTGAGGCAGGAAATCAAACCAGGAGAACGGTCACCCCGGTGGTCTTTTCTCCTTCAGATTATTTGGTGCGAAATATCTCCTTGTGAGGTGAAACATGATTGGGATTAAAAGTTTGTGTCTGATTTGGGGACTTGAGATGAATTTCAGCACATTGTGAGGCAGCAACAACATAGGAACACGAGCATCCAGAAATAAAGCAAAAATAGAGATGAGTAATTACTTGCAAATTTCTAAAAATAGCTCTTCAGTTCATGTACAGCAGAAATGAGGCGCTATTGGTTTATACACCAAACATTTTGACCCAGCCTGCTGCAATCAGGTTAATTTGGAAATTCTGTGTGTTTGCAAACAATTAAGCCATTTAAAAAAAAATTTTAGTTCAGTTTTCGACCATCTTCTAACTTAACACGCACTTATTTTGTGTTCCGACCTACTGATCGACCAACCGACCGGGACGAGGCGGGCGACAGAACTGACGGCACAAGTGGAGTTTTCAAAAAAATAAAGTTTAATGTCCATGTGCTGTATAACAAATAAAATATATTAGTGTTTAGAAAACAGGTGCATACTAGGTGAAGCCTAATCTATCACTTGACAATAACACAGTGAGGAGGACGGTGACGGAAGCTTGGACATGCGCTGTGTTCGAGGTGCGGGGGGTCGGGGGGCACGTCGTACAACAGTCACAAGTAAAGTGTTCAATGGAACCAGTCGGGGGCGACATCTCGCAGAATTTACCGCCTCCTCCTCCTCCTCCTCCTTTTTCCTCTTCCAGATCCTCGCCAACGTCCTGTGACCTCCCTTGCTAACTGACAGAAATATTGCATGTGCGCAGACGTATTTACACAGAAAACACAGCGAACACTTATTTTGTCATGTATTTACGGCTAAACGGCAAAAAAACCCAACAGAAATGACAAAAAAAACAACACGCATCTGAAAGAAGCACTGGTGGCCATCACAGGTGGGTTATAAACACGGTCAAGAGCTAAGGCTAATTAACATAGTCATCATCATCATGTAGAGCAGGTTTCTTTTTTTTGTTTGTTTGTTTTGTACACCACATACTTTCACACGGTTGAAGTTTTTTTTCCTCAGTGACACTTATATTATATATATTTTTGTTTTCTTTTCTTTTTTTTTCAAATCTGGGCTTTACACACATGAACACTGTTATTGACACCGAGAAATCTACAGCAAAGTTTACACTTGACAAAAGGGTGGGGAACAACAACAACAACAACAACAACAACAAAAAGAAAACTACAAAAAAAAACCCTGCTTGAGAGATTAGGCTAGCACTATTTGTAATCTTGGTACTATTTACAGACCCGACGCTGCTCCAGGAACAGTAACAAACAGGAGTTCCGCTGTTTTTTCTGCTGTTATTGTCTTTTAAAAACAAAGCAAGTCATAAAAAAGAAAAAAACATGTCCACACAATCCTTGGCCTCCAGTGGAGGGAGGAATGGTGTGTGTGTGTGTGTGTGTGTGTGTGTGTGTGTGTGTGTGTGGGGGGCTCTGACGACCTGTGGGGCCCGGCGGGGGCCTCTTTTGCACCCCCTTTGAAATTGTCCCTGCTTGCCGATTGGGTGGCTTTTCCCAGCTCGACAGCAGTGTTTTGCTAAATTACAAAGCGAAATGAGCCAATTAGCTCGGCCTCCGACTCGCAACCAGACCAGGCTGAGGCAAAGTGACAGAGGTCCTCAAACACCACGCCCCCCAACACCACCACCACCACATCCTTCGAGGCCCAGCAGCCCACAGAAAAATTTGATTACCATGCCATCTAGGTAACACTTTGTCCACATCTGTCCATTAGTAGTCAAACTGGCAAACACCAAAGTCACGGCTGACAGGTACAGAAGTAATGAAGAACTGAAGCTTCGTTTTTACTTGAGCTAACTTTTTTTTTGTGAATCGTGCACCTAAAGGTAAATCTTCTCACCTTTTTCTTCCACCGCGAGTCGCTCTCGCACTGCGTACCGCTAATTGGCGACCCGAGGGCTCCTTTGGCAACCTTTAAAAAGTACGGAAAAAAACCAACAACAAACCGACGACAAAACAGAACAAAACAAAAGGTCCAAAACCAAAGAAAAATAAATGCTATTCATGAGGCAACGTTGGTTGTTAAGGCTCTACTGTGGCTGTGCTTGCTTAGTATCTACTGAGGGTCGATAACTGCATACTGTCAAGTGTGAGTACGATGGAGGGGGGATGGGAGGGGCCGGCAATGTTGAGGTGGGGGGGCAGGGTCACAGGGTGGGAGGCACTATGTGGAGTCTTCCGGCTCTGACTTGATGATTTTCTTCTCCACGCTGCCGGATGTTCGCTGCGACGTCCCGTTTTCTGAAAGGGTGGAAGACAAAGACAGCGTCATTGGCGTAGAGCTTCACTTGGCAAATACTCTGCAAACCAATTCCTGTGCTAGCACAACGTAATGAACTGACTTCCCAGCCCACCAGAGGGCGCTGTGGCGCAATGCTCGGCATTCGCAATGTCCTATTTTTGCAGTGATTGATTTTTGACCTGATAGTTGTTGCAGCAATACGCCGACTCACCTGTTGCTGGTGTTTTGCTCTCATCTGTGTTGTTGCCATTGCCGCTGCCGTTGTGGTTGTGGTTGTGGTGCCGCTTCAGCTCGTTGGCCAGCTGCTTGCCCAATGGCAAGTCACCTTCCTGCATGCTCTGGCTGACCACCCGCAGGTTGATTGGCCGATCGTCTGGAGAGGGAAACAACAGACAAGCTGCTATTTAGACGTTTCGGCCAATTTGTTAATTTTTTTGTCTTCTTGGTGAGTCGTAGTTTTTTTTTTGTCTTCTCAAATGAACTACAGTGGAAGTTGATTCCGACACCGTGAATCACACAGTGGGTTCGCTGCCGTCTTTTTGTTACCTTAAATCTCCGTTAAGCTCAACGCGGTGCGAACCAATTTTCCCGTCTCATGTTCTCTCTGATTTTTTTAAAATTCCACAACCGTGTGACTCACTGCCGCCGAGTTCGGTCTTGATTCATCGCCTTCGCGGTGAGAAACTCACAACGGCTCCGGTGTGTCAACCCAGCTCAAAGCAACAATGATTTAGGCCAAACTGAACAAACGCAGTCAAACTACACAACACAAGGCCCATTAAGATTATTTCCTCTAATTCTTTTTAGTGTAGACAACATGAAAAAAACACTTCTGTCAATTTAATTTTTTTTAAAGCAATCAACTTGTTGAGGCAGTGAAAGTAGTTTTTGTGCAATTTGCCCAAAATGACAACAGAAGACAGACCTTACTGACACAAACAACAGATGAAGTATAAATGTCGCAGATTTATCTCAGATAGGAAGCGAAGAAAATGACGAAAGGGACAAGAACTCACAGAAAGGAGGAAAAAAACAAGGAGGAAGGAGAGAGAAAGAGAGAGAGAGGGAGAAAGAGAAGGGGGCGGGACGAGAGAGGTAGACCGACAGAGAGGAATGGAAAGAGAGAGAGAGAGAGACCCCTCCAGGCAACTGGCTGGAGGTAAACAAGCGTGGGCGTGATAATTACAGGTGCATTGTGGGATTCGTGGGTGCAGCGATATAATGAGCTGTCGGGAGTGGGTGAGGGTGGGGGGATGGGGAGGGGAGGAGAGACGGGGAGGGAGGGGATGAGACGAGGCCCCGAGCTGAAGAAAGATCCGAAATAACGACGCATCTCTTCCCCCTTCCTTTAATCCTCACTGCTGCGCTTTTACGAAAAAGTTGCATTAAAAGAAAAGAAAAGAAGAACATTTTGAGATTTTGGAGGGGAAAAGGGAAATCTTTCTTTTTTTGCAATTAGACGTCATAAAAAAAGTAGCAGAAGAAGAAGTGGAGGAGGCAAAAAAAGCCCCGTTAGGTTTAAGTTTAAAAGCAGTGGAGTTCACAGGAAGAGGATGGTAGCGTACCGTGGTTCTCCCGCCCGCCGTCAGCTGCGGCCCCATTGGTGTTCTGGGCGTCACTGAGGTACTTGAGGGCGGCAGGGGGGATCCTCCAGTCCAGCGCCTGGAGCCGCTCCTGGACGGCGGCATCCTGCAGGATCTCCATTTGCCGCGCGAGCAGCCGCTCAAGCTGGATCTGAGCGGTGGCAACGTAATCGCACAACAGTTAGCCGGAACAAATAATAGATGGATAAATAACTAAATAAAGCACCGAGCAGTCAGAAACAATTCGAGCAACACACTCGTTGAGTTGATCAACAGAAAAAAAAATTGTCCCAAAGAAATGCTTACCAAAATGACTGCCCCCGAAGAGGCAGTTGTGAGAACTACAGTCACAAAAAACAACAAAAGCCACAAAAACAAAACAGTCAGTCAGAACGCCTCAAGCTCTGTTCTCTTGATGAGCACTTTGCGTGTGTGTGTGTCGTCTGCAGCACAAACGCAGACATCAGATCTTTTCCTCTTATCATTCTTCCTCTTCCTCTGCAAGCTGACAACTTGAAGCTCAGACAGCTGGCAAAGCAGCGGCAGACCAGACGCCATCACATCACGTGTGTGTGTCTGTGTGTGTGTGTCTGCCACAGTACAAACACACACACTGGCACGTTTGTGCTCTCCTCCTACCAGCCGCCTCTAATTGGGGGACGAGTCTCAACCGCTGGAACCCAATAAAGGGCTTAAATTTGGCTGGGCTCAAACTGGATCAAACTGGATCAAACCCGATCTAACTGGATCCAACTGGATCGCCGCTGCCGCCGTGGGGAAAAATCAAATCAAATCAAACGTCCTCCCAGACGGAGGACCACAACTGTGTGATCTTCTCGTTTCCTCAATTTGTCGCTTTCAATCATTGCCTTTCAATTTGCGATGAAGCCCCGCCCACCACCACATGCCCCGCCCACCGTGCCCATGTCAGGCATGTGAGGCCTCTACCTGCAGGTTGCGGCCGACGGTCTCCTCCCCCTTGGACTTGGCGCAGGCCAGCTGCTCCCTCAGCATCTCCTGCCTCATGTGGATGGCCTGCAGCGCCTCCTGGATGTCGAAGAAGTTCTCCTGCAGGGGGAGACGAGGAGCAGCGTCAGTTCCGCCACGTGTTTCCCATCAGCGAGGGCCGGCTGGCCGAGCTGAGACGATCCATTCAGAGGGTCGGAGCACCGGGAGACTCCCGCACTCAGAGGCAGCTTTGTGTTTCCGTGCTGATCTCTTCCGGCCACCAGGGGCTCTTTTTTGGGTTTTATTTTTTTTAAAGTACAAGTGGATTAATAACTGTGTCCACATATAGAGTGCAACTAAAACAGGAAGCGCCATTTTGGAAAAATTCCTGAGAAAAATTTCCTAATGTGCAGTATACAGTATACAAATGTGCAGTATACAGCTGCACAGTCCAGATGTGCGACTCTCTCACCTCCGTCTTGATTCTCTTTGGCGACGGCTCGTCTCTGTCGCCGCACCGAGACCTGCGACAACACAAAGACAGGAAGTCAGGACGCGACAGCAGGAAGTCTTGGGGTGACGAGCTGAAATCTAGTAAGTATTTCTCACTTATAATGCCATATATGTCATATTGTGTTGAGGTTTGGGGAAATACATACAGAACATATATAGACCCTATAATTAAACTACAGAAAATAGTTATTAGAATAATAAATAGAGTTCCCTATCGCGAATCCATAAAAAAATGATTTATAGAGCCAAAGATCTCACGGTAGAGTGTGGTGGAGTGTCCGCCCTGAGATTGGTAGGTTGTGGGTTCGATCCCCGGCCAGGTCATACCAAAGACTGTAAAAATGGCACCCATTGCCTCCCTGCTTGGCACTCAGTATTCGGGGTTGGAATTGGGGGGTTAGATCACCCAATGATTCCCGGGCGCGGCACTGCTGCTGCCCACCGCTCCCTCAGGGGATGATGGGTCAAATGCTGAGGACTAATTTCGCGTCCTTCGGGATGTGACCATCACTGGGACTTTAACTTTAAAATTCATAGATATAGTATACTTAAAAACACTACAAAATACTATTTCGAGTAAAGAATAAAAATCTTCCGGTCAGTAGTCTAAGTTTTTTTAAATTGAGAGAAAAAAAAAGGGTTGAGTGTCTTTGAATTATGTAAGGTGAGAACCAATGTTCAATATAGATGTTTCTCTTTTGGGAGTTGAATTTTGGAATGGGATCAGTGACTATATGAAAATGTGTAGATCTTTCTTGAGTTTAAAAAAATGAAGGGCAAAATACTTCATGATTATAAGGATAAATTATTAAATTGTGAATCAGTTATGAAGAATAATGTAAAGTATATTTTGTTTTGTTATAACCGGGTAATCATGTGGACAGAATATGCAAGAATGAGCTTCGGTTTCAGCCTACTTCTTTTTTCGTTGTTTGTTTTTGTTTGGGAATGTTCTTTTTTATTTTTGTCAGTTGATTGCACAAGATTGCATTTTCTTACACTGTAAACAAAAATAAACTATTCATTAATTTATTCATTTATTAACTAAAGGCAAAAATCACACAATTACTCAACAATCACAACATTTTAAGTAAAAGCTATCAGTATCGGTGACACTGGCCCTAGATTTAATTGTTATTACCAAAATCTGAAATCCTCTAGTTCAGCTCCCTTCCCTTGCTGTCCTGTGTGTGTGTGTGTGTGTGTGTGTGTGTCTTACTTGCTGGTGCGGTAGGTATACTTGTAGGTGACCTCCCTGGAGATCTGCCTGGCCAGTCCGAACAGCTCGTCCCGCCGTGTCAGCAGCGCTACGTCCCTCATGCAGAGCTGTGCTGCCGCCTCGTTGACCGTCAGCTGTGAACACAAACAAACACACAGACACACTGGGGTCAGTGTGTTTCCTTATCAAGAGGTCGTGACCCAAATTTATTCCGCAGAAATAAAAACGCTAGCCCAATTTCTATCATGTCGAGTAAAAATCATCAGTGTAATTTTTACTATGTAACACTTTTGGGGTCGCGACCCATTAATGCAGAAATGCTGGGGGCTAACACCTGCGACAGCTGCGACCTGTTAAGCTTTTTAATCCAGCCTGCCGAACTTAAAGAAATGATATTAACAGAAAATAAGTCATAAAATAGCTGCATTTCATCCATTTTTTCAGTGTTTTAAGAGTCATTTCAATCAAGAGCCAAACACCGTGGGGCTTCAAAGACACATATTTTGTTGTTTTCTACATATCCCATGATATATTTTTTTCGCCTGTGTCCCTGTCAAATTTCACAACCCGGTGTGGCCCGACCAGTCCAATAGTTTGCCCACCCCTGGCCTAGCCCCTCCTCCTCACTCACCTCGTGCAGCGTGAGGTGCTTGCCATCGCGGCGCTTGGAGTCGAAGCGCCCGTAGATGGCGCTGTACTTGCGGATCTCCTCCTCACGCCGCGGCTCGCCCTCGCCCATCTCGAAGATGTGGCCGATCATCTTGCACAGCTTCTTGTTGGCGCGCAGCTGCTCGCGCGCCTCGCCTGCGTCGGCCCTTGCTGCCAGTGCCGCGCCCATGCGCCCACGCACTCCAGCACCGACTGCACAGCGGCGCCGTCCCAGCGCCTCAAGGTGTCGCGCGCCAGCGCCGGGCGGCGGCGAGGAGGGCGAGCCCAGCTCGGACGGCGACGGGCTGTGTTCGCTGTCGTTGCTGTGGCCCGACCAGAAGCGGAGGCGGCGGCGTCGCTGGCCCCGGTTGCAGCGGCGACCCGGCCGACGCCTTTTCCGGTTTGGCATCGGCACTCCTGGGCTTCACGCTGGCGGCGCGCTCCTGGCTGCTGCCGGTGGCCAGCAGCGCCGTGGGCGAGCCCTCGGGCAGCTTGTACACGGGGATGCTGCAGACCGGCAGCGACGCCAGCGGCTGGTTGAAGAGCGCCGGGTTGGTCACCCAGTCCCGCAGCGCCTTCTGCAGGCGGCGCACGTGCAGCGGCTTGCTGGCCATGCCCACCAGCGCCATGATCTCCAGGAACTCCTCCTCGCCGGCCTCGCACAGCTGCTGCACGTCGTCGCCGCCCTGCTGGATGAAGGCCTCGTAGTAGTAGAGCAGGTTGGCGCGCTGCAGGATGCGGTAGAGCTGCAGCTCGCCCAGCGTCCTCGGCAACACCGCTGCCATGCCTGCAGGGAGAGCAAGGGGGCAGCCGTTAACCGAGGGATTTTCAAGTCCTATATAGTGTAGCTTTAAAGAACGATATGATGGATGTGTCATAAGAAGTGGATATGGGGCTTTCGATGTGGCAGCGCAACAATTATTATTATTTTTTCTTTTTTCTTTACTAGTGGCCACTCGAGGTACTGCATCCAAAATCTGTAGAGCACAACACAAAAGTATACACCTGAAATCGGCTAACAAGACACCTCCGACCTAAACCACGAACCATAACGAATCTTTCTATTGTATATTTTTAAGTCATGGACTTTTAAGCTTTATAAATTCTGAAGTCCAGAAAATCCCCAAAGGAGAATTTAAAAAAAAAATATTCCCAGCGTGACATCAGAGCGCTGTGTGTGCAAGCTAAATTGTGCTAAGCTCAGAAAGTGAGCGGTGGCTGCAGATCTGAAGCGAACAGATGTAACTTCCGAACTACACAGACCATCATGCTTTGCTCTCTGCTGCCTTTCCAAAAGATGTAGAAGGGGAGGAAAACAGCGCTGCACAAGAATTTGTGCCTTCCTTCATGTTAGACCAGGAGCTGCTGTTTCTACTATGGGGGGCAGGTTCCACAGCGTATCAAGCTCCTCCTTTTCTTGTTTGTTTCCTGGATGCCAGATAAGCCTTCATCTCTGGAAGAACCACAATGCCACTCGCTAGCCAATCAGCCAGAGACGGCGAGGATTGCGGGCTGCCGTCTCTCGCAGCCACAGCCGCGGCAGCAGCAGCAGCAGCAGCAGCAGCTCGCAGCGTCTGTGCACTGCGGCTGTGCGGCTGCGAGGCCGTGAGGGGCCCCTGCTAGCAGAGGAGTGGCAGTGCTGGGAGCACCACATGCCTCTCTCCACCCCTGCACGACGCGTGGGCGGTGGGCTCGCCTCGCCCAGAATAGGCCCAGGGATCTCAGGCAGACAGGCAGACAGGCAGACAGGCAGACAGGCCCGGCCGTCACTCGGCCGACAAACGAACGGATCGGCCGACGAGACCGACGGGACAATGGGGAGCAACCGTTCGCCTGCTGAGTCAATGTGAAAAATGTATGAAAATGAGTGTTTTCTGTCGACAGCAAAACAACAACAACAAAAAAAAAACACACTTTCAGAGCTCCAAATGGACGCACACTCCACCAGACATACGGAATTTTAAAAAACAAATCAAAAAGCGTTTCAGTAAACGACCTGTTGTTTGCTGATTTAAAGGCACCACGCTGGGAAAAATCCAGTTTTCTACTCACTACTCTCTCTGTCCTCTGCTTCCTCATCTCGCTCCACCTTTGAGAAAATTTGAGCGTTACAAATCTGGCTAACAGCCCTCTGTGATGTCACACAGGGAGGGAAAAAACTGGCACCTTTCCCAATTTCTTCTCCAGTAAGATGTTTCCAGCTTGTTTATTCCTTCTTGCTGCTCGTACACCTACCCAACGACTCCCCACCCACACACGTACACACACACCCCTCCACCCAGGCCGGTGAACACACCCCAAAGCCCCTGAAGTCTGCAGAAGTTTGTCGAATCTCTGATGGAACTGAAACCTTGTTTCAATGGTTTTCAAATCTAAGGCTTTAGCAGGAAGCTAACACCAGAGGCCGTAGACAGAGGGCTAAATATGCAGGCTTTTGTTGGATCATTAATCCTGCAGGTCGACTGAGATGACAAATAAATAAATATAAAAAAAGCATCCCACAGCAGACACGAGGTCCCTGAAAGCACTAGCCGGCCTTTAAGTTGTAAACTCCTGAAAAACTGTTGACGCTGCAACGACGACGATGCGCTTTTTTTTTCTTCCTTCGGCCCTCCGAGGGGGGAAAAAAATTTAAGTGTTTGTGGGGCGCCCAGAAGAGAACTCGATGACTGGAGCAGTAAATAAATGACCTCAGTGTCCCTCCGAGAGCCATAAACACATCTGCTGGTCCGGCCGCTCTGCGTCTTTATTCTCGTCGTCCTTTAACTTTCTCCAGCTTCCGGAGGAAAAAAACAACAAGAAAACAACAAAAATGGACGTTTCTTTCATCCTCACTGCCACTTACCGTCGGTGGCATCCATCAGGGGGCGACCCAACCGGAAGAAGCTTTAGATTTTGTCAACACACAACATCGGGTCTGACAATTTATGATTTAAGTGAAATATTAAAAAACCCCAAAGGACCAATAAGAGGCTTTTTAGCGCCACCTAGAATGACCAAAAACTCAGCTGTTGGTCTGGCCGACCCCTGACCTCTATCAAACAGGAAGCGGGCCCTTTTTCAAAAATCGAATTTAAAAATAAAATAAAATTTCTAAAACGCCTTGATTTGGCTCCACCTCTGAACACCAAACGCTAACAAACATGACTCACAACTGGCGACAATTAAAATTTCTTAATATAATATCAAGCCCTCAAAAAAAAGGGATATTAAAAGATTATATATATTTTTTAACCTAATTATTTAAATTTAATGTCACTTCCCGCTGGGATTTTTTTTTTTTTCTCACAATAAAGCGCAAAACATGAAATGACCCCCGGTGTGAAGACACTCACGTCTGGAGATTAAAATAATCCCTGCTAGCAGACGTGAGAGCGCCAAACTGTGTTTCCATTTATAGACGCTGTGTGTGTGTGTGTGTGTGTGTGTGTGTGTGTGTGTGTGCGTGTGTGCGTGCGTGAGCGGCGGACTCTAATTGAACTCCCACATGATAAATTGGGTTGAGTGAGTTCGCCTTTTTTCACCTGGCGAGGCGAAGGCGAGCGCTGGCGCAACTGCGACACGCGCGCGCGCACAGACACGCAGGCACGTACACACACACAGACACAAGGAGATGCTGTGTAGTGTAGTTTTCCGGGTGATGCACAGGATGCGTCGCCGTGATGCAGGAAGAATTTCCCACTAATGTCATCACGGCGAAGCAGGCGTGCTCTGCCTGCCTCTGTGTGTGTGTGTGTGTGTGTGTGTGTGTGTGTGTGTGTGTGTGTGTGTGTGTGTGACAGAGGGGTCCCCGGCTTCCCCCCGGGAGGCACCTCGAAACACTTCCTGAGAGGGTGCGACGCACGCTAACGCGCACTAAGCAGCGGACGGTGACACACCAAGCCATGAGGTGTTCAAGTGCAATAAATTCTGCAACAAATGTTTGAACAAACAAACTACAAAACAAAACACAAACGTCGTCCCAACTTTTCAGCAGCAACTTTGCGGCGGTGCTAGAAAAGTGTTTCCTGCCGGAGCTCCTACCTGCTGCGTGTTTGGCC
The DNA here is from genome assembly GCA_009823395.1 of Thamnaconus septentrionalis. NCBI lineage: Eukaryota > Metazoa > Chordata > Actinopteri > Tetraodontiformes > Monacanthidae > Thamnaconus > Thamnaconus septentrionalis. The sequence continues at coordinate 3,379,040 of CM020501.1, read as the reverse complement.
CCCTGGTCCAGATCGTCTGCTTCTCCTTCTGCTTCTCCTTCTTCTTCTTCTTCTCCTCCTCCTCCTTCTCCTCCTCTTCCTCCTCTTCCTCCTCCTCCTCCTCCTCTGGTGTGTTTATCCACAGGAAGGCCGGTCCAGAGCAGCAGGGATCCCCCACCGAGGACGTCAGAAAGCGAGGAGAGCGAGGCGAGCAGTGACGTCCGGCGCCAGAAGAACAGGAGGAACCAGACCCCTCCAGCCGCTCCTCCACGCACAAAAAAACCCCCCAAAAAACAAACAAACAAACTTTAGCCCTCTCCTCCTCCTCCTCACAGAGGACGATGAAGAGCCACTGGGCTCTGAAACAAAAAAAGAACGGCTGATTTTCAGCTATTTTTTCGTATTTTATTCTTCTTCTTCTCCTCTTCTTCCTCCTCCTCCAAGAGTGTGTTGCCAGTATGGTGCGATGGGGTGTGTGTGTGTGTGTGTGTGTGAGTGAGTGAGTGAGTGTGTGTATGTGCGTGTGTGTGTGACTCCCAGCAGTCTCTCCACTCCCCTGCACTCCCTTCACCGCTGTCAGGCTACAAGAAGCGACGGCTGAGCGCTTCCGGGGAGGAAATGACAAAATAAAAGCGCCGCCTTCTTTTGTTTGAACAAACAAACAAATAACCTCCTTGGCAAACATCAAAATCACTGTATATTACTAAATTCTGATCATCTTCTATATATTTTCAACCTGTTATATTCTGTTTATGCAGATATATAATATTCATTCTTCATTTTTTCATGCCTGCATTTTATTGCAAAAGTTGTATTATTAATTTGCACTATGTATATGTACATTTTATATAAAGTATACATACTGTACATTTGTATTTAATTCAATTCTAAGCACTCTGGTAGGATACATTTCGTTGCTCTGTACTTGTGACATGTGCAATGACAATAAAGTTGAATCTAATTCAATCAAATCAAATCAAATCAACAAAACAAAACAAACTAACTTGTAGAAACTAGAATAACTAAAAAGAGAATTCAACATTTCATATTTGTGAAACCTTTACATAAAACAGACTGATGCAGCTAAATCCATTAGTGATGCCTTAGTATTCACACATCAGTTCTCAATCACATTTGATTATGAATCTCTGCACTCTGCGATAATAACAATAATGGCTAATAATAATAATAATAATAATAATAATAATAATAATAATAATAATAATAATAATAATGACAAAGTCCTCCTGTGCATTTATATCATTTTCCAAAAATTTTACACTTGGTGGTCTTATTTTGTTGGCGCTTCCTGCTGCCTCGCGCTGTGCCGACGCGCAGCTGCACGCGCGCAGCCGAGCGGGATATTCCGTGCGGTTGCCACAGCGCCTCTCTCTCTCTCTCTCTCTCTCTCTCTCTCTCTCTCTCTTTCTCTCGCCCACGCTCCCTGCGTGACGCAAATCCGCGCGTGGGCGGACACACGGGGCGTGGGAGGCTTTCTGCACGGAATACCAAACACAGGCAGGTTCAACGCCCACACGCGCGCGCACGAACACACACACTCTCTCTCACACACACGCGCGCGCGCCGAGCAGAGACGCAGCAGTGCAGTCTGGGTTCTCACAGTTGCACGAGGAGCCTCCGCGTCACTCACCGGCGGTCGGTTTGGATCGATACCGAACCGGTTCTGACGGTACCGGTTCGGTTCGGTTCGGTTCGAGGACGTCCTGTTCCTGAGAGGACGAGTTGACACGTTGCCAAGTGTTTCTGGCCCCGCGGGGCTATATTTAGACCTCCGTGTCAGACTTTTTTTTTGGACTATATTTCCATTTTAGACGTCGAAAGATTTTGTACCAAGTTTGAAGCACATCTTTGTTCCCGTACATGCATCTGTTCGCGAAAGATCACAGACATATGTAGACTATATTTGTGAATATGATTTTTTTTTTCAAATTTGCCACAGGTTCCACCGTGTAAAACCGTAAAATTATCATTTAAATATAGACAATGGAATTTGTAACGCTAAACCAGATTAAATGAATTTATTTGTCACGTGCAGCTCCCGCATGCCAATTCGACTGATGCTAGATCTAATAGCATATTCATAAATGTTTTTTTTTTTTTTTAACCATTGGGATATAGATAGATAAAATAAATATATGGTTACAAATTTAGGGATGATATCCTGGTGGGTGAGGGAGTATCCCAAAAACACACATACACCTTTTCAAAACAAAAGCACAGCTTACGCTACACACGGGACTGCTGGCCCTGTCATGCGTCCCATGTGGCGCGAAAACTATTATTTGCCGAGCGTGTGTTCATGGATCCTCTAATTAATTTCCAAAGGGGAGGGAAGGAGAGAGAGAGAGAGAGAGAGAGAGAGAGAGAGAGAGAGAGAGAGAGAGAGAGAGAGAGAGAGAGAGAGAGAGAGAAAAAAACGCTAAAAAAAAATAAAATAAAATTATATATGACAAGTACCAAAGGCAAACTGCAGATAATACTGGCTCCAAAAACTTCCCTGGAGGATTATTGTGTCAACAGTGAAGATACAGTTGATGGATTTCTACTTTTTTTCAGCACTTTTTAGCACTCTATGCTGCATGCATACATAAATGAATTTAACTATGTTTTGGCCAAAAACCTGAAGCCAAATTCACAACTAAAAAAAAACCCAAAAAAACAAAACAAACTAAGAGGTATCACAACAAGGACAGTACGGTACTCCTATAAGGCTAGTCACCAAAACATTCCATCCATCTGCTCCTGCTCTGGACCCTCTGTCAAATCTTAGAACCCATGTACTAGCCCATCGGTGCAACTCTGCGAGGACAAAGTCAAAGTTGTTCGGAGGAGCCGAGGATGCAACTTTTTTTTTTTAATTTTAATTCCCAAGTTCAAGGTCATAAATCAGCCTCCTTGCAACACGTCTCTGATGTGTTTTCCAAATGCACACATGGTTGCAGGTAGGCAAGGTAGAATTCCTGCCCGCCCACCTCCAGCCTCCTGATGCACGTCTGGCTGTGTGTGTGTGTGTGTGTGTGTGTGTGTGTGTGTGTGTGTGTCACCATGCAGATTTAACCCACAGATTTACCTCCAAAGCAGACGGGGATCAAATCAAATACAGCAAGAGGAGGGAAGTGGGTGGGTGGGGGGGGGGAAATCTTCCTATCCTTCTTCTGACCTCCTTCCTCACCCACTTTGCCACCTACGCACACACACACATACACACACGCGGGATTTGGCCCAGGAACCAAACAACCGCGACCAAACAAGAGCAAAATTAAAACGGGAGAGTCGCCGGCAGGAAGTAGGATGTCCGCCCACACGTTGAGGTAGGTCGACACCCAGCCTCGCCTCGCCTCGCCTGTTCCCACAAGCCCCGGCGTTTTCCAACATTTTGCACGTCACCCGCTACCCTCCCCCTATCCTCCACCCGCCACCCCATCCCGTTTCCCCCCTGGAGCCTCCGTCGCCTCCTCCTCCCCGCCGACGTGATGGTTTTTGCAGAAGAGGCGAGACGTCGCCTCGATTGGATGCGGCAAAGTTGCAGAGGAGGAGACTGATTCCTTTCATTCCCACCAAAAAAACACACAAACTGAAAAGAAAGGAAAAAAAATTAACCCCCAACACTCAAAAAATTTTGTAAAGTAAGTTTGTCTAAGTCTGCAAAGAGTGTGATTTGACGGCGATGTAAGGTCAAAGTGCAAGAATTATTATTATTTTTCCTTTGACGTAGCAGCCTCGCTTTCAGAGAGGCTAAAAATGCTAAGCTAACTAGCCAACTACGGTTGTTTTCTGGGCTCGTTCGTTTTTGCTACGGCTAAAATCGAGCTTGAGTGCGTTTTGGCGGCTAATGGCTGGCGACAAACTCCAGCTTCCTTGGTGATCACAACGTTAGCTCCCTCGTTAGCGCCCGACACTAGCTGCGTTGCGCTCACTCTTTTGTTTGTCAGACTTATATGAGGGTTTTGGGGGGTGAAGAGTTGTAAATAAGCGGGCGCTGCACCTCGACGCTAACAGACAGAACGCGGCTAACGGCGTCAGAAGCCCTGAAATCCCAGTTTAGTTCTCTCAAAACGCCCAAAACTTCCCGCCGGGGCGTCTTATCACCCCGCCGGCTCTGCGTAGGTTCACACAGCAGAGGCTTTTTTTCTTTTTTTGCGCGCGCGCGCGTGTGCGTGTTTTGTTTTGTTCCGCTTCCAGTCCTCCCCCCGCCCAAAAAATGAAAAAATATAATAATGAATAAATAAGTGGCAGAAACTCCACGCACTCATCCTTTAAATTAGTCCAAAAGACATTAAAAAGCGCCGAGAGCTAAAGTGACAAGGTTCTTTTTTTTTCTTCTTCTTCTGCAGCAATCTGCTTTCATGTCGCGCTGTCAATCATCGCCGGTGAGTAGGCGTCACTTTGTGTGTGTGTGTGTGTGTGTGCGTGTCTGCGACTGCGTGTGCGTGCGTGTGTGTGCGTGTGTGTCCTCCCCTTCCCTGGATGTATCTCATTTGGCGAGGAGCCTCTTCATATTTCACTTTTCAGGAGACGCCTGTTCGTTTAATTTCTGCGCCGTCTCTCCTCCCCCTCCCCTGCCCCCTCCCTCTTCTTCTCCTCCTCCTTTATTTCCCTGCAACTTTTTCTTCCCCCACTTCCACCCCTCCTCCCTGCCCCCCTCCGGAGTAGAAACACATTTCAATGACACGCCCACGCCTGGGCCTGTCAGCCCCTCGCCCTGTCAGAGCGCCCACGCCGCTCTGCTCCCCTTCTTCCCCCCTCCCCTCCCCTTTTTCTTCCCACCAACCCACATCCTCAACACTTTGCGCTCGGGAAGAAGAAGAAGGAGGAGAAGAAGAAAAAACAAGAGGCAGCAGCAGCAGCAGCAGCTCTTTTTTTATCCAAGTTCTTCTGTTTTTGCGAGCAGAGGGGAAAACAACAGAAAAATAAGAAACTATGAAAAGGCAAGAGGAGGGGAAGAAGGAGTTGGAGTGTCCGCTATCCCAGTGTTTAGAGCCGGGAAAAACTGTTTTAGTGGCGACTTACTTGACTTCACCCGGGCGAAAAAATAATATGTGGTGAAAATTAAAATCAAACGAGTTGTAAAAAAAGCAGTTGAGTCAAGTCTGTCTATTATAACGCACTTATTTTTTGACTTTGTGATGCCAAGTGAGGCCACGGCTCCTGCGTGTGTGTGTGAGCAGGGGCGAGAATGTGTGTGTGCGTGTGTGTGTGTGTGGGACTAAAGCTGGTGTGTTTGCACAGGCTCCCCGGTTAGCAGAGTCTTACTTTGTGTCTGTTGAGAAAGTGTGGGATGGTATGAGCGGCTTATGTCTGACTGAACACGTGTGTGCCTGCGTGGGCGGTGGAGTGTGTATAGGGGCGATGTGTGTGTGTGTGTGTGTGTGTGTGTGTGTGTGTGTGCGTGTGTCTCTGCACGCAGATTACACTCGCTGCGTGGGTGTTTTGGGCAAGGATGTGTGTGGGCGTAGCGAGCGTGGGCGGAGGTTATGTGACATACAGATAGAGACTGCAGTGTTCCTGCAGCGTGTGCGTGAGTGTGTGTGTGTGTGTGTGTGTGTGTGCGACTGCGTGTGTGTGTGTGCGTTGTGCGAAACTTTACTGCAGAGTGTGGACGGCTGAAACGGCTATAGGGGCCCCGGCTGCCTGCGAAATGTGCCAGCGTGGAAATGTAGCAGCAGCCTTCGCACTCCTCTGCAGCAGCTACCTTAAGCCTGAAACCCCCCACAGTCTGGGGGAGGTAGGAGGGCGGAGGGGAGGAGAATGGAGAGTTGGGAGGGTAGCCAGACGCAGGCGCGTGAAAAGCCGCCGCAAGTTCTTGCAACAAAGTTTAGAAGTCGTCATTTGGCATTTTTGCGGACCAGCAGCGCGAACCTCCAGCAGAAAAAACAACTTTGATTTAGCGAAGGAAGCTGCGCTAACAAACGTACGATGAAAATGTTGTCAACTCTGTGGCGAGCGCCAAAAGGCGAATGGAAAGGGCTCGTTTGTCCTGCTAGCTTGCCGCTAGCTACCTAGCCTGGAATTGTCCAAATAGCGCAAAACACATAGGAAGTCTGTAAAACTTTAAAAAGATGAGGCCAACAGGGCTTTTCACCCGATGCTAATGCTAACAGTGGCTGCCGGCCTTTAATTTTGCTTCACATTAAAGTGGAAACTGATACTTTGCAGCTAAAATCATCACAGCGAGACTCAAAGTGTCTCCAGGAAGCAAGATTTTTTTCCGCAGGAGGAAATAGAGATAACCACGCCCCAAAGTCTTTTTATTGGTTCCTGCAACCTCTCTTCTTCTTTTGGGTCATCTTGCTGATTTCCCATCGAGAGAGCTGCGTGTGCAACCATCAGTCACCGAGGGAAAATGAATCGCCTAGTTGTCATTTATAGTACATCATTTAGTAATAATGATTGACCAACTTGGGGGGTTTTGCCAACTTTGTCATAATGGCAAGTTGTCAACACTGCAAGTGGCCAGGAAGCGGAGACTTTGAAAGTCCACCTTTGGAGGTTTGGATTACACATATAAAAGACTAGCAAGCCCAAAAAGGTGAATGGATCGCCTCGTTCTGTCCTGCTAGCTTGCCACTAGCCACCTAGCCTGGCTAACCCCAACTACGTAGCTCGAGGTGTCCAAATCGTGTAAAAATGGGAAATCAAAACACATAGAAAGCCTGTAAGAATTCAAAGACGAGGCCGACGGGGGCCAATGCTAATGCTAACAGCTGCTGCCGGCCTTCACTTTTGTTTCACCTTATGACTGCAACTGAAACTCCGTCTGCGTTGACGTGCAGCTGATAGCCACAAAAACCATCACAGAGAGAATCGACGCGTTTCCAGGTAGCAAACAGACACTATTTTCTCCTTTTTTTTGTTTTGTTTCCACCGTCGAAGACGAGCTGCACCTTTAAGTCTTCCGTGGGAAGATTTCCGTGGGATTCGCCCGGTTTGGCCGCACTCAGGCCTCGGCGACTGGGCCCTCCCACGCCATCTCCGCCCCCCTAGCCCCTGTCCGCCCCCCTTCTGCCCCTCCTCGCCCTCCCACCCAACCCTCCCCCGGCAGGCCGCTGATGACTGATGACGTTCTCTTACTGCCGCCGCCGCACGCTTGCTGCAGACAGGCTGAAACCACACACACACGCACGCACACACACACACACACACACACACCACACACCGCGGTGCATAAGCGTGCGTGCCGCACCTCCTGCCTCATCTGGAGGTGTGATTAATCTGCGGAGCGCGTTAAGGTCACGCCGATCCGATCGCCCTTCACCCTGGCGAGGGAGGGGGAGGGGTGAAGAGCGGAGGGGAGGTGTGAAAAAAAGAAAAAAGAGGAGGATAGAAAAGAAAAAAGAAAAGAAAAGAAAAAAACAGACGAAAAAGGAACACAGGGTGGGAATGATGAAACAATGCGGAGCTGCAAGGGTGTGAACGTGTCAGCGTTAGCGAGCGAGAAGCGTCAGAAAAATAAATAAATAAATGTGAAAAAGTTGCGGCAGCCTTTTGAAGTGGCGCCACACATTTTGCCTGATTACTGCTGTTAAGTTTTTGATCTGGAGCCAGCAGGCGGGAGCGAGAGAGAGTGAAAGAGAGAGAGCGAGAGAGAGGAAAAAACAACAGCAGCTTGGGATTAGTCCTTCTCCCCCCTACACACACACACACGCCTACCTTTGCCAGCATAAGTCTCTGACTCAATTAGAAAAAAAAAGCATCCCTGTGCAACTTGGGGCCCCTCGTGCACAAGGACCCACGTCGGTCCGCCCACATCCCTGCAGCGGCGGCGGCACCCAGACATCAGAACTCACGTGCACGCACGAAGACCGGCTTAGCGCTTAGCCTGCTGTTTGCAGCCTCCTGCTACAACCGACAGAGTTTCCGTTCAGGACCTTCGGAGAGCAAGTCGGACTGAGAGGGCGGCGCCGACACCTGGCTTGGTGGGAGGGCTTGGCCAGGTATCACAATCTCTTTGTGACATAACAAAGGGGTTAAAACTTCCCAGACAGTGGCGGCGACCGCTTGGTATTTATTCAGCGACAGGACGAAGGCTGTTTGGTGAGAAAAAACAAGAGACGTTTTTTCGGAGGGAATTTTTCACCTTTCAAAGAAGGACTTTTTGGCAGTTGGAAGGTAAAAGCTGCCGCCATGAGCTTCCTTCGCGCTGCAGAGTTTCCCCACCGAGGTTGCTGCGCTTACTGCATGCCGCCGCCGCCAGCGGAGTTCACAGTGACCCGCTGGAAGAACCGAGGGACTTCCCCGCTGACATCACACTCAAATGTCACCGTATCCTGTCAGTTAAAGAGAAGAAGAAGAAGAAGAAGAAGAAGAAGAAGAAGAAGAAGAAGAAGAAGAAGAAGAAGCCCACACAACAGACTGCAGAATCTGAGCCGGCCAATCAGGAGCGGGGGTGGGAGGGGAGATGGCGACGGCGGCGTGGGGGGGGCACAGTCTGACGGCACTCAGGTGCGGGGCATGTAAAAAAAAAAAAAGCGCTGACTTTGCAGGAATTCAAAATAAGAGCGTGACAAGTGCGAGTTCATCCATCAAGCCCCTCCCGACAGACACTCCCATTGGTCAGATATCCGCTCCGCTTTTTGTTTTAACACCATCAGCTGAGAGCTTTTCAAATGCAAACTCCCCCTCCCTACCTTTCTATCCCCCTGCTGTGCTTGCGGGGGCCGGAGGAGGGCCCCGGGTGAGGCCGCCCTGGCCCACGAAGGGACCCAGCCCGAGTGGGCGTCATCTATGGGGCGATTGATCACAGTCAGAGACAAAAAGCCTCCCTGTTGTCCTGTAGCAGCAGCAGCAGCAGCAGCAACAACAACAGACTGACTTGTAAAGCACAGGCTGAAGGTGGCGGCATTCAAGGCAGAAGTGCATTCTGGGTAGTCAGAACAGATTTTTGCACAGTTGTATAAGAGTGTAAAAATTTCAGGTGTGCAAATATTTCAAGTCAGTTCATGCGAACGACCAGCAGGGGGCGAGCAGCAGCAGCAGCAGCACCAGCAGCAGCTACTACACTGAACCTCAGACTAAAGACTGACTGAAAAGCAGAAGCAAAAAAATGACGCGTCCTACCAATCTGGTTATTTGGAGCCAGCTCACTGAAACAACCAGCAGGTGCTGCAGTCACATATTTCAGGGTCTATAGCTTAATCCAGCGCCACCTTTAGGCGTTTCCAGGCCGCTCGCAGACGTGGAAGCTCGTCATGTCCGCCATGCAGTGATGCCCCCTGGAGGCCGCAGACATTATCACATCCATAGAGGGAAAGCAGAAACAAAACAAAACAAAAAATCAAAAAAACAGGACGTCGGGTGTAATTAGTCCGGTTAGTGACACTCGTTCAACCCGTGGTATCTCATCTGGCGCCAATTAGCGCCGTGATCCATCATTAGCTGCGGACCCACGCTAGCGCCCGCCGCTGCCGCCGCCGGCTCTCATTGATTCTTAATGATCCGTAATGCGCGTCCGTGCGCTTACAGGGGGCGCCGCTGTACTCTCACTCTCATCTCCATAACGAGGGCGTCCATACATGAGCCGCATATTAACGAGCCGCGGCGAGAGGTTGTTGTCTGTGTTGCATTGCTGTTTCTCTTAACAGTAATTAATGCAATTTTTTTTTAATTCTGTTTTTTTTTTTTTTTTAATGGGAAACTCTTTGGAAAATAAAGCATCGTATTTGGCCTCAAGAGCGACGGGACGCTCTGGGGAGGGAGTCGCCATTGTGGCCGGCGGATGAGAAATGTTAATTTTCCTCCGTTGATAATGACGCACATCGTCGCCCGGAATGTGATTACGCCGATCAGAATGCCGCCTAGCATGCTGCTAATGGGCTTAACATGTTTTAAATTGCGTCGCGGTGTCTGGAAACAGAGTGAAATGGAAGAACAACAGGAAGAAGAAGAAGAAGAAGAAGAAGAAGAAGAAGAAGAAGAAGAAGAAGAAGAAGAAGAAGAAGAAGAAGAAGAAGGTGGTAGAGGAAACCTTGGCTTTTTTGTAACCGGTGGTTACCTGAGGAGACAAAGCTAATGTGATGCATTTGAGAACCACAATCTGTGTTGGGTTTTGACGGCTGAGGAAGACTATTAGACTGAAGGATGAACATTTTTCTTTTAAGAGTTTTTGCTCCAGACACAAAAGCCGAGTACAGGATATTAATAACCTCTGGAAAACAAGGAGAGACTTCACTGCAAATGGCTGTTCAGGGAGATTTTTCAAGATTTTTATAGATCCAGATCCAGATTCAGATATATAGATACATAGATATATATATATCCTCTATTTTGTTTCCATTGTTTATTTTACTTCATCTATTTTATCTATTTTATTCTTTATTCTAGTTTACTGCACAGTGCTGGAGTTGTTACCATTGCATTTGACTGCTGCTGTAACTGTACATTCATGCATGTGACAAATGAAAATCTTGAAACTTAATAAAACATTCTGCAACCGGCCACCGGGGGGAGAATGGGGGAAGACCCAGCGCTTTCACACTGACTCAAAGGGAATTTACCAACAGTTCATTATTGGACGTTTTTTCATCAAAACCAAACCTAAATTGTTGCAGACTGAGCTACTGTTCCTTCCAAAATGAACTTCTAGTTAGCAGAAATCTCTTACATCATTCCGAATTTAGGTCGCGCCCCAATTAAACCGTGACCACGGCAATCAGCAACAGGTAGGAAATGCAGAAGGAGGCTGCAGCTTGCCAGTATATGCGTAGCCATGACAGCTATCCAACGGCATCTGTTGCGGCTACGCTAATGCTACCAGAGAGGCAGCAGGGGAGGAGTCCTGGGATCTGGGTTAATTTTGGGGATCAGCGTGTCAGAAGTCTCACAGCATCGCCGGCTGCACTGCCCCAGCAAGGTACCAAACTGCATGGGGGACGCTTGGCTTAGAGAGTCACACTTGAAATCAGCATATGTGCCTCCAAAACAAGCAATTTCCCAGGCCAAAAAAATGAAAAAAGCGAGACAAGAGAAAGCAAGGCACGCTGCCATGTGATATTTAGCTTCTTGCCAGCAGCGTGACTCTCCGTGGTGTCGGGGTCTGACTCACGCTTGACTCAGGTGGTCTCCTCCATCTGCAGGCTGCTGCAGCAAGTCAGAGTGGGTCGTCTGCATGCTTCCGAGGATCGTACTTTAAACCCCGGGACCCATCGGGGTTTCTCCACGCTCGTTAGTCATTTAGCTCGCTGTTCTCCGGCTGCGAGGTTTTTGGGTTTTTTTTCAGCATAGCAGAAAAGCTGATGCAGCTGCTAAATACTGATAGCTAAAAGGTGCAAAGGTCATTCAGGTTGATGATCAAAGACGCAGATGACACACTGCTGAGCAAGTAAGACCTTCCCTTCAAGTTATGACTTGAATTGAGTTGAATTGAGTTACGATTACCACGTTACTTTCCATGTCACGTCTGTTGTCTTTTTTGCGCGATTGAACGTATTTACCAGGGATGCCGCTAATCCTCTAAGTCACATGGTGTCGATTCCAATCTAAACATTACGCAGCTGGCTATTTTATAGACAGATTCGGAAGTGAATGCAAAGCAGCATTTAGGCTGTGCAATCTAAAGGTTTTTTTTATATTTGGTACCACACCAAAAAGTGAACTTGAAACAGAACAAGGCTGTAAGTCACGCTTGGGTGCAAATGTTGCCTTCAAGAACACTTGGATTAACAAACCAAACCAGACAACTGGTGGTTGGAGAAAACAAAGGGTGAAAATCGTTTGCGAAGCTGAAACACAACCTGTTGTGTTTTCACTGTAGCTCAATTCAGGTTGGATCTATCTGAACGGGCGAGGACGGGATCGGAGCGAGCACTACCGTGGCTAACAGCGTCTCCATCCTCGGGGCGTCAGGCTCGTTGCGTTGTCAGGGAAGGTGGGGGGACGTGGGGGCAACGGAAGAAGAGGAAGAAGAAGAAGAAGACAAAGCTAAAAATAGCTTCAGGTTGTATCTGGGCAGCGGTCGGGCCATGAGCGACCACTTTAGCACCAGACGTTTCTGATCTTTCGTGCGCTCTTGGCTTAAGAAGCCCTGAGACGCACAAAAAAAAAGTGTCATTGAGCGGTTTTATTTTACGACTTATTTAACAAGGAGCCAATCGTCTGGCCGGGCGGGACGACGTCAGAGCAAACCAGAGGAATGGCGGCGCAGCTGACCGGGGGTGCCCACGAGCCGGGGCTGCAGACTAGCACGCGCCATGCGCACCACTCTGCTAATTGGAAGCATGTGCTGTAGCCGTGACCTGCAGCAGCAGCAGACGGTTCTACCTACCTACGGAACTCGGCGCAGCCTCGACCCTGCACACAAATGCACGTGTGAGTGCGAGTGTACAGTATGTGTGTGTGTTTCATTCCTAGCCGCTCACCTTCCACACACACACACAACTGCAGGGTTGATGATGACAAAGACAACAACACAACAACGGGTGTGCGAGTCTTTGCCAAGACATTCCGCACTTTATTCATTTTTTATACATACATACACATATATATGTGTATATATGTATGTATGTGTGTCTAAAATAAAATAAATTAATAATTATATATATATATATATATATATATATATATATATATATATATATATATATATATATATATATATATATATATATATATATATATATATATATATATATATATATATATATATATATATATATATATATATATATAAATAAATGTAAGCTCATTGTCTCGTTTTTCTTTTTTCCGTGCGTGTGAGGAAGCCTATTACTGTCCACCCACACACACCCATCAGTAGCGGGCGCACTACGACCTCAATAACCCTCCGCACACTCACAAAGAGCGGAGCAGCGGTCCGTCACAGCCGTCAAAAACAGGCGGCGGCGAAGCTCGGCGTACTACTGCCATCAAGTGGTGGTCGCGGAGACTACAGGGGAACGCCTTGACATCTACATCCCTACAAGATTAATGTTTTACGTTGCGCTTTCCGCTGTTCATTTCGCTGTAAAAGTGTTTGATTTTAAGATTTGATATATTCTGGATTTTGCACCTTATGTTGCTTTTTACTGTTTCCTGGTTTGGCTAAAAAAAAAAAAAAAGTGTTCACGAGGGTATATAAAGGTTACGAGTACTTCTAACTTGTTAACACCTTTACAACCTGGGCACACAGGAAAGTCCCTGACGCCCAGGAGGAAATGTGCTCGCAGATTTGACCCATTGACCTTCTGAAATGGTCCAGATGCCACAATGAGGTGAACGACCAGCAAAAAATTCTGTCAAATTTAATATGTCATCACTAACTAGAACACAGCCACTGACTTCCCAATTGAGGTCACAGTAAAAAAAATAAAATAAAATCCCAACACGGTCAGTGAGTCATATTGACAAATATCGGTCTGCCTTAACGTGCAGCACGGAGGCGTGTAAATGTTGAGTGAACAGCCACGCGTGGTTCTCGCAAAGGTTACCTTGCTTTGAAAGGCGGCGTTTGCTCAGCTCTCCGGTATGATGCACCTTGGACATCAATCAGAATATGACAGATGGGCCAATCAGCATCCTCCGAAAGGGGAAGGAGGCAGAGCTACAGCCAGGTTTTACTACTGCTGCTTGGAAAAAAATTAAGTCTGTGTGCAATTTGTTGAATGAGCCTTTAATAGGATTTATTTACACCACAGTGAGGACAAACCGGCCGGAATAAGTCACCTTGACTGAAACTTCCTTCTCATGAACAGAAAGGTGGCGGTAAACGCCTTTCCTCATACGAGCCTGCATCTTGAAATGCGGGAAAAAAAACGTTTGGCGTGAAGACAAAGAAGTTATAAATACAGTATATTGGCAGCGCCGGCGGGAGAGAGTCGTCGGACGACCAGGCACTTTTTGTCAGTTCAGGGGGGTAATAAAAAAACAAAACACAGACTGAACCTTTAGTTCCCATTAATAAATTATCCAGAGGCTTTTTTCCCTCTAGCGCTGGTGAACACAGTGCACCTGTTCAAACACGCCTCCCAAAAAAACATTTCAAAGACGTTAAAACGTCGTTAAAAAGAGTCGTGAGACTCTGTTTTTAAATAAAGTGTTTTTTCAACAAAAAAAAGTCACAACTGTGTCCAAAAATGCGTCAGCATGTTTGTCGTAATAGTGGCCGAAGATACGGACAAAAACGGGCGGTCAGTCAGCGTTTGCCGCTGTGAATCCTGGGTTATCATAAGCCCTGCCCCTGTCCGACGGCCCCAGCTCTGATTGGTCCCTGTGAGAGTTGGCGGTGACTGTTTGTGTGGGGGCGTGGCCAGCCAGTGGGGGCGTCGCCGGTGGGTCGGTGACGACGGCACCGGGCTCTTGGCTCAGAGCGGGGACATCCTGCACGGACGACTGGTCAGATGTCTGCAGACAGGAGAGAGAAAAACTTCATTGCATGTTGAATATTGGGCAACATTTTCACATGTTTATTTGTCTTCCAAAACTGCAGGGGGCGCTGCATCTAAAAACTTCTCTAGAATATCCAGAATAAAACAGATTTAACTTTAATACCTTGTAAGAAATCACAGATGAATGCAGAGGCAAGGGAAAACTACGGCCCGGGGGCCATATGAGGCCCGTTAAGCTTCTAATCCGGCCCACTGAACTTGAAGAAATTAATTAATTACTCAGTAAGTCATAAAATAGCTGTATTTCATCAGTTTTTCGGTGTTTTAATAGTTGTTTCAAAAAAAGACATATATTTTGTTATAACTTTGCTTTTGTTCATATCCCATGATATATTTTCCTCCTATGAGGTGGGTCACCAAAACAGTCCATCCATCTGCTCCTGCTCCGGCCACCTCTGTCTAATTTTAGAACCAATCGTGAGTCTAAAAGTTTGCCCACCCCTGTGCAAGCCTCAGCCACCGACACGATGGCTAGATTGTTTATTTTTTACCTTCAACATTAACAGTCAAACTTGCTTTGATGTCTGGCTACAGCAGGAGCGGGAGGATTGGGGGGTGGACCAAGCAGGGGGCGGGGTCACGGCAGCAGGAAGTGAAGCCGGAGGAGCATGCAGCTTGCGAGGCGTGAAGAAAAATGGCGGCGAGGCGGCGGTCACAAGCCCCAAAATATGCACACGTTCATTCATTCATTCACGCACACACGCACGCACACAAGCATGTACGCAAGCAGGTTGGGATGAGTCACCGCCGTCGGAGCAAAACACACACGCACACACAGATAAAAGGAGAGGAAACACTGAACACACCCCCTCCCACGCACACACACACACACACACACACACACAGTAGTTTTCCGTCAACCGTCGCACACTCAAGCGTCTCACCTTTCTTCAGTGCATGACGTGTGTGTGTGTGTGTGTGTGTGTGTGTGTGTGGGAGGGTCGGAGGAGATAGAATCAGCAGTTAGTGACAGTTAAAGGAACATTTTGTCACATTTGTCAGTCGGTTATTTGGAGTTTCGAGGGTCACACGACGTCCCTCCATCGCGCTCTGTCCCACCTGCAGCGAGCGGGTGTCCGACGGTGGCCCGCCTTTCTTGGCCAGCGCCATCATCTCCCGGATCTGCACCACGGCGAAGGCGATGGTGACCCAGGGGGCGCCGGAGAGCACCCACGCTGGCTTGGTCACGTCCTCCTGGCCCTCCTGGTGCTTGGTCTTCCTCAGGGGTAACGTGGCGAGCTGCTGGTTGAGGGAGGAGGGGCTGCGGACAGCGGCGGGCGCGATGGCGGGGGGGGCGCAGCTATGGCTCTGCACCAGGTCGATGGTGGCAATGGGGACCGGGCTGGACGGGACGGGGATGTTCTCGGCCAGGATCTGGTCCTCTGCGGGCGGGGAAAAAAAAAAAATCACGTTGGCCAACTTGCTCTTCATTTCTGATCAGGAACTTCAAATTTAGCTGCTGCATAAATGAGGGCAAAGGCTTGGGGGGAAGGGAGTGCTGGTTTTCCTCACCTTTAGCTCCCTCCTCCCCGCTGAGACACTGGATGAAGGAGAAGACCAGGAGGATGACCAGCGAGGTCATGCCGATCCCCCGGAACGTGTCGGCGGCGCCTGAGCACAGAAGGAGAACGTCGTCACGGGAAACCGGGGAGAAACGTCACCCCACCCTTTCCCGCCCGCCCTGGCGATGCAAGTGAGCGGCGCAAGTGAACGCACCAAAATAGTTGACGAAGACTCCGCCCACCATGGCGCCGCAGCCGCGGCCCAGGCCGAGGTGCAGGCCCTGCAGGATGCCCTGCGCCGAGGTCCTGAGGGCCGGCGGGACGGCCGCGCTCAGGTAGGAGATGCAGGCGGCCCAGACTGAGGCGTGAGTGACACCTGGTGGACACAGAGGGAATAACAGCAAGGGCGGTCACTGATTTTGCCCAGTTTGAGGATGAAATTTCTGATGAATTGATAAAAGTGGCTGCTGTTGCGAGATTCGGCCACCAGAGGTTGCTGTTTCATCCCTTTTCTCCAACAACTCCAGGAAAAAAGAACCTGCCAAAATCATTTTTATTCCGATACAGGTGCTGCTTGTTTGACTTTGCCTGAAGTGGCTGCAGGCATTGTGACTATTCATCACATGACCAGCTTGCCAATCAGAGGCTGCGAATGTGTGTCGTCCTCACGCTCTTTCTGTCTGTGTTTGTACTTCCAGCTCTCGGGCTGCATTTAGGAATCGGTCCTGTTTGTTCTCTGGGTCACATGGGTCACATGTAGCCACCAGGGCCATTTACAACTGTTTGCTCTAAACTCTGGAAAACCTGGAAAAACTACTTTTTTAATTTCTAGAAATGTTTATCTCAATTTTTCTCCTTCTTTCTATGAGTTTTGAATGCATTCCCATGTTTTTTGTTTATAACAACTAAACATAACTGCAATATTTCTAATCGCGCCTCCCTCCCTAACTGGCCTTCCTTTTGTTCTGCTCTCCCAGTCGCCTGCTCACATTCGCGGCCCCTGAGTCACAGAGGAGGAAGAAGAACCAAAAGAGTCCAGCAGCCGTTGACGGTGACGTCGCGTCTCCCGGCAGCCTGGACGCAACAACAAGACGCCCTGTTGGACAAACGCCAGTCGCTTCCTGTTTCTCCAGATTCCTAGTGTCCCGACACACACACACACACACACACACTCACCTGGAGGATCTCCATGGGCAGGACGGTCCAGGCGTTCTCCAGGTAGGAGATGTAGAGGTAGCGCGCCGTGTTGCAGGCCAGGCCGATGTACAGAACCCTGCAGAGGGCGCAAGAGAGGCAGAGTCACATGTCGGCGAGGGGGATGAGCGAAATTTTGTTACGACTTAAAATAGAATAGAATAGAACAGAATTTTAATGATCTGTCAAGGGGGAAATTTGTGCTGTTACAGCAGCAATAGAAACACAAGACAGAACAGTGTCACTGTTTTGTGTGCCAATAGGAACAACTTCATCAATAATAAAATACAACAATATATTAGAAAAAGATAAAACAAAAAAAAAAACTTATAAATAGAATGTGAAATTTAAAGTGCTAGGACTTGGTGGTGGTGGTGGTGTTCAGAATTCCTCCAGACAGACACATCTGAGGAAGCTGCAAACTGGATCAACCTGCAGGTCGGAACCCTGAACGCCGTAGCACGCAAAGTTTATTTTAGGTCCGACCGTCGCTCCTTTTGTGACGTCCCTGAGTTACGTCGACACGTCCCATTTAAAAAAAACAAAAAAACCTCGGACACACCCAACAACCGTCTGTCAGTGTTTGACGAGGACACACACACACGCAGATTAAAGGATATGACGAGTGACGAGACGAGCGATACGCCCAGGATGTTGACACGGACACGTTCAAAAAAAGAAAAAAAAGAAAAGCAAAGCAAAGTGGTGTGCAGCTGCAGTGTGGGAACACCTCTTCAAGACGGAAGCATCCTCCAGCCACTGTTTCCAGCCAAGGAGGAAGTGTGACTTGAGAGACGAGAGACCAAAGCGAAGGTTGCCTTTTGAGCTGAGTGGTGCACAGCTAGAGCACATATGAGGCGCGTTGCACGAAATAAAGAAGATATATCTATTAAATGACGTGATTGAGCCGCCACATAATCACAAGCAATTTCCTGCACTGAGGCTGCAAACGTTATCTGCCGAGGTTGCCACGAGTAAACGTGATCGCAGGGAGACGATGAAGAGCCAATTCCGCCCCCCCGGCCTTGTAACAATTAGCACTTAGTGGTTATTATGGGATGTCTGCAGGCAGCAGGATGGACGAGTCGAGCCGTAAAGAGCCAGGAGATGAAAACACTTTAGCTTCTGTTGATCGAGAGTCAACAGACAGCAGAGAGAGAGAGAGAGAGAGAGAGAGAGAGAGAGAGAGAGATGCTGTTTCCTGTGCAGCTGAAACTGAACACCAGCCGCTCAGATGTCCCTCCCCCCCACACACACACACACACACACACACACACACACACACACACACACAGCAGGCGCTAACCAGGACGGCGATGGAGCGTCTTCTGCTGCTGGTTCAGCCTAAATAGCCAGCGAAAACAATCGAAAAGAACAAAACCAACCCTACAAGTGCAATAATGATAATAATCACAAACACTGACACTCGTTTGTCGCCCCCTACCTGACGTGTCCGACCAGCTCGATGAACTTGTGGCTGGTGAAGTAGGCGGCCAGCTCCGACACGTGGCTGAGGATGGAGCAGACGCCGAAGAGCGTGGTAGTTCCCTTCAGGTCCTCCAGGTGCCAGTAGAGGAAAGTGAAGACGAAGCCGTAGCCGAAGCCCATGAACCAGGCGACGAAGAGCACCGAGCTGTAGCGCACGCTGCACAGCATCCGCAGCAGGTCGCTGTAGTGGAACTCCTGCGGCGGCGCTGGCGAGCCGGCGGCGGCGTCGGGCTCACGTTCAGGCGAGGTGGCCCCGCCCCGCCTCCGCCGCCCCAGCCCCGCCTCAGGGAGCTCCCGGTGGTAGCCGGTGCCCTTGTCGAAGTAGAACTGCGTGGCCACGACGAAGGCCACGCCCATCAGCACGCCGAAGACGATGAAGGCGATGCGGTAGTTGTGCAGGCGGAAGTCGGGCACCACGCAGCCGTCGCCGTCGATCTGCACCCGCAGGTGGGTGTGGTCGATCCAGATGCCCACCAGGAGCATGGCCAGGCCCCAGCCCAGCGAGCCCCACATGCGCTGCAGGCCGTAGCGGTCGCGCGCCCTCCCCAGGTACTGCAGCGTGACCGTGTCCACGATGGTGACGGCGGGCGCGCTGAAGAACTCGCCCACGATGATGACCAGGAGGATGAGCAGGAAGATCTTCTCCACCTGGTCCTTGTTGTAGACGACCGCGAACACCTTGGCGGCCGTCGTAGTGGGAGGAGGAGTAGTGGTGGTGACGGTGGTAGCGGTGGTGGTGGAGTTGTTGTCGACGCTGCGCACCTCCCTGTGGAGGCCGCCGAGAAGATACGAGTCCATGAGCTGGTGGAGGGGCTGCAAGTCCAGGAGAGCGTGGCGGCGGCTCCTGCGGCTGCGAGAGGTGGAGTTGCTGGTCGGCCTCGTGAGATTGTTGTGAGCGGGCGTCGTGGTCGTCGGTGGCAGCTGGGTCGTGGCGGTGGTCAGAGCCCCGCCCCCACCGCCACCCTCCTCCTCGCACTTCATTTCGGCCGGGTTGACGAAGCCGATGCCGCAGTTGAACACCAGCCAGCAGAGCACGGAGAAGAGCAGCAGCGCCTTGCCCTTCTTGAAGCGGTCGGCCACCACGCCCCAGAAGGGGGCGCTGCAGAACTCGATGAAGTAGCGGATGCCCACCAGCAGGCCGCTGCGGCCGGCCGACAGGCCCAGCTGCTTATAGTAGACGGCCAGCAGGGGGTGCAGCGAGCCATAGGCGGCGTAGAAGAAGAAGTAGAAGACCTTGGAGACCAGCAGGTGGCTGTTGACGCGCAGGCACATCCTCTCGCAGCAGCCCAGCGAGTCGGGCTGCAGCGTCGGAGGTTGTGCCCCCACCGCCGCCGCTGGCTGGTCGGGGGTGGAAGAGGCAGCAGCTGCCGCAGCTGCAGCGGCAGCCGCCGCCGCCGCCTGCCGCTCCAGGGAGAGCGTGTGGAACGGCTCAGCCAGCACATACTTCCTCTTGGGCTCCTCTTCGTCGTCTGTCAGGATGGCAACCTTGTCGTCAGCAGCCATATCTGGAGGGAGGAGATGCTGTGAGTTAGCTGGACAAGCATTTTGTTTTCTGACAGGAAGTGAGCGCTGCCAGCAGCCCTGCAAGTCCCCCCGCCCTCCCCGGAAACAGGCAGGGCATAACAAAGTGCTATTTTGCTAGGTGGCGAGGGTAACTACAGCAAGGATCGTGACCTCTCCAGGTCAAATGTTTGATTGACATGCTGTTAATTTATTTTGTTCAGACAAATAAAGATGTAAATAAAGATCTTTGCAGTCACCCGCTACATGAGCCGGTGATGGGGCAGAGGAGCTGCTTTAGTGGGAGGCTACTCTCACTGAAGTGCTGCACTGAGAGACTTCGGAAGTCCTTCACGCCCAGAGCCATCACACTTTTTAATGCCTCAAGAGGGAGGGAAGGGGAGGAGAGATTAATAGTGGGGGCACACTAGTATATGCACTAACTGTGGTTTTTATTGTGTCTTTTTATGGTATGGTCTTTTATGGTAATTTTTTTTTTCTTTTATCATTGCACTGAACTTTTTATTCTATTTCTTAGCTGTGACAATGGGTGTGTGCCAGTGAGCAGCTGAATAAGTGAATTTCCCTTTGGGATGAATAAAGTAATTATCTATCTATCTATCTATCTATCTATCTATCTATCTATCTACACCTTTATTTGTCTGAACAAAAGAAAATCTGAGCAAATCTATCAATGAAGACAAAATGAATGTTTTTAGTCTGTTCAATTGACAGCCGGACAAAGTCAGATTTCCTATGATTTTATCGTATAAACAAAACAAAATCCTTAATTTTGCAAATATTGTTCAAATGCTTTCCCTTTCCCTCCCAACAGGTCTTGCCAAAGGTTTAGTCAAACATTGGGACACGTCACAAAGTCTAGAGTCCCCACCGATAGGACAATCAGAACTTTCATAACTGGCAATTTCAAAAGAAAAAAGATATGAGAAAAGAAGAACGTTTTCTTTTTAATTTTAATATTTTTTTATTTTTTCTATTTTGGGGGGTGGGATCGGTCCATGTAGTGCGTTAGTTTAGATAACAGATACAGACACTTTATTCTACTAAGAAAGTCTTGAGTGTGATACGACTCATATTTCCTGATATGATTTTTTTTTTTTTTTTTTTTTTTTTTTTTTAATCTGTTGAAAAAACACAAGTCCATCAGTTCAGGTGTGATAATCTAATTTACACCTGAACTCAATGACTCAGGAAGGAGGAAGCTTGGGGGGGGATAATCGAAATGGAGCCACATGTTACTATGGACTGTTCACTGGATGTAATAAACGTATGACTACAACCCCGAGTTTAACATGCGATACTACAATTAAAACAGGCAGTAGTACGAACAATAAACGCTATTTAAAAAAAAATGTTGAAACAAAACAAAACAGGCTATCATTAAATTACGACGTAATGGGACAGTGGACGCGCGGGAGGGGGCCGCGATGGTCCCCTCACCCTGGTTTGAACCCCTTCTTGTTTGTCACCGCCTGTCACTGACAGCCCGAGGCGGAAGTAAACGCCGCGCCTGAAACAAAGGAGGTTTCATTTGGGCTGTAACAAGCACATTTATATCCGTAAGCTCAGCAGACCAGAACCGGCAAATTATGCTAAAATATGTATGTATGTATGACTGTCGGTTGTAAAGAGAAACAAAGCATATCGGCTACAACAGGCGGACAGCGACTCAAACCGGAGCTCAAGCGGTGGAGCGGTTTTATATATTTATTTATTTAAAATGGACATGTCCAACAAAACGTCGTGAAATACGAAAAAAGTTTTGAGCTGGAATTAATTGCGGTTCTTACCTTGGTCAGGTCACCCCACCCATTAAACTATGACTGCGCAGTTTCTCTTGAATTTCTCTCGGACATTTTCCACAAAGACGCCGCGCAAAGACGTTCCCGAAAAAACGAGCCGGCGGAGGGGAAATATATAGTTTTTCTTTTTTAACGAAAAGATCCCATGTTCGCTTTTTCTCTCAGGAGCCACTTCACATTTCCGCCGCGTCTCCGGTTTCCCCCCCGCTGGTCTTTGTATTGAGAACAACAGAGAGAGTCGTCTAACCGGAGCTCCCACCTGTCCCGCTCCAGACATCAGTGCGGTTTTGGCGACGCCTTCACCTCGCTTCGCTTCAACCTCGTCATCGTCACGCACCCGTCAACAGCTGCCGCCATCTTGCGTCGGGAAAAGCCGGGCTACGGGAGCCCGGAGCGGCGTGGTTGGCGGTCGTTCCACCGCCAGTTCTGCGTCAGTTTTGCATAACAGGGTTCCAGTCAACTTGAGAAATGTACATAAATATAGAAGCATGCAATTAACTAAGTAAAAATAATAAAAACAATAGAAAATTAAGTAGCTGACAGAAAAAATTGGCATAGTGCCAAGTGCAATTTTAACAGTGAAAATAAAATAAAAATAAAGAGCATATAACTATAAGATACTGTAAAATTTTTGGATGTATGCATGTGGATGAATAACGTCAGTGATTTTACAATGAGGAATTATATAGTTTAATTGCCACAGGAAGAAAGGATCTTCTGTGGCGCTCAGTCTTTGAGGTGGGAAGTCTAAGTCTCCTGGTCCGTGTGCTTCTGTGTTGGACCAGGAACTGATGGAGGGGGTGGGTGGTATTTTTCAGAATACTTCGCAGTTTCTGAAGCATACGCCTCTCCATCACTGACTCCAAGGAGTCCAACTTCACTCCAATGACGTCACCAGCTTTGCGGATGAGTTTGTTGAGCCTGTTTGAGTCTGCAACCTTCAATCTGCTGCCCCAGCACACCAAAGCAAACAAGATAGCACTTGAGACCACAGACTCATAAAACATTCTCAACATAGTCCGGCAGATGTTAAATGACCTGAGTTTCCTCAGGAGTAGAGGCGCTCTGGCCTTTTAAAAAATATATATATATATATATATATGTATATGTATATATGTATATATGTATATATATATATATATATATAAAATATATATATATATATATATATTTTTTTTTTTTAGAGGCCAGAGCCTCTACTTCCTAAGTGTATATATACTATATATATATATATATATATATATATATATATATATATATATATATATATATATATATATATATATATATATATATATATATATATATATATATATAAACTTCCTAAAATCGGCTTGTTTGTCCAGTGTCAAAATCAAGTCTGGTTTTAGTATTATATAATATATAACTGATGCCTCTACTGATATATACTATTAAAATATAATATATATATATATATTTATAAACTTCCTAAAATCGGCTTGGTCCCAGTGGAGATGTCTGGTTTTAGTTTGAATACCTGATGTGACTGCAAGTGGAGAAAAGTGTGCACCGACTCTCTTCAAACGGGACTGTACAGAAAGCCACAGAAGTCACTGAAGTGATTGCAGCACTTAAACACGAAAAGATTTATTGAAAGTCTCACAAATACAAAATAGCATTTCATCTTTTAATAGAATGTTTCTTTATATATTTTTTTTCTTTCATTTTCTAATTTGCATGAGGTAAACAACAGCACATCCAGCGACTGAACATGATCCAGACGGCACAGAGAGAGACAGATGCGTTTTTGTGAGGTTTTTTTGTTATGTTTTTTTGTTTGTTTGTTTTTCTGGTCCAGTGATTGGAGCGAAAAGGCAGCCAGCGCAGGATGGCAACATCTCTAAACTCAGCTTCAAAAGCATCAACATCAGGAGCTCTTAAAATGTCAAGGGTGTTGTGTAATCTTCAATTTATTTTCCTTCTTTTTTTCACCTTTTTAAATGGAAACAAAACCAACAATGACCCAGCAGCAGGACGATTCCAAAAACCTTTAAGTTACAGGCAAGGAGAAGGTCCCGGGTAAAATTTGTAACACATCAATTATCATCATTGTCAAAGAGAAGAAGCGGCAAGACAGGAGGTGCAAGAGTCAGAGTTGACGGGCTTGGTGGTTATGGGCTGGTACAGGTACTTCCTGGTTTCACTGGGGCAGAGCTTTGAGGATGGCGTTGACCTCCTCGGCAACGGCTGTCAAGGCAAACTCAAACTGGTCCTGGAGACAACAGGAGACCACAATTAGACAGTCAGAAGCAGCAAAAAGGCAAACCCACAATGAGTTTTTTTTAGGTTTGAATCTAAAGTAAAGATGCCCAACAAAGAGAGATTACAAAAAACAATTGTCGTAATTGCCAACATTCTAGAGGACCAACAAATTTAACCGCCAATAAATAACATGATGGTGTCGCTCCAACAACCTTGGTGCGAACCATGCCGGGCCTTTGATCCCTGACGTGCTCCAGCGTTGCAGCAATGTCGATCTCCTTCACGCCTATGGGGACGAAACACTGGGTTCAGTTACAGCAAAACACGGTGAACTGCTCAACAACCTCAGTGAACACACAAACACAAACTCAAAAAACACACTTCACCTTTAGCCATGCGGTTCAGCACCATGTCGATCAGGATGTAAGTCCCCGTCCGGCCAGTTCCATCACTGCGGGGTTCAACACAACGTCAACTTCATGAGAAATTTACACAGGCGGGGGGGCAGGTGTAGTAATAGTGCCATGAGAAAACAATACAAAAGGGTCAATTTGTGTGTTGTGTCGTGGTGTTACCTGCAGTGCACAATGATGGGACAAGATCGTCCTCGGTAACATTTGTTCACCTTCCTGAAGACACACACACACACAAAAAGAAGAGACACGATGCATTTAGACATTTAATTCGTCCTAAAGGTCAGAACTAATTATTATGAGCAAGTTTGTTCATTTGTTTCCTTTTTGGCCACGTTCGCACAGATTTTTAAACTGTGACCTAAATAGATAGATAAATATAGACTGTACATAGAGAGATCGATAAATATACATTGTAGATAGATGGATAGATGGATAGATGGATAGATAGATAGATAGATAGATAGATAGATACTGTAGATAGATAGATAGTCACTGTAGACAGATAGATACATACTATAGAGAGGCACTGTAGATAGACAGATAGATAGTTACTGTAGATAGATAGATAGATAGATAGATAGATAGATAGATAGATAGATAGTTACTGTAGATAGATAGATAGATAGATAGATAGATAGATAGATAGATAGATAGAGCGGAGGGGGTGTAGAGGGGCGGGGAGGTGGGGGTGGGGGCGATGGACCTCCTGCTGCAGCCACGTCAGTCCATGATCATTTTTGTGACTATGCAACTGGAGCCAGACTACTAGCTGCAAACCACAAGAATGACACAGACAGACATGTGTAATTTTAACGAGGGCGCCGCTGACCTCCATCGCACAGGGTGGGTGGTTGGGTGAGGGGAGGGAAGGAGAAAGGAGAGGAGAGGTGGGGCTAAAGTTTCTGCTGCAGTACCTGCGGAAGTCCAGAAGGGGGCGTGTGGAAGTGGGGATGCCCTGAGCCGGCCAGCTGAGGAAGTGGAACTGGGTAAGCGTGCGGGTCTCCTGCGTCTGCACGTTCTTCAGGTAGAAGCTGCGCACCAGGAAGTCGTTGCACCAGATGTGCTCCGACACCAGGTTGACCTGTGCGTGGGGGGCGACGGAAAAAGGTCAAAAGGACTAAGGTCGAAGGTTCATCTTCGCTGCAGAGCAAAGCCGAATCCGAACCTGTGGACCGTTACCTCGTAGATGTGGTAGAGGGACGAGCCCTCGTCCGGCCAGTAGCGGTCGCACTGCTTCTCACCGTCCTCCACCAGAGCCGTCATCATCACGATCACTGTGCAGCCGTTCTCCCACACCATCTGCAAACAATCAATGCTGTAAAACGGCGCAAAGGATTCTGGGTAGGCGCCGCAAGTTCCCCCACTTCTCGACCGACCTGCCAGAAGTCGGAGATGGTGTGCGACAAGGGGCCCTGCGTGGCGATGTAGGCCGGCATCCGGGGGTCGTGCTCGATCTGGGGGAGGGGAAAGGGAGGTCAAAAGGTCAACTTGATCGAAAACCTCTCGAACCTCGCTCGCGTCGATGTCCCGCGACACTCACAATGGTGCTGGCATTGACGTAGTCGGAGCGGGAGGGGTTGACCTCGGCCTTCAGCCGCACCCTGGAGTGGTCGTCTGGAGGAGGACACGCTGGTTAGGGTCACCTGGTTTTTGTTTTTTCCCCCCACTCTGAGCCGTCTGGCTGTTTAATGTGACACTTTCCACTCACAGGGCACAGAGTCGGCACAGCGGTTCTTTTTGCCGTTGGCGTCGCTCTGGGCCACGGACACGGCGCTGGGCTCGGCCTGGTAGGAGCACAGGGCCTCCCACTCCTTCATCAGCCGGTTCTTGTTCCTCAGGTGGTCCTCCATGTATGCCTGGGGAAGGGGGAGTGGGGAAGGAGGGGGTCATTAGCTTCAAGTTAGCCGCCATCCGGCCTTCTATTAGCTCCAACTGCTGCCCCAAATTAGCAATTAGCATCTAGCCAGGGACCTTTCGCAAACCAACAGCAGCAACAGACTGTTTTCATACTTTTATTTGCAATTCAACAATTGTTACATTAGTTTATAATAAGGATACGATCAACTAACATGTTGACAACCACTGTCACATTTCTGTGTGGCTGTTGAGCTACACTCAATATACGCTGCCTCATATTTTCTTACTTTAGTTCAGCATTTTGCAACTGTTGGGTCGTGGAACTGTTTTGATCGGGTAGCGGCTTAGTGGGCAGTTTCCTTTTTTTTTCTTTCTTTTTTTTGAAAAAGGAATTTTAAAATATAGATATTTATAAAGAAAATGTTGGGCATTTATTTTGCTGGACATACAATTCAATAATTTCAATAATTTATTGAACAGACATGATCGAAAATGGGCTAGCGTTATTATTGTGAGTGCTGTGGAAAAAATTTGGTTCCTGACTTCACGATAAGGAAAAAAATGTGGGTGCTGAGACGCCGCCAGTTGAGAACCACTCTTAGGTTTTTTTTTTTTACAGCAATGTCCTCCACAGCTGGGTCGTTTGTTTGTTCCTTCGATCTTTTTGTTACACACCCGTCCATTTTGTACTAGCTAAAGGCACATTTATCATCTTCATAAATGTGACAAATTGTCATTGATTCAAAATGTCATACACCAGACGCCATGAACCATGTTTTTGACTGGCAGGCAATCATATGAATTATTATTATATATTATATTTATTAATAATAATTAAACACTAATTATATTATATTTGATGACAATAATTGAAAGATAATTCAATTCTATTATTTATTTATTCATTTGCATTTTTTCTTATCTCTCCAATTTCCTAGCCCCCTGGTGGCCACGCCCCCCACTCTGAAAACCACTGCCGTCAATGACGTAGCAAACCAACAAAGACGCCCCTGACAGACCGTGAGACTGCCGCAGACCTACGCACCAGGATCATGTGACCGGTGGAGATGTCCATGTTGGCCTGCGCTGGCTCCTCGCACCAGGACGGCGTGCTGCTGTGGGAGCTCGGGCTAGGCTGCGCCCCGTCGCTGAACTGCGACGACACGCTGCTCACCCTCGAGTCACCGCCCCCTCCACCTCCTCCGCCTCCTGACGCCCCCCCAGCTCCCGCCCCGACGCTAGCTCCTCCTCCTCCTCCTCCGACTCCTGCCCCGCCTCCACCTCCTCCCGCTCCACCAACGGCACCGAGGGCGGCGGCCTCCAGGCGTCCGAAGGCTCCCTTGGAGGCCATGTGCTGGCGACACAGGTCCTGGCGGGACAACAAAGCATTTTTTTTTTTAACCATATTTTTGATTGAAGTTTCGAGTGCATATCAAACTTTGTCAATTGTACAAATATTTTCATTTGTATACATATAAATGAAGATATACGTATATATCTCCCCTCAAACAGTAACTCATTCATTCAGATAAGAATAAAAAAAACAAAAAAAACACATTGACGACCGACATCAAACTAATAAAGCAAGATCAGATAAATGAATAAAAATAACAACAGAATGGAACAAAATGAAATAAAATAGCATGATCAGCATTATCTTTACTTTTTTTTTTATCAGTCAGTGTTATGTGTTTTGTTGGTCAAGGACATAAATGAGTCCCAGATACCAACAAAGCATTTTTGTTGGAGAATTCGTCCCACACAGATTTATTAGATTTGGAATATTTACTAATGTGCGTTGCATCACCTGGTACTCCTGGTGGCTGAAGCAGCCGCCCTCCGGCCCCAGGCCCAGCTTCTTGGCCGCCAGCCGGTGGGCGTGGTGCCGCAGGCAGGCCACCGTCATGGCCGCCACCAGGACGCTGCCAATGCACGCCATGGCCACCAGGGTGCCAAAGGCCCAGCTGGAGCGGGGCCGCACCGGCGTGGCCAGGGGGAGGGACTTCCCATCAGTCCTCTGTGGAGGGAGAGAGGGATGCAGGGAGGGGGGGAAGAATGGAAGGGAGGGGAGGTTAGCGCGCCGCGGCAGGCTAGTATCTCTTGCCCCTCCCTCAGCTCCTCCCCATCCGGATGAATTCTCTGTCTTGACCCCCTGCGACCTCTGGGCTCCTCTCAGTGGGCCTCAGGAATGTGAGAAGCTCTGGCCGCATGTGAGTGTGTGTGTGTGTGTGTGTGTGTGTGTGATCTAGGGCTTACCTGCTGCTATAAAGGGGCCCGGCTGCAGCTCTGAGTGTGTGCAAGTGTGTGTGTGTGTGTGTATGATGGAGGAGGAGGAGGAGGGCGTGCACGTGTCTGCTGTGCTGTAAAACAGTTCTGCTCCTGAGGCAAATTTACTGGTTGACTAATGTCACAGTTTGAGGTTCATTGACATTCAAGTGGTGTAAACAGATGGAGGCTGCAGCAAAAAAAAAAGTCTAAGTCTTAAAGATATGTAAAATAGCCCTTTAAAGTACCTGCGGCCTGCTTGACAAGCTCATGCATTTAGCGGGTGTGTAATGGGGTCATTAATGGGGTCTGAGCAGCAGCTTGACTCTGACCCAAACCTTAAAAACTTCCTGTTTTAGCTCAGACTTTATCAAAGCACGCATGGCCTAAAGTTTCTAAACTCACCCGACACGATGCAGAGCCGCTCCGCTGACCTCCTGCTTCCCTCACACAGCTACCCGACCTGCTGTTGCTAGACTGGAAGCACGCTAACTGGACTTCTAGGTCTGTGGGGGGGGGGGGGTTCCCTCCCTTTTTTTTCAAAATAAAAGTCTCCCTGGAGCCTCTGAAAATTGCAGCAGCTGCTTGCTTTTATTTTACCAAGTTTTCAGAACGCTAGGTTTACTTCTGAATTATTTTTTCCACTATTGACTAAATAACTAATGCAACTAAAGTACATTCTTTTAATAATCGAGGTTGAAGTCAATGTTTGGATTAATTTTAATGATGACCTACAGTGAATCACAAATCACAAAGTTTCCAAGCACGTGACATCTGTAAAAATGTGAAAATTGAGAAAATGAGAAAATTTGTTGGCTGATATAAAGTTTTACTCTTTCAATAAAGGGCAGTAGTTGCCGTCTATACCAAAAATCACCACACGAGGGTGTCAGAAACGCTTTGTTGCGGAAAAAAAAATTCAATATACACATGATAATTTTTTTTTTTTTTTTATGTTTTAATGGTTTAGTTAATGATTTTATTAATTGTTTTTAATCAGGGCCTGACAAGTTCCACCAACCTCTCTGTCCTCGCCTTGCAGCACATTCAGGTCCGTCTCAGACTGCAGGAAGTTCTTCTGAGCAACTGCAAAAAATCAGCAAGATAAACCACAAATAAATAAACCAAAAATAAATAAATAAATAAATAAATAAATAAATAAATAAATAAATAAATAAGAGAGATGCAGAAGGGCAGAAAAAAACAGCAAAAAACAAAACAAAAAAACAAATACAGTAATTGTGATTTTACCAGCTTTTTCTGACGCGGCTCCAGCCGTCAAGTTTTTGGAGCTGGGCCTGACCCTGAAGGTGGCGCTGGGCTCCGGCACACTGAGGTGCGAACACAAGAACACACAATTTAGATCAGATCAAATTGAACAAATTGATGACACAGAGGCAAACTCATCCAGAGGAACCAGGAGGAAGCTTTCACCGCTGATTGGCCACCACGACGGCCGGCCGGTCGCTCTTGGTCGGCACCCTCCCACCTCCACCTTGTGGGTCGGGGGGCAGAGCCTCAACGGGAGCCGTCTTGTGCATCATGGAGGCCTCCGAGGCCTGACAAGAGAGAGATGAGACACTTCTGAGTGATTTTAGTGGTGAACTTGGACTGATGGGTCATTTATATTTTTTTTTGGAAATCTTTAGAGATTAAAATAAGATATTGAGCAGAGACCCACCGTCCTCCCCGCGGCCGCACTCTCTCCATATTGACCTGAAAGAAACACAAATGAAAGAATGAATCGCTGCGTTTCAGTGTATTTAATAAACTTCCTCTTCCAGATTCCTCCTGATACGTCAGGAGGTTATTAATAGTTCTGCTACCGTCTCACACACACACACACACACACACACACACACAGCTTCGGATTTTATTTGCGTCTGTCTGCCTCTAACACGGTTAGGTACTTCCTGAAATGGAGCTCACAGGAAGTGGTGGACGGTGGGTTTAAAAAAAGACCCGACGCACCTTTGCTGGGCTTGCGGGCAAAGGTGTCGCCCAGCTGCAGCTGCTTCAGGGCGGGCGGCCGCTCATCGGCGGTGGTGGCGTCAAGGCCGTAGTGGTCGAGCAGCAGAGCCAGTTGCCGCAGGGAGCTCCCTGAAACACACACACACACACACACACACACACACAGGTGTGACACATCCTGCAGTATCATGTGACATATATTCACAGAGCTAATCGATAAATGCGGGTGACATTTTTAGCCCACTAGATGGCGCTAAGTGTTAATAAGGCTGATTAAACTCTTTCTTTCCGTTGACTCACCATCCAGTGCTGACAAGGTGTCAAACTTCTGCTGCTGCTGCTGCTTCTTCTCTTCCTCCTCCTCCTGCTTCTTCTTCTTCTTCTCCTCCTCCTCCCGCTGCTGCTGCTGCTGCTGCTCTTTGAGCCGAGCCACCTGGGAAACGTAGTTGTCATCGTAGTCCAGGGGGAAGTCCAGGTCCGAGAAGAAGGAGGAGGGGGAGGAGAGGGATGAGGAGGAAGAGGTGGAGGAGGATGAAGAGGAGGAGGGAGCCGTGAGGTAGAGGGAGAGGATGTCCTCCAGGAACTGCCGGTCCTGGTCCAGCGAGCTGCCCCGGGATCGGGACCGGGGGCCGAGCAGCGGAAAGGTGGGGCCGATGCCGTCGTCCAGGGAGTTGAGTGAGCGCTCCTCCTCGTCCTGGAAGCCGTATGGCTGCTGCTGCTGCTGCTGCAGGAGAACACACAGACGGTTGTTTTGAGAGGCCACTGGGGGGCAGAATGCCAACAATGCCAACAAGTAAACATTGGCTCAAGCAGCAGCAGAAATGTGAACATTAATTTCCTATTGTTGTCAACATAACAGCACCTAATTTTAACTTATGTTTTTATATGTAATTGACAACCGCAACTGTTTTACTTGTTTGTTTGTTTTTTAAATCTATTATTCACTGCATTTGTATAATTTAATTTTTAATTGGATTTTCACTATATCTCATTGTATTCTAAAAGCCTAACCAGGGACAAAGACTGCAAATTAGCTGAAGCTAGACGTCTAATATGCATCACATTTTCCCTTTCTTGTGGCAATGTTGTATGTATCACCCCCTGTTACATTATAATTAAAATTAAAATACATAAACAAATTCCGCCCCAACCTGGCGGTTGGAGTAGGGATCCAGCAGGGGCGTCTGCACGTGCACGGAGGAGCGGGACGGCTCCTGCAGGATCTTGTAGTCCAGGTGCTGCAGCATCATCTCGGGGTCAGCCTCGTCCCTCCAGGAAGAGGGGCTCCCCTGTCTGAAGATTAAACAGCCGGAAGGTCAAGAGGTGATTGGTGTCGGACTGATCGGGACGGAAACGTCTCTTACTGTTTGAGCGACTGGCGGAGGAGCTCGTTGTCGGAGGGGGAGGAGGGCGAGGAGGAGGAGGAGCTGACGGCTAGGATGCGACTCAGCTCCTGACCGATGACCTCCTGGGTGACCGCGTCCCACCAGGTCAGACCTGGCACGGCAAACATCATCACTTCCTGTCTCCTCATACTTGAATCACTCGTGTGTGTGTGTGTGTGTGTGTGTGTGTGATGGTGACCCACCCACCCACCTTGCACCGTGAGGTCTTTAAGGACCTCCCGCAGCCGCCGCAGGTCCTGGACCGACACTCGGTAGCGGACAGGCTCCTGCTGAGGGGGCCGGCACTGGCCGAAGAGTCCATCTGCAGGGGGGGAGGGATGAGGAGGAGGAGTAGAAGGAAGAGGAGGAAGAGGAGAGAAAGAGAGAAGGAGGAGAAAGGGGAGAGAGGAGGAGGAGTAGGAGAGGGAGAAGAGGAGAGGAGAGGACAGGAAGAGTGGAAGGAGGAGGAGGAGGAAGAGCAGAGAAAGAGAGAAAGAGGACAGGAGGGAGGAAGAGTTGGAGGAGGACCATAAAAGGAAGAGGAGGAGGAGGAAGAGGAAAAAGAGGAGAGGAGGAGGATTAGAAGGAGAAGAAAAAAAGAGAGAAAGAGAGAAAGAGGAGAAGGAGGAGGGAGGCGGTATAGGAAGAGGAGGAAGAGGGGGAAGAGGGGCAAGAGGAGAGGAAGAGTAGAAGGTACAGGAAGAGGAGATAAAGAGAGAAAGAGGAGGAGGAGCATCAGAGTTCAGGTGGCTCCTGATGAACCACAGATCTCCTCTAAACTTCACATTTCAACTACACAGATCACCTGCAGTGTGATATAACGAATGATATGGCAATGCACGTGCAAATAAGACACACAGATATGCAGGCGCGCACGCGCACACACACACACACACACACACACACACACACACACACACACACACACACACACACACGCGCACACACATAACAACTTGTGTGCGAAGGCCGCGGTGAGTCATCACCTCCGTCTTCCTCTATCTCTCATCAAACACACACGCACGCACACACACACACACTCGCACAGAGACGCGTGCGCACACGCGAGGGAGACACATGGTCGTCAGGCAAGTGATGTCACTGTTGTCATAGAGACGGCCGGGGCCGGTCTGCGATTGGTTGAGAGCCGCTGACGGAGGGGGATCTTGTTTACGCTGCTCTCCTCCTCCTCCTCCCTTTTTTCGTCCCTCCGTCTCCCTGCGAGACGAATCTTTCAGAGAAACTGCTTTTTTTTTTTCAAAACACGCTCAGATTTCAACACGGCTATTGAACACACACACACACACACACTCAAACACACACACACACACACACACACACCCTGACAACTTGGAGCGAACATGGTGCTCACATCCACCAAATTTTCTCTCCTTAAAAATACAGAAACCAAAGAAAAATTCTTCATGGTTGCTTTATATCAAGTCAAACATTCACTCTTTTTTTTTCATTCGGGCCAGTAGGTGTCACTGTGACTAAATACTCCTTTAAACTCTGACAGGAAGCGTACCGCCGCCCGGTCGCCTTTGCACTGTGATTCCTGGAAGTCGAGGGACACAACATCCTGCTCCTGCGTCCGCACAAACAAACCGCCATCAATAATGCATCAGCCACGACTCTCCTCTCCAACCTCCCACTCTCCTCCACCGCCCGCCCCACCCCTCCCCCACACCCTCCAAGTCCCAATATGCTCCTGTGACGACATCCTGCGAGAAAAACGAGTGGGGGTCAACCATTTGAGACGTCACAACCTCCTGTTTAAGGATTAAAATTAAACAAAAATTAAAAGGTGGATTGTTGAGATTTGAAGTCTCAATTCTCTCAGATCCATCTTAAAAAGCTCAGGTGCGAGTCGCTTTTCAGCCAGTCGGAACACTACCGGACCAATCGGCGTCTCCCCAGAGACGGCGCTGAGAGAGCGGTCGGCCAATTAGAAAGAGGCTTGCGTAGCCGCGCAACAAACAAACGCGTCCTCGGCATCGGAACCTTTTCATCCGGTCATCGCCGTTCCGCATCCGTCATCAAAGCTCACGCCAGCTGAATAAAACAGTCCCCCGCCTTTTTGAGGACGGTGATGCATCAAAGCCGAGCACCAATATGGAAACAACAGCCCGCGGCCACTGAGGGTGTTTGGACGCTCCAGTGAGTGAACAGCTTTCATCCTCACTTGTGAAACCCATAGACCAGAACACAGAGACGAAAATTGGGAAGAAACTGGAAAAGACGTCTGAAGACTCACCATCTTTGCACTGCTGCTCTCTGGGGCAGATCTTCCTCTCAAACAGGCAACCTGGAAACACACAAGCGAAAACATTTATCAGTTTAAAGCCAAGAAACAGAAAAACACAAGATGAGTGACTGTAACAATAAAGGAAATGGAATTGTGTAAGAGTGATGTGGTATTTCTTAAACAGCTTTAAAAAACTTTTTTTCTTAGCCCCACAATAGAAGTGAGCAGCTGCATTTCCATTACCCTTAGAATTTGCGAAAACCTAAATATGGCAATAAAAAAACTGGTAATGGAAACACCTCAACTTAGAAAAACCTCTCAAATGTCACTCAAAGGTTTTTTCACTCTCATGAGGTGGTTTTTCAGACGTATCGACATAGAGGCATATCGCAAAAGTGTCATGGAAACACTTTTTTCGCATTTACACGTCGCCGGGCGTGATGTACGGGGTCACGTGACCAGTTCACTTCAGGTGAAAATGGCGCGTTAAGTTTGGATGGAGGAGACGGAATATTTTTTACAAGTAATCAAAGAGAAAAACATAACAACCATTCTTGACAACAAACAACATTGTAATGCAATCCTCCATCCTCCTCCTATGGGATCTCGCGAGACAAGATTTTCCGAGAATTGCGGCTTATGCGCATCGCACCATCCGATGGAAACACCTGCAAATCGTAACTGTACTTTGTTGAAATTTTCAAAATATTGCTTTTATTTTGCGAAAAACTGTCATGGAATCGCAGATATGGATTTGTTGCTGGAAATGCAAAGAGATGGAGTTTCTTCCAAGCCCACTCCCCATTCTCGACATCACTCTTGTGCCTTCTTTCTCTGTTCTTTCATCGAGAACGTCTCCCTCCGTCTGCCGCCTCGTCCCCGTTTGTCTTCTCCCCACTGAAGAGTGTAAACGCGGAGTGTACTCACTCCATTCATCTGTCCGTCCTCCAGTCCACAAATCTCGACATCCATCAGTTCACTTGTCTGCCTGTTCACCCCTTCATTCACCCCTTTCCATCCATCCATCAGCATTCATCCATCTCACTGACCAGCCTTGCCTCCATCAGCATCCATGCATATACACAGCTGCTTCTTCCACCCATCCATCCATCCTTTCTTCATCCATCTATCATTTAACCATCATCCATTTGTTTGCTCCATCCCTTCACTCCTCCACTCATTCATTCATCCATCCCTCCATCACCACGGTGACTAATCTCCGCCCCCATACTCCCCCTGCACCTCTCCGTTCCCCCTCTCTCTTGCTCTCTCGTCCTCCTGTGGTTGTGCCCATCGCCACCCTCCCGCCTCCGACGTCTCCTCCCGTGCACGTCGATGACTGACGTGCGCCCAATGAGCAAACTGACGCACATGATGGATGTTGACGCAAGTCCGCACAGCGTGGGGAGACGGTAAAAACTTCTGGAGCAAAAATGCCCCCTAAAATCAAAATATTTGATGGTGATATTGCGGATGGATTGGTTGGTCCCCCCTAAAACATTACATTTTAAAACAAAAATATCGACATGCTGGGAAGACAATGGCCTTTTTCCCTGAGAACCTTATGATAGAACGGTGTGTCAAAATGGTCCGATAGTAACAGACAGGGGGCAGTTCTGTTGAGTAAAAAACTGTATTAATTTGCACTTCACAGTGAAGTTAAATTATTCCTGCTGGAGGCCTTCAAGTCTCAAATGACATGGGGGTGACTCAGCGAGTGGGAGTCTGGGCGTCACTCCGGCGAGAGCTCCGCTTGTTTGATTCAGTTTTAAGCAAAAAAAAAAAAAGCCCTAGCAGCAGCAGCAGGACCTGATAGTTCTCCTAGACCTAATGGATCTAGGCTAGGGGTGGGCAAACTTTCTGACACATGGGCCACAATGGGTTCCAAAATTTGACAGAGGGGACCGGAGCAGATGGATGGAGTGTTTTGGTGAGGCACCTCATAGGAGAAGAAATATATCAAGGAATAAGTAGAAAGCATGTGCTTTAATGTCAGTTGAAAATGAACCAAAGCAAAGTCTCAACAAAATTTTGAAGCCCCTGCTCAGTGTCTTTGAAGCTCCACAGTGTTTAGCTCCTTTTTGAAATGACTCTTAAAACAATGAAAAAATGGATGAAATACAGTTATTTTAGGATTTACTCACTATTAATACAATTTCTTCAAGTTGGGCGGGCCGGATAAATAAGCTTACCGGGCCGTATATGGACCCTGGACTGTAGTTTGCCCAAGCCTGATCGAGAAGGAAGTTCACAAACAGGACAAAACAGTAATTGACAACCACCCAGCAATGACGACCTCACTTTTATTTTATTCTGGAACGTAGAGACTCAAACAACCTCCACGGCAAACCAAAGCTAACGGCTCCGCGAATGGAGTTGAAATATTTATTATATTGTGATCACAAAGACAAAGAAACACAAACATCAGGTGTAACAATGCAAAACTGAAGTGATGTCTGAAACATTTAGCGGTGCAGATATCTGGCTAGCCAGCACAGCGGGTGACCTTTGACCAGTTCTGCTGGACATCTTCCGCCCGCTGTACCCCATAAGATCCCCTTCATCACACGTCTCAGTGGCCTCAGTTTCAACCACACAAGTAAGTCAACCGACAGACGCAAATGCAGCTAAAAGCTGCTTTTCAGTCGCGTCATGTTCCAGAGGAACTAAATACTGTTGCTGTGGATGCTGAAACACCGACATCATCGCAATTATCATCCTATCCCCCCACCCCCACACCGTCTACTCGCCCGTCCCATCCCCTTTATCTTCCGCGATCTGGCTGCCAGAGCGAGTCCGGCATCATTTCTGTAATGGAGCTGCTGGCATTTGCAGCCGCCGCCGCCGCCTCGTCCTCTGCTCTGCAGGCCGCCAGGCCACAGCTGAGGGGAGGATGAGTCACTCTGGGACGCAGCGGAATCTGAAAGCCTGGCGCAGCGACGGCATCGAGTGGCAGCCGAAGCAGCCATGGGCCAGGAACCTTTCCTCCGCTTCGGTTTTTAACCTTTAGACTTTGGAAGTGGAAACGCTAATCAGCCAGAACTGGAGGCGGCCGAGCGCTGCGACGAGCGCTTACAACTGCTTTTAAACGCTCACAAAAACAGAGTCGCACAGGACCAGCACGTCCCTCCAGACGCAGCCAGCTGCATGTGGGTAGTCTCACGCCTGGAATAAAAGTTTAAATCAAGTACAAGAAAGTCAGGAATCCTCAAAAAACAAAAACAAAACACGTTCTAAAAATTAAAAACTAAATGAATGAATGCTGAGGACACTAAAAATATTCAAAATAAGGTAAGGAATTAGGTGGTAATTCCCAATAACAAGCGATATCCAGCCTCAGTAGAGCCCTCTGTGGACTCTAAAGGAAGTGCAGCTGAGACCAATGATCACCAATTAGCACAGGTTTCATTTGTGCTGGATTAAAGAAAAAAACAAGCCTGTAGAGTGTCAGTGATTGTGACTGTTACTCAGCAGAGCGTCAAAGGTGCCTAAAGGTGCATTAGAAATGCTAATAATAATAATAATAATAATAATAATAATAATAATAACTGACTTTTGTACATCTTGCTCTTGTTTGTTCTATTTAGATTCTCTCGACTCTTTCTTGCAATTACTGTTTGGCTTATTTTTTGTATCGTTGTTGTGCTGCAACAGCATCGCTTCCCAATTTGAGATCAATATAGTCCATCCATCCATCTCTATAATACTAATAATTATAAGTAGACAACCTCCAGCAGGAACCACTCTGACGTCTCAACACAATGAGTGAGTTCTATGTGCTGTTGCTTCCCCGCCGAGGAGGGCCGAGGTCACACGGCTCCATTCTTCCGTCTGGCCGCTCTCCGTGGTGCTGAAACGCTCTAACGAGTTTAGCGCGAGGAGGAGGAGTCGGAGTCGGGAAGCCATAGTAACTACGAGCCGGGGCTATGAGTCATAACTGTGGGAACAATACGCACGGCCATCACGTCCCTACAGGGGGATACAAGAGCCTGGGGAGGTGGGGTGGTGGTGGGGGGTGTCTCATCACCGCCCTGGCCATTTTCTACAGAATCACTTGCGCAAGGGTCTCACTGACTGTGTGTCGCTCGAACCCCTCAGGTGACGTCTGGGAGCCTCCGGGTGATTAAAACCTGCAGCATGTCGCCGCTATCGATCGCCTCCTGATGAAGTGCGGCGCATCATTGTGTGGAGCTGCCACGCTGGGAGAGACTCTTGATGTGCGCTCCCGGTGAAATAATAATAAAAAAGAACACATCCCGTGTGATACGCTTCATTTACTCTATAAACCTGGGATTTCTCACACTCACCAGCAGCGCAACATTAATCTGGGAGGGGGTGGTGGTGGGGAGACGGAGGTTGCTGCAAAACCTGAGTCTGCAGGGCTGCGACCTGGATGAAATCCAGTTCTAGCAATGTGAAAACATATAATCCTGAGAGCCATTAAGCCAGTTCAATGATTCGTCAACTCCATCCTTTTTATATGGTGCTAAAAAACAAAGGGATCTGCAGATACAATGGTTTGAATAACATTTCTTGACACAAGTTTGTAGATCAGTTGAATTTTTTTTGTAGTTTTATCTTTCTGCTGCGGTAGGAAAACTTTGCTTATGAATTCAGAATCAAACACCTATCTATCATCAACACTCCTGGATAATAAACTGCTGTGATTCTTTTATAGAAGAAAGAAAATGCGAATTTAAGTGTCAGTCTGACAAAAGCAGCATCCCTGGTGACACCTTATGTTATTTATTTATTTATTTATTTATTTATTTTGTACATTTTGGCCCTATTTTGCGCGCGCGCGCGCACACACACACACACACACACACTGAGACGAACACTTGAGTCACTACGCCTGATTTCCATTCAGCTAATCACCATCCGCCCGCACACTAAGAAAAAAGCACCACTCCTCTCCTTTCCTCTCTCTCTCTCAAGCTGACTGACCTGCGCTCGGGGTTTTTAGCGCCTGTGACGCAATTTGTAACGCAGCAGTAAACAGAATCTCCGCGGCGGATGAAGAGGAGGAGACAGGAGGAGGAAGAGGAGGAGGAGCCGGGCTCGAGTGCGTCAAGCTGCCAGTACGCACATCTGACTGCACACGATCGCAAAAGTTGCAGAGCGCCTTGCAGAAAATCCAGCAGGCTCCTCTGAACTCTTTTCCTTATGCACACGGTGCAACAGTACACACTCTCCATTTACAGAAGTGTAAACAAGTCAGACAAAGTGAGCCGGAGTGCGCTCGGGCCGCGGTGCACGAGTCGTGATTTACACACTGCCAGCCCTCGGACGCATTCACTTCCATCAACCGGGAGGGTAAGTGAGCGCGTCTGTGTCTCCCGCCGCTGTGTGTGTGTGTGTGTGTGTGTGTGTGTCTTACCGTGTCGTGTGGCCGCGCACAGCCGACAGGAGGCGGTGAGGAGGAGGAGGCTCAGAGCCGCCCACAGCCGCGGGGACCTCATGGTACATCCAGCGTCCAGGGTGGCGGAGGGCTGAGGCATCCTACTGGCTCTCCATCACTGCCGCTGAAGGGGTGGAGGAGAAGCTGCTGCTGCTGCTGCTGCTGCTACCTTGCACGACTGATGGAGAGTAGCAAGAGTGAGAGCGTGAGAGAAAGAGGGAGAGAGAGAGAGAGAGTGAGAGAGAAGTGAGGGGAGGGGAAGGGAAGGGGTGTGTTACTGAGAAGGGTAGAACCGACCACTAGAGGGCGTCCGAGGCAACAGATAAAGCCAGCAAGAGTGAAAGTGGATCGTGAGGGAGAATGAAAAGAGCAGGAAAAGCAAAAAACAACAACAAAGACTGGACAGTTTGAAATTCTTTTATTGTTTCAATATTTTCTGTACATTCCCGCTTCTTAAGAAATGACATTGTAGAGTATCGTGACGTGGTTTTCGTCCTCCGCACGCTACAAAAGACGAGTGTTGGGCAGATCAGCTGACAGGATTCTAGTCGACCACCAGCGAGCTCCTCACCACTGGGAACAGCTCGAAGAAACCCTGTGGGAGGAAGCAGACAAGGACGAGATTGACTGGAAAGGGAAATTTTTTTAGAAAAGCAACTGTGATGCATCCGGAGAGCCGAGTGTTTAAAACCTGAGCGGCTCAAAAGGTCAAAACGCCACATGAATGGGGAGGTTTGCAGAAGCTGGACAAAGAAATAGATATATCTTGAGAGCAGGGAAAAAAATCAGATCCATTACAGTAAATGTGAACTCGGTGCAGTTAAAGTGTCAGGGAGAAGCTGATGAAACTCTCCGCTGGATGTTTTTCCACTCTCAGTTGACCTTTAGAGTCGGAGCGTCTGGATTTGAAGGGTTCTCGCGGAAACAGCAGCAACCGTCTTGTTGAAAAGAGAAGCAAAAAGTCCCTCCCCCCCACCCCCACCCCCCAGGTGGTGAGGGGAGGGTCGTGGGTGTTACCTTGAAGAGGGAGG
Source organism: Thamnaconus septentrionalis (assembly GCA_009823395.1). Taxonomy (NCBI): domain Eukaryota; kingdom Metazoa; phylum Chordata; class Actinopteri; order Tetraodontiformes; family Monacanthidae; genus Thamnaconus; species Thamnaconus septentrionalis. Next base: position 3,338,358 of record CM020501.1, on the reverse strand, counting down.
TGCTCTGCAGCACGCTGGAGGTGCAGCACATCTCCCTGATGGAGTGCATGGAGAGCTGCGGCGCCCCGATGTCCACCACGGGGATCCCCAGGCGGGCAGACAGGATGGGCCCGATGGTGGTGCCGCAGGGGCTGTCGTTGCGCACCATCACATCCTGCAGGGGGCACAGCGTCATGTTCGGTTACGCCGATTGATTCAAATACTGAGGTAATAACTCGCTTCCAAAAGAAATTAAAAATGAAAACAATAATAATGACAATAATAAGCTTACAATCTGGTTTAAGCATCTTTATTTTCCATTCTAAATTTTTGTTCACACACACAAAGACACACACCTGCAGAGGCACTCCCACCCTGCTGCCGATCTCTCTGACGACGGAGGCGGTGACCGCCGTGGTGGCGTAGCGCTGGTTGCTGTTGAACTTGATCACCGGGCCCTGAGAGGAAGACAGCAAAAAGATTAGAAATCAGGGTGCAAAATAACTTCTGAGGTGCAACTGAAAAAACCCCAAGACAAAATAAAAATGTCTGTTCAACTTAATTAGACTCGTTTAAGATGCTCGAGCTGCGACACAGAAGCACAAAGTTTTTAATTTGGTCAATAAAAAGCTCAAAAAGTCTCCTCACCTTGTGGAAAGCTGGTCTGTGGTTCTCCTCGTGCTTCTCCCTGAGGGAAACAAGAAACTTGAGAGCAAATCTCACGTTGAAACTGAAGCAAACACACAAACAGCCTGGTGTGCGTCTCTCGTGAGTATGCGTGTGTGCACATTCAAGTCACTGACGCATAGTTGGGGTGCACGGCGTGCGCCATGTCGGCGCTGATCATGAAGGAGAGCGGCGCGCCTGCTGGAAGGCGGTCAGGTTGGACGCGGTGGCGGAGAGGCGGCTGAGGACGAGCTCTGTCAGGTTGGACTGGGCTCCCTGAGCACTCTCCGACCCCACCTGCAGGACAAACCATATACTGCAGGTCAGATGTGTTTTTATTTTTTTATTTTTTTTTTCAATTACAAGCTTTTTATTGCAAAAAAAATCAAAACATTTCCACCACTGTTGAAAGTTATTTCATTCCATTTACACCAATGAAACACGAGGAAGCTTCAATCATTTTGAATTTTGTTGTCGCCCCGGGCGGTTTTACATCAAACACTGCAGGGTTATTCTCTGCAGCAGCTGTTTGCAGCCCTCGCAGGGGAGCGAAGAGTGAATCACCGCATCAAAGCACACAGCTGCTTCAGCTAAAACCAGGAGATGGAACGAGTCCCGGCTGGCCCTCACCCACCTCCTCGTTGTCGTACAGAGTGATCATGCGGACGTTGGTATCCTGACTCAGAGAATCTCCTGAGCAAGACTCGACCAGGGCCTGGTGGAGGGAGGAAGGTGTGAATGAAGTGAAGTGAGGAGGAAGGAAACTAACAAACAAACAGAAAAAAAAAACACGCCTACGGGAGTGTTATTTAAAGTCTGACCTGCAGGGCGCAGTAGCAGCTGTGGAGGTTGTCCAGACGGGGTGAGAAAATGAACTCCTCATACGTGCCTCCCAAAGCCTGATATGGAAGGAGAAGAAGAAGAAAAATACAGCTACACAAACCTTTAGTTTGACAAAGTGGAACATGACTAGAAACAAACACAGGAGAGAACAAAAGACAAGACAGCGTCACGTTCTTATGCTTTCTGAACTGACTTTTTTTTTTTTGTCCTGGAATTGCAAGTTATTCTCAAGTCACTCTGGGTGGATGATTTGCAGACTCACCCCGGGCTGAGTGTCGGTCAGACACAGCTCAAAGTCCAGCAGGGCTTCAGGGTCGACACCCAGCTCTGAACACAGCACCTTCACCAGCGCTGGGTGGTGCTTCTCTGCCTGTACGGGGGAGGGGCGAGACAAATCAATCTAGGATGAAAATGTTAGGAGAAAACACGAACCCCTCTACCCCGCTCACAACCGCCCGAACCCCCGGTGGTGCAACATGTCAGTGTCTGGTCTGTGCTAGCGCACCGTGCTGGCTGCAGAAGACGCGTCTCCAGATGATGCCGAGCCCGTCATCAGCTCCTCCTGCACCGCAGTGGCGATGATCGGCACACTGCGACAAAATAATAGCAATATTATGTAGATATTGAGTAGATAACTTGTAAATAATCCAACAAATTTTCATCTCTTTGCGCGATATTGTTGCTCTAATTATGCAAATTTCCCCAATGTGGGATTAATAAAAACATTCTATTCTATTCCATTCTATTTGAATTAGGGCTGTCGAAGTTCACGCGTTAACAGCGCGTTAACTCAAACTCTTTTAATGGCACAAATTCTTTTAATGCGCGATTTACACCTGGTTCACACCGGAGGCGGCAGCACCGCGAAGATTGCGCACGAGCTGCAGCCATTTAGGCCGGGTTCACACCGGCCGCAGAGTGCAAGCGCGCTTCCTTTCAGCGCCCTTGTTAACCAATGGCATCCTTCACACCAAACTCAAAGCGGCGCACAACACTGCAGCTGGCTCGCACCGTGCAGCGATTGTTTCGGCGTCTGGTCTATTTTGTGCTCGAGCCGAGAGCGATCCGCGTCAAGCTGGACAGGAAGTCACTCAAAGAACATGAGAGAATCCGGTTAATTTTGAAAATAAATTACCGCCATTGACAAATGTGATCATGGCTTGAGAATGGCTTGAGAAGGTTTTGAGGGCTTTTTTCGTGGAGAGTACCTGGACAGTGTAAGTATGTAATCGTTTTGGAATGTTCCAATGAAAATAAAAATAGAGTATTTGCACAAAGGAATTATTACTGTCCTCTCCAATTTTTCCTAGAGTTAAAAAACCCCAATAAGTGTCTTGTAAAAGTCACATGTAGTGATGGTAAAACATTTGCAATTAATTTGCGATTAATCGCAAGTTAACTTAGGACACTATGCGATTAATCACGATAAAAAATTTTAAACGACTGACAGCCCTAATTCTAATAGGTTGGTGTCGGGTTAACTCAATCAACCGAATGGTGAGAATATTTTACAAGCAAGACATTTGTGCGACACTGACAGGTGGTTCTCCTTGTTGGGGCCAAACGAGTCGTTGATGTCCCTCTGCAGGTGGATGGCCAGGTGGGGGATCCTGAGGAGGGGGCGGGGCACGTGGACCAGCCGTTGGACCAGCTTGCTGTCGACCTGCAGGGGGAGACACCCAGAGGATGACGATGGGAGGAAGCTGAAGGATGGGAAAACTCAACAACGAGAGTCACCCCCGGTACCTTGACCATGACGCGGCCGGCCACGGTGAGGTCGCGGTCGAACCAGGTGTTCCAGATGCCGCCGCCATAGCACTCCACGCCCACCTGCAGGCAACCCTGCTTGGTCCGCTTGGACCGGGGTTTCACCCTCAAGCAGGGGCTGTCCGTATGCGCTCCCACCATGGAGAAGCCATTGCCCGGCAGGTAGCGTCCGCCCACCGCGAAAGCGATGACGCTGGAGAAGTTCCTGGTCAAGAAGTACTGAGGAGGGAGGGAGGAGGACGTGATTCAAAAAGACGACGACTGCAATTGTCAAAAGGCGACAACGACGAGGACAGACCTTGGTGGACGGCCGGATGTCCCACTGCTCCGCCTCCTTGAGCTCAATGAAGCCGGCCGCCAGCAGACGCCGCTTGCATTCTTCAACCACTGAAAAAAAAAAGAAGGTTCGAATGTTCCCACATTCAGATGATTGACAAAAAGCAACACTTCTCTCTTTTTTCAAAGGCTTTAGTGTTATGCCTGAAATAGTGGTTTCCTTTTTCTGCTTTGTGACACTTTGTGGTGCACCAAAGGCTGAAGTGCCCCTGTGATGAAATCTGTAGGGCTTCCGTCTTATCTTGTCTCAGCGACCTGCAGGACGCAGTCACTCGATGCTTGCTTCTTTGCTGACGTGTGCACTTCTCACTCTCCCAAACCAACACTGGGGAACAGAGAACTCTGTGTCCCACGCGAAGGAAGTGCCATGTTGTCGTTGGCCTCCTTTATCAAGCAAGGCACCAGCTCATCACAGTGACCTTTGAGATTTGTGTAAGACAGTCTAGCTCTTGATAAAATGTTGTAAATTCTGTGCTTTACCAGTGTGGGATGGATGATTATATTACACTTTAACGCTAGATTTATCAGATCAATATACCAAGGTTCAGTTTTACTCTATATAAACAAATGATAAGCAGAAAAAGCAAAAAACAAACAAACAAACAAACAAAAGCTCATGTATTCAATGGACTCCCACAAATTTGTCCAGTCTAAATTTATGAAATAAATCTCCGTCATGATTATTACCGTGATAGGGAGAAACCCCCCGGTTGACAAACTGCAGAAACTCTTTGACTGCGGACTGCACGGCCTCTTTGGAACTCTTCATGATCAAAGACTGAAGGAGAAGACAGGAAAATGAATCAATTCAACTCACAGCAATTCACTAAAACTAAACACACATTGTGCAAAACAGCGGAGTTAGCTGGCAGCAACTAGCGACAAACTTATTAACAGGATTTGAGCATATTAAAATCGTTTGACCGGAGAACGGACATGGCAACAAATGAACGACTAGATACAGTTAAAGTTTGTAACTAAAATATGCACGAAGGCAGTTTTAAATAAATTACAAATATCGCATAAAATAAGACGCTGTCCGATAAATGACGCACCGGTGTTTAGCTAAGCTTCGCTAACTAATCAGCACAGGAAACGTCGCTTCTTCTCGATTTAATCTTAAACCTGAGACTGGTGTCAAGTTATTAAGACACGCCTCGGGACTGCTCTAATAATTTACATTGTTCTTACCTGCATTAGCTGAACCTCTGACCCCCAGCGAAGTGAAACTGTTTCTGCCACCGGGCGGATGACAGCAGCAGGAGGAAATAACTCTGGCGTTGTTTTGAGACGTGACGACACAGCGACCTCCAGCGGACAGGCGGTGATGTTGTGAATAACGGCACATCGCCAAGCAGATTTGTTTTTTGCTTTTAATCTCTGGTCTAAATTATTAATTGGACCATAACTGTGTTGGAGCACGGTGAAGGACTATGTTGTGTTTTTATTTCTATGCAGCTCCTTTATTCATCCTTCTTATCAATTTTAACAGGGTCATATTTCAAGTGAAAGTTTCACAAAGTTTACTCCCCTTCCAAAGAAAAATAATTAAAAAACCTTTCACCGTCTCCTGAAAGAAACATACGTAAAACTTATACTACATACATCCTTTAGTTAAGAATGTAGTATTTTGTTTAAATGAATAAATCACAATATAAATAAAAATATAGCATCTGCTATGATTCCAGCTTCCTCTATCACCGCTTTAAATGTCTCAACCTTCTCTTATCATTCTTCTCTTGTGTTAGCACACTTTCTATTAACACCTCCCTCGCTCCTGCGAATTCATTAATCTCTGCTTAAACACAGGAACTGACCTTATTTAGGCCTGTGCAGCTGGCGAGGCGGCTTGAGTAAGAAGACGTTTACATCAGCTGTCATCTACCGCATCTCTGCCGCTGCTGAGGAAGCCCAGGGGGAGCGAGTGTCTCTCGCTCTCTCTCTCACACACACACACAGTGTCTTGAAATAGATGTAGGAGAGCAACAGGCAGCTCGCAGCATCAGGGAGGTGATGAAAATCTAAAAACAGAACAACACAAGTGTGGTATAGTACTGCAGGGGGAACTACAACCTTTTATTTTTTCCTTGTAGCATCTGGACTCAATTCAATCTACTAATGCAACAGCATAAACAATTCCAGCAGACACCCTAAATAGTAAGCGGGTATGATGAATGAATTTGAAAAGCATAACAATTCCAGACATAAAAATAACTTTCGGACCGTTAAATAAAACCCCATTCGGTTCAGACCTGCTGCTCTTCTTACTATGTCCAGTAGAGGTCAGCCCTTTGCAAAAGCAGCTCCCCACAGCTCCTCCGCCCACCAGACGAACTGTTTGAGTCTGTTTTATATCTGAATGATGTCTGCCGAACATGGCACAGCAGTGATGTCACACATCTGCGTCACCGCACACGGCAAGGCAGGAAGCGGCTCCTCGCTCACCCTTTAAACCGACTCGCTGTGAATACAGTTAACATAAACAAGCTCCGTTACACATCCCAGGAGTTATCATTGTGATTTTACCCCCGTGTTTACAGCTTCCTGCTGACACTGATGCTCGGTTGGCACATTTGGAAGATGAAAAAAAAAAAACAACAGGTGGGGTGAACCACGGCCTGAGGTAATGGTGCCCCTTGTGACATCACAAGGGGATTACTCAGTTAATTACCACACACTTCCAGTAGGGACAGAGTGCGGCACAGGGCAACATTTTAATCTAAGAGCAAACGCACAATTTTAGAGGCGCTTTAACCTCAGTCATTCTTAAGTAATAAAATCAGTTTTAAAGGATTTCTGCAAAAGCTCTTCAGCGCCACTCCCTCCCCCTTTAAACATGCTGTCTCCAGTGAGTCTCTTGGCAGCGGGGAACCTCCCATTAAATCCACCTGTCACACACGGCGGCGATACAGTCTGCGACGGGCGTGTGTTGTTTGGAATTGTGGCTTACTGCTGCTGCTGCTGCTGCTGAGGAACATCCCGGGGATACTTTTCCTTTTTAAGGCAAGTTTGTCCAAGTGCGAAACGGCGGACGACCTGCCGCGCGCATCGCCATGTGAGGACGTCGCCGCGTCCCTGCCGTCCCTCGCATCCTCGCATTGTGATGTCATGACATCACGGATGAGGGGAGAGGATGTCCTCATAATTCCCTCTGACAACTAAAAAAACTTAAAGTCAATGATTTGCAAAGAGTTCAAAATGGAAACGTTGACTTCACTTGAGACTAATTCAACTTCAACAGCTCTTCTCCTGCTTAGACTATATTGTTAGAAATTTTTGAGTTCTGCTCGCTCCAAAACACAAAATCCTAGAAATTGCCCCTTTGTGATCTTTGTGTCATCGGATTTTGATTATTTGGTTGTTTTTGGCCCGCTTAAATGAATTAACACTCAGATGATGAGGGTGAAGCTGCTAACAACTAATCAGAAGGAAGTGAAGGAACTGGCAGAAGTAGAAAGAAGGATGACATCATGCAGGAGACGAAGAGGAAGATGAAGGTGAGCAGAGTTAGTAAAAAGAGCAAGGAGGGGAGGGGAGGAGTAGGGGTGTCAGGAGGGAGGGAGAGGAGTGGAGGGGGGTGACTAGAAATAGCCCAGGGCAGGAAGTCCTCCTCCAGTGCTCCCCTCCTGCTCACCAGGCTCACCAGGCTCTCCTCGTCCTCCATCTCCTCCTCCTCCTCCTCCTCCTCCATGGCCTCCTACAGCTCCTCGGCCCAGACGGCCTCCTCCTACCGCCGCACATTCGGTCAGGGCGCCTACGCCTCGCCCTCCCTCAACCGCTCCATGCTGGGCCCCCGGGGGGTGCCGGGCGTGGGCGGAGGCCACACCAGCTCCCGGGTGTACGAGGTGACCCGGAGCAGCTCCACGCCGGCCTACCGCGTCTCCTCCTCCTCCGCCTACCACGGCAGGCCGCTGTCGGCAGCAGCCACCCGTGCGTCCGGGGGGCGCTCCTACGCCGGCATGGGCGAGGTGCTGGACTTCAGCCTGGCCGACGCCCTCAACCAGGAGTTCCTGACCACGCGCACCAACGAGAAGGTGGAGCTGCAGCACCTGAACGACCGCTTCGCCAGCTACATCGAGAAGGTGCGCTTCCTGGAGCAGCAGAACCAGGCGCTGACAGTGGAGGTGGAGCGGCTGCGCGGCCGCGAGCCCACGCGCATCGCCGACCTGTACGAGGAGGAGATGGCCGAGCTGCGGCGGCAGGTGGAGATCCTGACCAATCAGCGCTCGTGCATCGATGTGGAGCGTGACAACCTGGCCGAGGACCTGGAAAAGCTCAAACTCAGGTGTGTGTGTGTGTGTGTGTGTGTGTGTGTGTGTGTGTGTGTGTGTGTGTGTGTGTGTGTGTGTGTGTGTGAGAGAGAGAGAGAGAGAGAGATGTGATGATGCACAGGAATGTGTCGCCATCACCTCGGCTGTATTTACCCCTATGTGGGCGGGGCCTCCAGACTAGCTCGCTGTTTGTTGTGGTAACAGGAAGTTCCCCTGTGGGAGCTGACCTGTTGTTTGACAGGACCAGTCCCAAGTTTTCACATATCAGGAAAAGGACACACGGGCCTCGATTCATTTTTAAACAGTTTTCAGTCCATTTATTCTGTTTATGAACATCAAACTCTCACATTATGTTGTGGAGTTTGGGCTAAACTGGCCCTTTCACATTGACCTTAATTGGCACAAATACATTTTGCTGCTTTTTACTGCGCCAAATTATATAAATACATAAACCGACAGCATTTTGGATATTTAACAGCTCTTTTTTTTGGTTTAAAAATTGGAAATTATTCTATTAAATTGTTTCTTCCAGTTGTTAATTCAAATCACTGAAAGAATCAATAATAGTTTTAGTTCCACTTGTTGATAAAACAGCATTTGGATTTACATAATTCTGAAAGGTTAAGAGGGTTTATTTTCAGAATCACAAATTTCCCCACGTTGGGACAAACTCTTAAATAACTTAAAGACATTTTTCAAAGTCTCTCCATGGCTTCGAGTTTGAACAGAAGTCTCCTGATGACTCTGTTCCTAATCCAGCGCCGTTAAAAGTGATGGACGTGAGCGCGCGTCGCTGCCAAGTCCGACTGCGGGTGGCGCTGTGCTCGCGAGGGTCCATCCTCTTCTATAAAAGGAGAGGAACGTTTGTGGGACAGCATCCTTGGTGATGGTCTGCAAGTTCGCGAAGGTCCAAGAAGAAGAAGAAGAAGAAGAAGAGGAGGAGGAGGAGGAAGAGGAGGAAGAAGAAGAATAGAAGAAGAAAAGAAGAACAAGAAGAAGAAGGCTCTGCTGACGTTCCAGTGAGAACAGAGCAGAATCACAATGAGCCGAGCTTCTGTTTGCTGCTTTTATCTGCAGCAAGTCCAGATCGCAAAACATTAACTGTCAAACAGACTTTTGTTTTCAGCTCCAACTACTTTGTTCCATTTTAGCTAAAGACACTCTTCTGGATTAGCGAGCAACAAGAGCATCTGTTCACTGAGAAAGAAGATTAGAACAGCAGCCGGCAGATTTTCTTCCTTTTTTTTTTTTTTTTTTTTTTTTTTTTACAGCCACAATCACAAAAAGTGTTGCTCTGGTATTTCGATTTAGACGGTCTCCCTCAATCACATTTGGACAGTCTAAATTCTTTTGAGTTATTGTCTTTTCACTACCTCTTGCAGGCTCCAGGAAGAGATACTCCAAAAAGAGGATGCTGAGAGCAACCTTGCTGCGTTCAGGGCGGTGAGTGACTGCACGTTTTTGAGTTGTTGTTTTTTTTTTTTCCATTTCCCCCCGCTATTTCACTTCCTGTCACGATGAATGACTCACCGAACTTGTGGCAGGACGTGGACGCCGCCACGCTGGCCCGTCTGGACCTGGAGAGACGCATCGAGACACTGCAGGAGGAGATCGCCTTCCTGAAGAAGATCCATGAGGAGGTTCTCTCTTCTCTTTCTCCACTTCTGTCATGGTTTAAAAGCAAGAGGGTGCAAAACACAGTATATTACCATTTTGATAGTTTGCTCCAGAAATCTTTGATCTGAAGGAGCTGGCAGTGAGGTTTTTTTCAAGCTCAAGCTGCAAATGATGAGAATTTGCTTGTGATTATACTAAAAAATTGACCTCAGCTCTGCAACTCATGCACAAAGCAACTTAAAACATCAACAGACGTCTCAAGATCTCGAGAGATTATGGGGGTTATTTTTTATGGTGGGTTAGTGTGCACGCTTGCATCCAGTCTAGCACTACATCTGTTTGTGCAAGTGTGCATCTGCGTGAGACGACAAATAAGGGGGATTGAAGGGAAGTTTGACACACAAAGCCTATTTGCTGGCAGCCGGCCAGCGTCAGCACTCCTGAAATCCCTGCAGCAGATGAACGGTTAAAATGACTCCTTGTAGTAGCAACGAAACGTTTACGTCTGTAGGCAACAGAGGCTTGTCAGCATACACGTTTGGTTTCTGTGTTGTGTTGTGTCTCTACCCCACAGACTGATAAGACAAGTGGCTGCGGACGTGTAAGCCATATGAAGAGGTTGTGTTTTGTTTTTTTCTTTAGACTTGACGCCAGTGGGTAACATGATGATGACCCCTAGGTGTTGACATCATTAATGGTGTAACCTGTGCCTCCTTGGTGCAAACATTTGTGTGTCTCAGATAAACTCAGACCTTTAAGAGCCACTCTGAGGCAGTCGTTTTTTAAGAATAAGAAAGTGTGGAAACATTTTCAGAATTATTATTTCTCAATTTAACCATCATAACTATGGTTCATCATGTAAATGCACAGAAATTTATATTTGATAATCAAATATACAAAACCAACATTTGCCTCTTGGTACAGAATATAACAGAAGTTAGCAACATTTTCTTCCACTTTGAGCCAATGTTTTTGTATGTTTTTGCACTTAGTACATTTTTTCTAAAAAAAAACGAAACAAACAAACAAAAAAACCTTACCTTTTAGCGTAGCTACTTAAGTGTTAAAAACAAAAGACACAACTTCGCTGTAAGCGTAAAAATATATATATATATATATATATATATATATATATATATATATATATATTAATTGGGGAACATATTTTAGGCGACCATGGAGTAGAACTGGGCTGCTAGCGAGCTAAGCTAATGAACCGGCTGCCCTAAGAGATGCCTGACCGGAAGGGTCACGTTACCTGTATCGGGCAATAAAAATAAATCATCATCTCTCTCTCTCTCTCTCTCTCTCTCTCTCTCTCTCTCTCTCTAGTGAACTATTTTAGTTTCAGGTCCATAGGAATTTCATTATGAAGCTAGATATTTAGTTGTTTGCTGGTCCCCATGTTTTTATTTGCCATGTTTTTTCTGCAGCTTTTCAGGTCCTCTCAGCTCTCATATTTCTCATATTCCTACTAATTACTATTAGTAGAAATATTCCACTTCCGAGCAGCAAGTGTTGAAGGAGCACAGTGTATTTGGGTGTGACTGTTGAAAAGTTGAGGTCCCAAGTTCTCTCTGACCCATCAACAGTCAAATCTAAAACCCAGAACAAATACTGTTCTCCTCAGAAAGTGTAGATTTTATGGTTTTACTAACACCTAGAGTGATTTTTTATTTATTTATTTTTTACAAAATTGGATAATCTAGCCCTCCGTTTGAACTGACTACCTGCTGTCTGGCCCTGCAGGAGATCAGAGAGCTGCAGACACAGATGCAAGAGACCCAGGTGCAGATCCAGATGGACATGTCCAAGCCGGACTTGACGGCGGCACTGAGGGACATCCGAGCACAGTATGAGGGTATCGCCGCCAAGAACATTGCTGAGGCCGAGGACTGGTACAAGTCAAAGGTGAGACAACACATTTGGATTCGAGTTGTCGGATGTTTTCTTCTCTATACGTCCAGTGTGTGAGTGGTCGGGCCGTCTGTCTCCCCAGGTGTCTGACCTGAACCAGGCTGTGAGCAAGAACAACGAGGCTCTGAAGCAGGCCCGGCAGGAGACCATGGAGTTCAGGCACCAGATCCAGTCCTACACCTGCGAGATCGACTCCCTCAAAGGCACTGTACGTCTCAAACACACACACACACCCACACACCCACAAAGGTTCTGATTTCAAGCTGTGCTGGCTGAGTTACTGGTGGTTCAAGTCCCTGCTCCTCCCCTCGGTGACCTCAGAACGAGTCCCTGATGAGGCAGATGCGGGACATGGAGGACCGCCACGGCCTGGAGGCCGGCCGCTTTCAGGACACCATCGCCCGGCTGGAGGCTGAGATCGCCAACATGAAGGACGAGATGGCCCGGCACCTGCGCGAGTACCAGGATCTGCTCAACGTCAAGATGGCTCTGGATGTGGAGATTGCCACCTACAGGAAGCTGCTGGAAGGGGAGGAGAGCAGGTGATTTGTAATATAAACATCTCACCGTCACGCTGTGAATGTTTGCAGATTATACAATCACTGCATTGTGTGTGTCGCAATCTGTCTTTGCAGGATCGCCCTGCCTGTGCAGACCTACTCCACTCTGAGCTACAGAGGTATGGCATAATAATAAAAAAAAGCCTGCTGTGGCGTCAACTCACCGCTAGAGGGCAAGCAAGAACATTAACGCATGCAGAAAAACAATCCACTCTGAGCCACAAAGAGCAGCAATGAACCTGCAGGTGGAGCTCCAGCCACTGATTTTATATGTTTTTGTCTTGTTTTGTCCTTGGGTGAACCAAAAATCAGACACGTCCATCCACCCAGGACCAGTTCATGATTAAAATCAAAATAGAAATGTAGTTTTCCCCTCAGACTGATGGGGGCAACGCACAAATCAGTTGTCATCTTCCCTTTCCCTGCTTATAAAGAGCTTTACTGGATTACAGATCTTTATTTGTCCCCTGGATAACCCAAAAACACACGTTAAAAGGAGGCGGATGCGTTCGGTGTGCCTCTGGGGTGGGGGTGGGGGGCCAGTGCAGCTGCACTGCCTGTTTACACCCATGAATGGCCTCATACAGCTCAGGCAAACAGAGAGATTCACGCCATCTCTCCAGCTTAGACCATTAGACATTTAAAGGTAGTTTCAGCTTTTGGGCCTGAGCTGCATCTTTGCTCATCAATCTATTGCCGCGTGTTTTCACAGAGACCAACCCTGATCACCAGCAGCGCTCCTCCGAGTTGCATTCAAAGAAAACAGTCCTCATCAAGACCATTGAAACCCGTGACGGAGAGGTAAAAAAAACAGAAAACAGACATACACACAGCCAGCTCAAAATAATCCGTCCTTACTGGCTTTTCTTTGCGTTTGATTCGATTTGATGGGAAACCCAGTTCATTTTTTCACACATGTATATTCACACGCAGGCATTTCACACTATTTGGAGTCAGAAAACATGGATGTAAATCAAATATGGATCTATTCCCAACAAAAGCTGCTAAATTAGATTTTGAAGAAATTAGCGTCTGACTCAGTGGTGGGCTGAACCACAACTTCTGGTGACCTTTGACCCAAACAGTGTTGCATCAGTAGGAGAAAGTGAGTGATACTGTCGACAGAACACACCTGAATGATCACACAGACAAACATGCGCGCGTGCAAGCACACGTGCAGCCCGGATATCTCGTCCCGCCCGGGTGGCAACGTGCCTCGCCCGCCCGCTGCCCATTGTGCAAAACAGGCGTGTTGAGGCAGGTCAGACGGCGGCGAAACCGACTGTTTCCCAGCTCTGCGGTGCGAAAGCCGTCAGCTTAGACAAAAATTTGTGTTAAATACTGTCATTAAAACCCACTAATGGTAATTCTCAGGAGTATTATTACCGCTGCTGAGTGGCTCGCAGCGCGTTCGACTTTATTTACAAGCTGAGCACAGTCATCATCTTACATTGGATTTTACAACCCGCCTTATATAATTTTGCACATTCTCCGGCCTTCTCAGGTCGTCAGCGAGTCGACGCAGCAGCAGCAGGACATCATGTGAAGATCGGCGACAAGAGATACGCAGGAGAAGAAGAAGAAGGAACAACACAACTTTCCCCCCATGAAGGGGGCAGATAAAAATCATGTGCTCAAATGAAAACAAAGTAAAAAGCCCTTCACAAACTCACGCTATGGCTCTTCTTGTTTTGAATTCCACCGCCACGCCAGGTGGCAGAGCCTCAGGAAAGCGACTTGTTGTAGACAACGGGGCCCTTAAGGCGGCCGCATTACGTAAAAAAACAAAACAAAAAACAAAACAAACAACAGCCTGCAACCTTTAAAAAGTTTTGTTGTGGTCGATTTGTATGTGTGTGTGTGTGTCGGCTCTTGTGGGAAAAGAGCAGACATCGGCGGGGAAGCATGTTAAATGGAGCAGGTAGGAAGTACAGGAAGGCTGGTATTTTTTTTTTTTTTTAAAAAAAACATGATTTACTAATAAAACAAAAAGAGCCCAGGAAGCTGAAGACGTCTGAATGTCTTTGCGTTTGTTGAAAAGACGACTCGCACACATGCTGGTGGTACACAGGCCCAAAGGAACACATGCTTTAATAACTGTACTGAGTTGTTTTTTTTTTTTTTTTTTTGAAAGCATTGCGTTACTGGCCCTAAAGTGATGACATTGCACTCTCCTGCGTAAGAGAAATAAATAAATAAGTAAATAAATACATGTCACTGAAAAAAAAAAACATAAAAAAAACAAATTGTCTGGATTAAATTAGTCTCCTTGGAGGTTTAAAAAAAAACTGAAATAAAAGTTAGTAAGTGCTGTGTTTTATGTACAAATTTCACACGGATGCACGTCAAGGAAGTGGGGGTGAGAAAGCCACGAAGGGTGGATTTTGCAGGGACGGAGGGGTGAGATCATGCATTTAGGTTTTCTCCCCACTGATGAATAAAAAGATATCATACACCCCTCCTGGACACTTCCATTTCCCTTTTCTACACTTTAAAAAAAATGTTCAGGATCAAATATTCACATTATTTTTTTTCTTGAAAATGTCCCTGAAGAGAGGACCAAAGACAAAAAAAAACAAAGCACATCATGGAAGGAGGAGTTGTTAGTTTAAGTACAAGTTGTAATATGGCCGTGAGTTCACTCCTTTCTGTCCTCTGTCCTCAGCATCATTCACACTGGCAGCTCAGCACAATGGCACTTTTATTTTGAAAGGTACTTCAAGAAAAGGAGTCAAAGCCAAGTGAAATTTTCATGAATTTATGCGGACCAAACACTTGTTCTTTTAAGTGCTTGTGTGCAGCAAAGGCTTGCATTTCACTTAGCCACAATTTAGCAAGGTTAGCAACAACTTTACAGATTTGTGCATTACAAAATCCGCAAAGTTGTGCAGCCACGCCAATCATCACATTTCGCATGTTGCAAATTTGAATGCATGCGGGACGTTTCTGTTAAATTTCAGTGAAATAAAGTTGCATGAAGCTATGTCGCAGGGATTTAAAAGAACTTTAGGGCTGTGTGGGTGTGCCCTAAGTTGGCCATTTTGCCGAGCTGTCGGTGCAAACGTTGCTGTCAAATCCTCCTCATCCGAACATTGAGGCATCTGTGAGCACAACTAGTCGCTTCCATTCAACATGTCCTCCTGTATTTGTTTTTTACCCTGCTTGTCGATTTTAAAAAAAGAATCCTTCCGCCATCGTGTTTAACGCTGAAACCAGCCATTGACCAAGCCGCAGCCCCTTTTGGTGGTGATGCTCCGTCGAGGGGGCAAGGCACCTGTTAGGAACAGATCCCCCTCCAGGCCACAAGAGGGCAGTCTGACGCTCAGAGAGAGGTGTTCCGTCCAGCACCGAGGGTGGAAAGGTTTTCTTCCCCCACTATCAATTAAAGAGAGGTCTCTAGAGATTTTCAGACAGGATTAGGTAAGTCCACATGGCACAGAGAGCTGAACGATTCCCAATGGGCATTCCAGGGCCTTGGCTCTGCCTTCCGTGGATGTTTTTCACTCGGTTCTGCAGGACATCGAGCACCAGAAGGAGTCGACGTCTGAACCTGAGGCAGGTTTTGCACTGAAAACGGCGTTCCCTGATTGGTTTGGTCGTGTGATGGCGCCCATGTCGGGCCCAGGCCGTGCAGCGGGGGAGGGCGGGGCATCAGGTGTAATCTCAGGTCAGGTCGGATTAAGCCCCACCTCCCCCCCTTTATATTGCAGCTGCGTGTTTGTTTGTGCATGCATGCATTTGTGCATCTACGGGTGACAAACTCTGGGTCAGGCCAGAGGAGTGGATCAATATTGTACAAAATCTGTGGGTTTTAATCCCCCCCACCAAAAAAAAAGATTCTAGGTAAAAAAAAACTGAAAAAAAACCTTCATCCTCTTTTGTGCGGCTAAACCAGGATAAACGTTAAAAACCCAGAAACAGAACGTTTTAGTTTTTTTTTTTGCATCGGTGGTGATCGGCTCACAATGGCACCATGATGGGTTCAGGTTCAAGGGGGGTGGAGTGGGGGCTGGAGGGGTGGTCAGCAGGGGCGGGGTCAGGCTCTTAACGACGGTCCGGCAGTCGCGGTGAGGGGCGTGGTCAAGTCGTAGCCCACGTCCACCACGGCACTGGGCCCGCCCACCAGCCGGCCCGGGTAGGGCTGCGCCTGCACTTGCCGGTCTCGGAAGCTCTGGATGTAGCTCTGGAGGAGGCGGAGGAAAAAGGAGAGAAAAAATATATAATACAAATGAATGCAAAAAAAACTGTGGGGCCAACTGTGACTGTCCCTTTTAACAAGACGTCCTCCTACCGGCGAGAGGACGTCTGTGTCGTAGCGGCGGATGGGGTTGGGCTTGCGGCGGTAGGCGGGCTCCACGTGCAGCTGCTTGGCCTGGTGGTGGTGGGCGGAGCCCTGCTGCTGCTGCTGCTGCTGCTTCTTCTTCTTCTTGCGGTAGCGGTCGTCGCGCTGGCGGATCCGCATCACCTGCATGCGTCGCTGCTGCCGGCTGATGATGACTGGAGACGGAGGCCGGGAGTCAGGGGGGATGTGGGATGAGATAGGCGGGGGTGGGGTGGGTGGGGGGTGTCAGCATCGTTTTGGACCAATCAGAGCCAGTGTTGGGGGAGCAACGAGTCATATGTAATGTCGTTACTTAATTCTATTACAAAATAAAGAATACTGTAGTCAGTTACATTAGTGGAAAAAATATTGAAATAAATTACAGTTATTTGTGGAATTAGTCATGATTACAATTTTGATTACATCTGAGCATTTTTTCTTTTTTACAAAAAAAGCCTGGGATTTATGTTTAATCAATCATTTTATTTTGTATTTTATATTTCATTGCTGCTTTGCTCTGTGCCAATGTTTTCTGTTTCCCTCCACACATGAAAGTTAGTATTAAAATGTTAAATGGTTAATTTAGCAGGCATATCTTTCCTATATCTTTTGTTGTTGTTTTGAGTACTGCTGGAAGCTCAACACTGTCAGGTCGAGAGTTCATTCAAAATGTTTGAAAAGTAATCAAAATTTAATCAAATGTAATTAGCTACATTACTTTGATAAAGTAATTGGAACACTTTGATTACATTTTCAATGGGGTAACTTGTAATAGTAACCAATTACATTGTAATCTTTAATTAATCTCGAAAAATCTTCTCAATGTACCCACCCTTGGTGTGCGAGTATCCCTCCGCTGTCACCTTCCACTGGACCACGACCCCCAGCAGGGTGAGGGCGGGCCACACTCCCAGCACCACCCATGTGACCCAGCACACGGGCTTACCCGGCGCCGCCTTGAGCCGCTCGTACACGTACAGCACCAGGGCAAAGAGCTCCACGAAGTAGTCCAGCGCCACGGCGATGACAGCGGCGCCAAAGGCGGCCGTGGAGAGCGTGGTGAAGAGGCGCTGCCACTGCAGCGTCAGCACGGCGAAGAGCATGCCCAGGCCCAGCAGCACGCCCAGCGGCACCCAGACGGAGCGCGGCGGGCTCTCGGAGAGCTCCTCCATGCCCACCAGGGTGGCCACGGCCACCAGCAGGCCCAGCAGCAGGCCCACCATGAAGAGGCCCACGCTGCGCACCAGCATGGTGACCAGGCCGCACAGCGTGCCGATGCCCAGGCCGATGCCCACCGAGGCCTCCACGCTCAGCTGGGTGTCCAGCACACGCTCCTTGTAGCACAGCATGAAGATGACCACAGAACCAAACATCAGGCCAGTGAGGAACATCACTGCCTTGAAGCAGCGGTAGCCTGCAAGGTCGGGGGGAAGGGGACATATTTACTAGGACTGTCAATTGATTCTTTTTTTTAATCGTGATTGATCGTGTTTTGATTTGCATTTTTAAATTGTGTAATTTTTATCTTTTGGGTCCATATTTTTGTGAAGAAATTCTGACCAGAGTGTCTTAATTGGGAACCAAATGAACACATAAAAAGGATTTCCTGTTCGATTTTTGCATTATTTCTTTCAAAACAGTGCACCTATTGCCACTTACAACACAACAGTATAACATTTTGTTGAATGGAGTTGTATGAGACAAAACATGAGCCGTGTCATGAATCCAAAACAAACATGTTGGAAGTGTGTCAAGAAAGTTTTCCCTTTTATCATATAAACAAAAAAAAAAAAAAACAAAGGCGGGAGGAAACTGTGCTAATATGAATCAAGCATCTCATGCAATCTGTTCTGAGAATGAAATTGAAAGTTATAATTTGTGATGACAGCAGCGTATTAGGCTGCCTGTGTATCGTTGCACGTACATAAGTCCCAGCCAGTTTATTGTGTCCCGGGTGTGGGGGTGCAGGAAGAGGCAGAAGGCTAGTGGTTAAAATGCAATTAAAAAAAATGTATGCGTTAAGCCTTGTATTTCATCTAATCGTGATTAACCCATTAAAACCCTTCATATTTACGTGCTCGTCACCCACCGAAGAAGCAGTAAATGATGCCGAAGAGGCAGCACATGGAGCAGACCACCGAGGGCACCACCTTGTAGCGCCCCCTGGTGTCGTCGCAGCCGTCCGGCCGCCCGGGGCCCAGCTCCTGGTCGGGCAGCAGCAGCGTCTCCAGGGTGGTCGTCATGGCAAGTGGCGAGGCGCAGAGGAGGAGGAGGCGGGGACGATGAGAAGGAGGAGGAGTGAGCAGGAAGGAGGCGGGGCCAGGGGGAGGCTAGAGGGCGGGGCCGAGCCACGCGGTTTCACCTGTGAGGGTGGGGAAGAGGGGCAGGAAAAGAAGAAGGATGATACAGTTAGTGCAAAGACTTTGATTGAGTGCATAGCAAAGGGGGGAAAAAAAGAAAAAAAAATCTTTTGAAATTGGCAGAAAAAAAGCCTCCCAAAATCCTGGTTTCCTGTTAACATTGCGGCTTTTTCCATCTGCAGTGGCGTGAAACAGATTATGTTCTGTCGCCACACTCAGAGACACACACACACACACACACACGCACCCACAGACAAACACACACTTTGGCCTCTCTGCCGGCGGAAGCGGCTGTTATAATAATAGCTCACGGAGCAGCGGGAGCTCCGGCAGGGTGGATGAGGCCGACCATCCCAGCACCAACAAGTGCTACGCTATGTAGCGACAACTCATGGCCAACCGTCGGCGCCGAAACACGAGCAAAGCTCACAAACAAACAAACAAAGGAATGAAAAAAACCTCACAACACACAAGCTGGAGCTGTGGGAGCTTAAAAAAGATGGAATCCCTCCCAGATGGACGTGTGAAACGTTTCCAATTACAACCGATTTGTCGGCGCATCCGGTGGAAAATTTCACATTTTTCTCGACAAAAATGTTACATCACACATTAAATGAGACACATTGTTTCCATGGCAACCATCTGCTGAGTGCCTCGTCTGAGAGCTTTCTGTTTTCTTCTTCTCCCCGCCCTTTGGCAGAGACCGTTATCTGCATGCTGTCCTGGTTTGATCTGTTTATTTTCCTTCCTCCCTTCCAACACCTGCCCATTTCCACCCACAGCGCCGCACTTTGCTGTAACCCTCGGCAGCCCCCTTCACGTCTCATCACGTCCCCCACTTCCTGCACTGCTGCAACATCGTAAAACTAAACAGTGGTTTGAAAAAATGGAGCATTTTCTCGCATGAAACACAAGCTGAACTGGCCCTCCGATGACCTCTGTGTTCGCCCCCTCTGACTCTGAGTTGCAAACTGCAGCTGTGACACACGCTTTCATCTGTTCACATTTATTTTTATATTTACATTTATTAATATTTATTCATTTATTATTAATTTGCTCAGCCGCCACATCGGAGCAGCTGAAGAAGCTCCGCCTCGCTACGTCCATCTGGTCCCATAAGAAATTTCTGCTTTCGGATGATTACGCATCGCCAAAAAACATCTCCAGACGTCTAGAAAACAGCTGATTTAGCCCTCTGTTTGCAGCCACCTGCTGAAACGGGCACATCCTTTGGAAGGGAAGACAAAGGAGGTCTTCACAGCCGGACTGTTTCCGCTTTATTCACCACCGGATCGTTTGTTCGGAATCAATTTGCATATTTCCCTCGGGGGCCGTTGCTGCGTTCACAAGGAATTACTGTGGAACGGGACCTGAAGCGTGCCGCGCACACGTAGCTTCCGCAGCTTCAGCAGCAGCAGGTTGCGCTTTGCATCACAACAGGCATCCGTGACTGCCTCCCCCTGCACCAATCCCGGCATGTCCTGTGTGCCAAAGCGGGGCCTCACCTCTCTGAGTCTGAGCAGAGTAGAAAACAGCCGGAGGCCCCTGCAGGAGGATGCACCTCTGACCTCCTCCTCCTCCCCTTCTCTCCTCTCTTCTCCCCTGGCTCCTCCAGCTCTGCACCTCCGACGGCGGAGGGTTTCTGGGTCAGAGGTGCTTATGCAACTCCTGTCTGGGGAAACTCCGCTTTGCTTGAGCTCACCCATCTTCTCCTCTGACATCAACTTGCTTGTTCTGCCAGCGTCCCCACTAACCCCATCTTCATTATAATGCTTCATTACTTAGCGCCTGGATGGGGAAGAAAAAATAAACCCAGCGCTGTGTTCCAATTATTCTTGTAGGACAACAAATAGTGTCTGGCTGTGCCAAAAAAAAGTGGGCTGAACAAATCGCAGAGGACCAGGAAAGACAAGTTGACCTCTTAGAATGACCTCGGAGAAGAGGAAAAAGATAAGAAGAAGGAGAGAAGGATTCAGGTACAAAAAAATACGCTGACCTTCGACCTTTCTCCGGCAGAGAACATGATTGGCTGCACACTGTGTACAAGGCAGGGCAGCATGTACTGCTAATTGTGCTGCGACGTGTAAACCGCCTCATTGGGTCGGATAATGGAGGCAATCATTAAGGAGGAGGCTAGGCGGGCACACACACACGTGCATGCCCAGACACATGATTTGCTCCACATTTTCATCCCAACATGCCATATTAATAATCATCTTTCGTTGGGGATTAGTAGGTTGTTGCTGGGTAAACTCGTGTGTGTGCGCGTGTGTTTGGTCTGCAGGAGCAGTAAGCCGTTTGGTAGCACTGGTCATGGCGTGCAGATTTTTATGTCTGCATACGGATCATCCTCTGGGAATTAAAAAAAAATTCTTAGACAAAAAAGAAAACAGGGGACAAGGGACAAAACAGACAACATGCAGCAGCAGCAGCAGCAGCAACAACAACAACACAGCTGCCCAGCCTCCCGCATCTCGGCGCTTCCTGTCTGTTGCCATGACGACGATGCCAGGAAGCTGACAGGAGGCAGGCAGTGCATCCCGGGGCCTGACCAATGGAAGAGCAGATTAAACCCCCATAGCAACAGCTTGCCGGCCAATCAGTTGCACCGTCTGATCGAGCATTTATGGATTATTGGGCAGTCTGAAAGTGGAGGTCCTGGACAGATCGGTAAAAGAATGGATTGATGAATAGATGGGTGGAAAAAGAATGAAATAGGAATGTTTATGTTTAGTGTTCAATCAGATTGGTTTCAGTGCCTCACAGCGCTATGACAACAACTTCTTGCATCAGTAAATAACGGAATAAACTTTAGCTACAATAGAAAAAGGTTCTTGACATGAGCTGACTCAGATGTGTTCTTGGCACTTTCATGAATAAACCAACCAGAATCTATTAATACGCGTGTCATGGCTGAGAAAAAGACCCAAGTGTTTAGGGTTCCCTCAAGGTGGTGCTACACGGAACGCTGCAACCTTCCAAAAAGGTTCCGCTGTGGCCCTGCAAGAACAAAACTCGACTCGAACCTTTGACAATCTGTGACTTTATTGAAAAATGGTGATAATTGAAGCAGCAGATTCAAAAAACTAACTTTGACTGATTGAGTCCTATAGGAAAACTTTTCATGTAGTGACATGCCAGTAATCAAATTGTCTTCCAAAAGACATGTATACTTGTTGCTGTGATGAAATTGCAACATGGTAAGGTTCTACAATACAGTGCAAGCAGTCATCAGGGAAGTTCTTGGTACTTGGTACATGTTTTTGGGTAACAAAACACATTTTGTTACCTCAAACAACACCTAAAAGTCCTTCCGAATGCCCTCATGGTCGTTGCAGAAACGTTTGCTTCTCTCCTCGCCTTCATGGTCATCCCAGGTCCTCTTCTTATACCCTCCAGGAGACCTTTTCTCCACCTCATATTCCTTAAGGGGACTTCCGCAGCGTTGTAGGTCTCCCAGGACATAGTCAAGGTCCTCGCAGTGTGTAGTACTGCCTCCCTCCACTTCCACTCCTTCCCTGAACATCCTCGTTGCCCCGACAACCAACACTTTTTCCCTTTCTTCCGTGTCAGACAAGGAACTTTGGTTGGCCTCGTTGTTGGCATTATCGCCGTCCTCTAAGTTAAGGCCTCCGACATCAATGTCTTCTTGGTCGGACTCTTCAACGTCAGACTCTGTGTCGTAATAATCGTACAACAGGAAGTCCTCAGGCTCATCCAAAAGCCTCTTGGTTTGGTGCGGAGCTTCAACTTGCACTTGCTGAGGGGGGCTTGGCAAATGCCAGTGCCAGTGCCAGTGCCAATTCCAGTGCAAATGTAAATGGCAGGGTTCATTTTCCAGGGCCATATTATTGGAAAGCATGTCGTAATCTCGAAGGTTTAGCGTTGTCTGAGGTACAAATGCATCTCCTCTGTCGGCAAATTCTGGGACAGGAAAAAGTCGAGCATTAGAGAAGATGTATTGGCCATTACCCCGTAAGGCATGCCTTTGGTCGCTTCCAGCCATTCTCAGTAGATTCAACTTCACGTAAATAGAAAATCTTTCCTCTAATATTTGTCGGTCCTGATTGCAATGAGATCTAATGGCAGTTAAAGGGAGTTGCCTCACAGTTTGACTACGATGTATCCGTACTCTTGCGCCGATATCGTTCAAAGAAAGGATCGGATTACTGTCCCCTTGAGGTCTTTCATCTTCATTTTTCAAATTCCTACACAGCCAGGTGAAATGGGCCACCAACTTTCCAAAAACAGCCTGTCAACAACAAAGATATTGGCTACTCAATCCTTTAATCCAAGCAATATTAAAGACGCATCCAATCAAAGGCCTAGGGGCGGGACATGTAGCTAGAAATAGCACCACACCTGATTTCAGGTGTATTATTAGCACCAGCCAATAACAGCACTAGAGTTTAGAGATAATTGTACGTATTTAAATGCACGGGGCCATTGTTTTGCATGGGCTGTAGCTTCACGACTGTTGTGACATTTGCCTGAAAAGTTGGGTTTTGCTTGTTAGCGTACCTTAACCAAAAAGACAGTGTATCAGTCCTGGACATGCAGTACCAACTTGCCAACTTTATCCTAGTACCTAAAGTAATAAAGTCCGCAAAGAGCACTGTTAAGATGAGAAGTTTTTATTTGCTTGGCATGGATTATTTAGAATCAAACATAATGCGAACATAGACACTGAACTGAAACACAGGGTTGAAATCAAAACCAAGCAGAACTTCAAATAATTAATGCATCTTTATTCAAATGATAGCAGACTCTTAAATCAGTCCTCTAGTCCTGAGCTCAAGCTATTCAAGAATGCTTAATACAGAGTTCAGGGAATTCAACCCCAATCTGTGTGAAGGTGCGGATGATATCTCTAAAGTGCTCTGTCCAGCCACAACCCATAATTTTACACACAATG
Source organism: Thamnaconus septentrionalis (assembly GCA_009823395.1). Lineage (NCBI taxonomy): Eukaryota > Metazoa > Chordata > Actinopteri > Tetraodontiformes > Monacanthidae > Thamnaconus > Thamnaconus septentrionalis. The sequence continues at coordinate 3,314,806 of CM020501.1, read as the reverse complement.
TACACGAGCTCCACTGCACGAGTTCTGCATTTTTCTATTATTGAGCAGGCATTTTAAGACAGAAAAGTAACTATTTGTATTGGTTTGTCAGTCCCACAGCTCATTATGTTTTCCAAACAGAGATGTGCATTTTACACTGTACTTCTTTTGTCCACTCCTGCTGAAATGTTCAGGTGGAAAACTTATTTGACATTAAGCACCAGGAATTTCGGTGGCTTCGTGTTTTTATTGTTGGATAACATCACCATGATCCACCTCCACAGCGTCGGTACCAAAGTGATTCTGGCGACTGTCCTGGATGTGCTCGCGGTTATCGCACATGCGTTTGGTGATCCTTCTCTCCTCTTCAGCATCCATCCAGGCTCTCTTCTTTGGCACCCCTGGTGATTTCTTAACGTCGTTACTGCAGGGAGCTTCCTGGCTCTGAAGGTCTCCCAGCTCTCCTTTGGAGAATGACTTTAGCTCTCCTCGCTCCCTAGCAAAACAATGTTGGCTGGCTACTTTCTCATCAGCAGCCAGTATGTCATCATCACTTTCCTCCCCGTCAGAGTCCCCCACAGTGGAGTCCTCCAAATCAGACTCCTCCATGTCCAAGTCCTCAGATTCTGTGTCATAGTAATCATACAGCAAGAAGTCTTCGGGCTCATTCAAGGGTTTTTCAGGGAAATACGGCTCAAGAATTTCAACTTGCACAGGATTCACATGCAACTGCCAGGGCCATTGCCAAGCCAAGAGCCAATGCCAAAGCCAATGCCAGGGCCAATTCCAGCGCCAATTCCAGCGCCAAGGCCAGAGCCAATCCCAACGTCCAGCTTCATCTTCTGGTACATGATTGTAAAGCAAATAATAGTCTCTCAGGTTTATCGTTGTCCTCGGCACAAACGCATCTCCGCAGTCCGCAAATTCCGGCACAGGAAACATCTGCGTTGCCGAGGCAATGTACTGGCTGCTACCTGGGAATATATGCCTGCGATTAAATTGAGCCATGTTCAGCTGGTTTTGTGTTCTGCTTGTTTTGACAGTTGAGTTTTGTAGACACGCGGGCTGGACCCGCCCACATCTTCTGTCTCTTACTTTTGTTCTCTTGCCCCTTAGGATCAAAGTAGCTAAACTTATACATTAAAAAGAACATTAAAGACAAAATATATCAACCCCTTTGATGCTGCTTGACATTTAAAAAGAATCACGAGATCAAAGACAGAGAAATGTGACATCATGTCACTGGTTGAGAAAGTAGAGACACAATTTGCTTGCTGGAACGATAGGAGAGCGTAATTGTTCAGCCCTTTTAAAACGATTCAAGTCAGAAATGTATTTCACAATACAAGTTTTTAATTTTAAATCAAAATAACCAAATTTAATCAAAATTTTGTTTAATAAATATGGTTACTTCCAAACTTACTTCCACGCACTTGATCTTTCATTTTAAAAAAGTTGATCCAAATTTATGATTTGATAGGAAACCTAATTGTAATCTTTATCCTGTTTGTTTTTCTGCCTTCTGATCGTTTGCCAGACACTCAAGGTTGTGCTCATTTCATTTTTTCACCTTGGTGCACAGAGGCCCATGTGGATTTAATAATTGTGTGACTCATGGAAACTGTTCCGTGATGCCATCATTTGAAAATATTTGTGCTCTAACATTTGCTCCTCACTCATCTGCCCTTTGATACAACTTGATAGTCGCAAAATAAAAATAACACAAATCCATGTGACACTACATAAACAGGCCTCTAATTGAAACAAACCAGTTTCAACTATTAGTCTGAGATGTAAACAAATATAAACAAATATGGATTGCAGAACACTTACAAAACACAAGCCAACTTGATGAATAAAAGTATACATTCAGTTATTTTCTTGGACGATGTAAGGAATGTCCCAAGGATGTTCATCTTGTTCTTAGTTTTACCTTCTTGAAAGGTATCACACAACAACTGTACAGGCCAAAGTTAAAATTTTCTCAGGATTGTTGAGAACATGCTTGCTGGCACTCCTCACTGAACAACAGCATGGTCAGAACAGGGGTCTTCCTTAATCCTTAATAAAAGTGTTGCAGATCAGAAGCTGTTATTGCTTGATCTTCCTTCAACTTCATTTTGTAGCTGTCTACTTCTGGAATCCTCTAGGAAATGGATTTACCAATCTTCTTGATGAGAATGTCTTGTTTGATCTTTGCTCCAGAGACCTCGACCTTTGTTTCCAGAAACACTTCCTCAAGATTGCATCACATGCAATATGGGCAAGGATAGTACCAGTTCCAGTGCCGATGCCAACACTGACTTCTGCACCTACGTTGACCCCAAGGCCACTGCCAAGGCCACTGCCAATCCCAATCCCAACGCCAAGGCCATTGCCAGTCCCAATGCCAGTGAATGTTCCTGCCCCAAGGTGAATGCCAATGCCAGGGCCATCGCCAGTCCCAATGCCAAGCCAACTGCCCATTAAAACTCCAAAAATCATTTCGAAACAAATTTTCATAGTATTGAATATTGTTAAAACCCTGGTGGTTCACCATCATTCTGGGCACAAAGGCATCCCCACTGTCAGCAAAGTCCACAATGGGGAACAATATCATGTTGGAGTCCACTTGTTCACCATCACCCTGGAGTAAATGGTTCTGGTCATCATCAGCCATTTTCGGCGTGTCTTCCCTGAATGTTTTTGGAGCAAGTTTTCCACCGGCGCGACAACGTCGAAGGTAAACCTGCAAGTATTCATGTAAAGTCTTCTACTTTGAGGTTTGGGTTGAACTTGTGTGAGGTTTGACGGCAACGGGCATCCAGAATGTTGCTCTGCTGCCATTTTTAGCCAGTGATCATCTTTGCGCTACTGCCACCTACAGCTACGACACCTACTCGGCTCCTGAGTTCATACCCTGCCATAGAGAGTGGAGCTGATGGGTCCTCTGTCAGTTCCAGTTGTCTAATCTTTCTTGAAAGATTGAAAATAAAAGCCATCAGACACTTTGATGTCAAAGGCGCAAATGGATCAAAGATGAAAAAACATGATATCATTCATTTCAGGGTCATTGCATTTTCCTGGAACTTCCCAGTCTACGGGTTTCACACATGCAGCCCCTGAGGTCCAAAACCACCATTCCAAATAGCCACCCCCAGCCTCCTGTGCAAAATTTCTTGGTTGCTATTATCAACTGGTTCTGGCAAACAGTGCCAACAAAATCAACTGAGGATTGTATACTTTGCAATACAAGTCAGATACAGATCATTCCCACCTCTGGGACACATCAACAATCAAGTCAAATTGCACATTTAAAAAAAAAAATAATAATGTCATTAAATATGAAGTGAATCATTGCAAGTTGGAGACTCTTGAATCCTGAGTGACAAGACATTAGAATAAGTGAATATAAAGCTGATCACATAGCTTCAGAAGACATGAGCTGAACGTAAGCTGAAGTTTATCTTTTAAGTTAGAAAATACAAAACCATAAAAAAAAAAAAATTGTCTGTTGTATTCTACAGCCGTTGGCTCCCAGCTGGGAGTGAAATCTGCTCCCCTCTCCATCACTGACCTGACAAATGAGCCGCTCTACCCCTTGCTCCGGCATGTCCTCATCTGAAACCCTTTCACGGTGTCGGAACGCCGGAGGATTAGAGGAGAAAGCGAGCCAGAGCACGTGACGCAGACAGGACAGACCTCTTCCTGTGTCTCCCTCAACACTGCCGGCAAGCCATACGAAGTAACGAGCGACGAGCTGCCAAAGGCGAGGCCTGCTCACGATCAGCAGGCAGAGGGCGGATGAGCAAGTGTGTCACCGGCACCTTACGTGGCAGCTTCCGCCAGCGCACACACAGACACACACATGCGGAGAGGTTGTTGTCGTCAATCGTCCTGCCGATAGTCTGCCTTGCACGTCAACCACTAGTCATGGTGATCAATAGCGGTTGAGCGGGGAGAGGAAACGTGACCCGTGCTTGGCGGGTGAGGAGGGGACGCGTATGTGTTCATCTATTGGCGTGCGTGTGAGTTTTGGGGCGACGATCACGTGTCTCTGTCAGACGGAAAGATTTGACGGGAAGCGGAGAGGACGGCTTGACGTCGGAGAACCGTGACGGGAATTCTGCTTTCCAGGGAACACTGCGATTGGTTACCCTGGTTGGGTATTAAAGCCCTTCGCCCTGCTGGTTTCTGATGCTAACTGATGCTACATGATTTGAGCGTGTGCGATCATTTGCACATTCATACATTAAAAAAAAAAAAGTAAGAATAATAAGATCACTCTTTTATAAGAAGAAATAATGAACACATTCAAGATATTATAAGGTTTAATAATAAGAGCTGGAAAGATCAGGCTAAATAAGAAATTAGTGTAGAGTTAGTAGGCTCTCATGCTAAGCTAACTTTTTTTGGGGTGGGGTTTGGATGGAGGAAATCAGTAGCATTAGTTAAAATTTATATTTATATTTGTGTATCTTGAGATTTGTATTTGTTTTGTTCTAGTCTTTTATCTATACTTCATTTTTGTACTTTCTGTACTACTATTTTTGTAGCCACTCGAATTTTTAATTTCCCTGTGGACTCTGTCTCAAAGGATAAATAAAGTTCTAATCTAATCTAAAATAATCTAAAGTGTTAGGAAAGATGTGACATTTGGAAAACAATAAGTGTTTTCTTATCACAGTGGGACAACATTGTGGAGTACAAAATACAGATTTTGGGCAACAGACACACAGTAACACTTCAAAAATATACAAAAACAGCCACAGTTCCAAGAAGCCTGTTTTTTTGCATACAGATCTGCCAAAAGTTCTCCAGAAAAGGAAATGCCATGTTTTAAAAAATTTTTTGGTGAGTGTGCGTGTGTGCTTCGTTTTTACACGACAACATTACATGACGTGTGGCTGAGTGTTATTCACTGGCAGCAGCAGCAGCAGCACCAGCAGCAGCAGCAGCAGCCGGCGGCTCTGCGCCCACAAATACCAGCACGACTCCGGGGCTCTGTCGGCGCCAGCAGGCCGAGGCGTTCTCACACCTCCTCAGACGCTCGCTGAGCATGTTACGTAAAGGCTGTGAGCTGAATGGCCCGGTCCGCTTTTTCTGAAACAAAGAGAAGCAGGTCGGCTCTGCCCGTCAACGGGCTCTGATTGGCCTGCAGCGACGAGCATGTGGTGCTGATGGGGAGTCGGAGGTGGAGATGGAGAACACTGAGATCTTTGTCCATCTCTGCTCTCACACAGTCAGGGGGATAAGGGTTTTTATTTATTAGGCGAACTTTATAGTCATGCTTGTCATTGAAATCAAGATATCAGCCTTTTTACTGCCCACTAGTGGTAGGTTTGTAAGCATAGTCAGCCTTTTTTTTGATCAAAATCTGCAGATTTTACTCATCACAGGTGCCTTCAGACCAGGCATGACTCAGCACCTGTTACTTACTTTTATTTTATCACTTAATTCCAATTCAGAGTTTTTACATTTTTTCTTTCTCTAAATCAAAAATTCCTTCCAAATTCCATTTATCTTTTTCTTTTTTTAGGCAAACTCTCATTTGGTCTTCATAACAATGTGCTTCCAGTTCATAAAGGCAAATAAAGCCAATCAATGTCACGTGTGTGTGTGTGTGCAACCCATGAGCCTCTCTATCTGGCCTGACAGCAGCGACACGTGGGATCCAGAGTGGCGTTGATACAGTGAGCAGAAACCTCCCAGCCAACGTGAGGCGCTGTGAGTCATTGTTGAATGTGAATCCTGGAAGAAACATAAACTAACTTGTTTTTTTTGTTTTGTTCAGTCGCAGTCCACCTCTCCGCAAGCATCATCACCGATGACAACAAGCTTTCGCTGCACTGTGTGAACAAACATCTGGCCCTGAGCAGCCTGCAGGTCCCAGCTTGCCGTCTGAGGCTCGATGCTAATGAGCTCAGGTCGGTCCCACCGGTCCCTGGCGCACACACACGCACACGAAAAAAACAAACGGCTCACTTCCTGTTGACTACTGACAACCGCATAAGTAAAACACAAACAAACATGAGGCCTGTTGTGCGTCTGGAAACAGCTGTTTGTCAGACGGCGGCGGAGCTGCAGCAGCCGAGGGGTAGCGCAGGAGGACGAGGAGAAAGGAGGAGACGCTGACCTCAAGCATCACTTTGTGCCACTTCCTCTTTGCTCTGGCTGGCTGCGTCGGTGAGAGCAGGAGGGCAGCGAGGTTGAGGTGGGAGGAGGAGGAGGAGGAGGAGGAGTGCGAGCTCCTCCCCGTTTTATAACTTGAGTGAAACTTGGCCGCGAGGGTCGTTCTCAGACCACACAAACTGCACCTCCTGCAATGCATTCTGGGTCTAGTGCGTTGCCGTGCAGCATGTATATGGTTCTCACGAACCAGAATCCAGCTCCGATTTTTAAGGGGAATCGTTCATGCACGGCCACGTGCCTCCCCGCCGCTGTCCTCCATTCAAACTAATTAATTAAAACGGCAGCGAGCAGAGCGAGGTCAACTCCTGAAATAGGCACGCGCAAGACAGCTCGGTCATCAGGTTCAGCCCCCTCCCACTTCCAAAAAAAACCTCTCTAGGCCCACAGAAATTTGCATATTTAGCCCTCTGTTGACGGCCTCCTGCTAAAACTCAGATATTGTTTACCTTCCATGTGTTTGGGAAACGAAAAAAAAAAACACCTGTTGTTCCAAGTGGGCAGAGTCGACACCTAGCTAGGGGCGTAACCTTTACGTTGAGAGTTATTGGAGAAAAGTCAGTGCCCTTTGTGACATCACCAGAGTGAAGAGGAGAAGCTGGCAGAGGAAGTAAAGGATGGATGGTACTGGTGATTTTTTGTTTTAATTTTAAAGGAGGCAGAGTGACTAATGAGACGGCGGTTGCTACAAGATTTGAGTGACAACACATCCAACACAAGCACAGACAGATTGAGCTGACCTGAAACTAAACGCAGCCCTCACTTTATCGATCGATTGATCCCCCACCGCATTTTTTCTTTTCAGGCCCACTAGCATCCAGGTCCAGAACTCTAGACTAGGTCCAGACGGCGCCTCATTAGCATCATCAGCACCAGTGAGAACACACTGACCCGGCTCAGTGATCGACCGACCGACCGACCGACCGTGATGCGGGTCACACACCACCGACTCCTCCATCCCGCATCCGCCACATTTCCGTCACTGAGGCCCTGCTGACCCCGATTCCGAGCAACAAAACACGCTTCAGAGAGAGAGAAAGAGAGAGAGAGAGAGAGAGAAAAAAACAAGCCCATGTACGTGAGCGCGCGTCACAGACAACCGTCAGAGACAGGTGTGAGCGAGCGCGCGCGCGTGTGTGAGCGAGAGAGATGGAGATGGAGATGGAGAGAGACAAAAGAAATGGGCCACTCACCATCATCTCCGACAGGTGGACGCGCCTCGGCCGCGCTCACGGGGCCGCAAACGGAGCCTCGAACAGCGGCCATGGCCGAGTCTTCCTCACCGGACTGGGTGCGCTGCTCGTCGGTGTGCGCAGAGCAAGGCAGCCTTGCAGGGGCGGTGGATCCCACGCCGGACTGCTGCTGCTACTACTCCATGGATGGTGGGTGGGCAACCCCTGGACACACGCGCGCGCGCGCACACATGTACCGGTTGGATGGATGGACAACAACCCCGGCGTTACGTGCCGGTTAAAACACGGGGAAGATGCGCCGTGTGTGCGCGACCACGGAGGGAGGATGAGGAGTGTCGCGGTGCGTCAGGCGAGGAAGGTGGACTGGCCTCCGCTGCAAAAAATAGCAACCCGACACTGAGTCGTTCGCCGCCACGAGCGAAGAACTGCAGCGCCCCCCGGTGGATGAGAGTCATAACTCTGGCGTGAATTTTGTGTATGTTCTTGCCTTATGATCAATTTCGCTCACCTTCAAATACAAATTGTGTTCCCCTGCGGCAACCGAAATGCATCATCGTAACTGTGATATTATTCCCCGTGTCAGCTTTCCTTTATTTTCAAGAAAACACTCACTTCATAAAACACTTCCTGTCGCATGGCAACATGGAGGAAAACTTAATAATGTGGGCGGAAGGTGTATCGCAACCACTGTTGTAATTTATCTCTGCTCTCCACTTCAACTAAGAACAATCACCCTGTATTTTCTGTTCAAAACATACATTTAAATATCACACAGGACATTACACTTGAAAGCTCACTGTTAATATTTATTCCACATGGTTTCTTCCCGTTGTTACCGTCACTATTATGAATTGTGTAAGTGGCCAATATGTCTGAAGCTGTGGTGCACTGACATTTTTTGCAGCGCACGTTGCAGCCACAGGACGTCCTCTTCACGCAGGGGTGTCAAGCTGCTTGTGACGAACGTCACAGGAAGTGGCTCCTGAGCCTTCAGAATAATGCTGACAGAGCACACAGACCAAGGTACCTGATTTACTGTCACATGACCAGCTCTATTTGATAGAAATGATTCACAGAAATGACAGAAAATTTCCAATTTTATGCCATGCACAAAAAAGAACATTGTATTAATTTTGCACTTAAAATAAACCTGATCATGCATTAAAACAAGCAGCCCTACATAAAGAATAAAACAATGCACATGCAAAGTATCAAGGAGACACCAGGACATTTATATTTAAAAACATCCTACAAAACAGCCTGCTTGGAGAAAAAAATGTAACAAAAAATTACAATATTATTCATATACAATATCACCCTGTGCCATGAAAACGTAGACTTTTCTGTGACTGAGCGTAATGGCGTCCCCGTCAGGTTCTAGGCAGGAAGTGCAGGTTGATCGGCCGGTCGGGAATGAGCAAAGTTCGCGTTTTGGGCTCCACCACCGCCGCTCCGTCAGGAAGCCGTACCTCGTAGTGCTGCATCAGCTGCAAACAGACCCGGATGAGTCTTGGCAGGGGTCAAAGGTGAGCTAGGAGCGGACCCAGATGGACTCACCCTGGCGAGGGCAAAGTGCATCTCCATCTCGGCCAGTCTCTTGCCCACGCAGCCCCGCACGCCCACGCCGAAGGGGATGAAGCTGTATGGGTGGTGGTTGTAGAAACCCGTCCTGGGCCTCTCGGGGCGGAGCCAGCGATGGGGCGCAAAGGAACCAGCCGCCTCAAACTGGGCCTCGTCGTGCAGGACCGTGTAATGGCAGAGGTGGAACAGAGTCTGGGCAAAACCAACATTAAAAGAAGAGAAACGTTAATTTAGGTGCATCTGCATCAGTCCTCCCTCCTGGCCGGCTGGCGCCTCTCCTACCTTCTTGGGAAACCTGTAGTTACCCAGAACCACCTCCTTGTCAGTGATGAAGCGCGCATTCCCAGGAACCACCGGGTAGAGGCTAGCGGGTGGAGAAACATGACAGCGATGGAGAAAGACACACAAAATTCCAGTGAATTTTAATATAACGAGACGAAAATTTGCCTTCCAAGAAGCTAATAAAAAAGGAATTCCTGCATCATTCGGCCAAAGTCAAATCAAAGAGGGCCTGGAGGTGATTTCAGATTGAGAAGGGAAAAAAGAATTGCACTCCAAATCAAAAAAAAAATCTTCTCCCCTTCCATCGAGCGTTCCGTTCCAGAACATTCTGCAAGTGTGTTGTCATTCCTCGAGGCATATTGTGACAAGTAACCTCAACATTGTTTCCTTTTGGATCTGAATCAGTAGCTCCACCAGCTGCGTGCATCGACTCAAACCCCACTGCTCCACGCCACTCACCGTAGTGTCTCCTTGATGACAGCCTTCAGGTAGGGCATGGCGCTCAGGTCGTCCATGGTCGGCGTCCGCCCATCGGGGCATGTCGAGGTGACCTCGTCGTGCAGCCGCCGCTGGACGGCGGCGTCCTTGGCCAAGCGGTACAGCGCCCACGACAAAGTGTTGGAGGTCTGGAAGGACAGATGCTACATGCTCTACAAGGAGACCCAGTAAGCATGAAAAAAGATGCTATAATGCTAAATTGTAAGTGGCTAAATGTCACTCAGCAATATCACATTTTTTGACATTCAATGGACTGGAGTTTAATAAAGGGTAGAATAATGAGCTCAGATTTGGAGATTTGGAGAAAAAAACGTTAGCAGGAAATAGCTGCCGGCTTGTAAAATACGTCTGATGAGGTGGATCCAGTTTGATTGGAGCTGGATAACATTTCCCCGTGTTTACAGCGCCACTCTGACCCAATTTACTGAAGCTCCGCCCAGCTAATGCAAGTCGTGTACCTCTCCTCTTGCACCAATAAGCCGTCATCAACTTGCTCCACCTTTAAGTCTGACTGATCAATATTATCATCCTATCTGATTAGAAGTTCCTTCTCGGAGGCCCATCCCGCTTTTCCCACATTAGTCCCACTGACTCTCCGTTGGATATGTGTCAACATTCCACATGCTTTTTTTCCAGGTTGGAGTGACAGAAAAGGAGAGGGGGAGGGAGAGGTACCGAAGTCGAGATTTCACAAACCCTTAGCATTCATTCATTCATTCATCTTCTATACCCGCTTATTCCAATTCAGGGTCACGGGGGTCTGCTGGAGCCTATCCCAGCTGTCTTAGGGCGAAGGCAGGGTACACCCTGGACAAGTCGCCACAAACCCGTAGCCCACAGCCAAAACCCAACAAATGACAAGCCTCAACCTTGCCCTAGGAATGCGGCCAGACGAGCTGCGAGGGTAAACCAACAACGAGACGAGGCGCCTGCCAAAAATTCATCAGCGCGTCACAACTCAGTCGTGCAAAACATGCAGAGTACGTGCAGAATGCCACTGCAAACTTTATCGAGTCTCACCGTGTCAACTCCCCCCAGCAGCAGCTCGGTGATGCAGGTGTACACCTCGGCCCTGGTCATGTGGTCGGAGGACAGCAGGTGGCTCAGGTACAAGCCCTCGACCGGCTCGCCACTCTGCACGCAAACCGCTATTTCAGCAACCCTCCGATCGATGAGCATTTGGGCTGCAAAGCAATAAAAACATGCACATGTAGTCAGAAAACCGGACGAGGTTTGAAGGTACAAAAGGTCTCCGCCCGTCGCCATTACCTACTCCAGACAGGTCGTCCCAGGCCTGGAAGAAACGCTTCCACAGGGGAAGGAAGGTGCGGCTCCACCTGGGCAGGAGGACGACCAGCTCGGACAGTGTGAACATGTTGTTGATGGCGTTGATGAACTGCATGATGTCCTCGGGCACGTCCTCCTGCAGGCAACCCAGCCTGGTCTCGAACAGGATCGCAGATATGCCTGAAACAATCAAAAAATACGTCTAGAAAACCAACGACCATCTCCAAGAAGGGCTTGAACCGCCCGCTCACCTTCGAATCCAAATTTGTAGAACTCCGAGGCCACGTCTGACACGGTGCTCCCGTCCTCGCTGCGACCTCTAAGGAGCTCGAAGCGTTTGAGGAGGTCGTCTACCACCTCGTTGATGACTGCAGCAAAGGTCGACACCTCGTGCAACTTGAGCATCTTGGGGTTGAGGGCGCCACGGAGCCTGGACCACTCAGGGCCGGAGCTGGGGGAGCCAAAAAACTGGACTGGGTGGGTGTTCAGGGAGTCAAAGGTCAAAGGGGACGATGACGCAGCCCTGCGGATCTCTGTCACAATCAGCTCACATTGAAATTCTTTGGGAAACAAAATCAACGCACTCACTTCACGTGCAGACCATAGGCCTGGCCTCGGAGGTCCCGGTACTCCTTCCAGTGAGGCAGCTCGGTCCGGACCGGGTAGCGGCCCTCCTGGTGGATGACCTGGGAGATGAGCTCTGGGGACGCCACGTTGACCATGTCAAAGGGGCCGAACCTGGAGCGCCAGATGGGCCCGTAAATGTCTCTCTGGATGCCCTGTCAGGTCATCATTATGTTCATAAATGTATCTTCCTCTTACATATTATGGCCACTCACATCCATCACCTCAATATATATATACATATATATATATATATATATATATATATATATATATATATATATATATATATATATATATATATATATATATATATATATATATATATATATATATATATATATATATATATATATATATATATATATATATATATATATATATATATATATATATATATATATATATATATATATATATATATATATATATATATATATGTATATGTATATATATATATATATATATATATATATATATATATATATATATATATATATATATATATATATATATATATATATATATATATATATATATATATATATATATATATATATATATATATATATATATATATATATTATATATATATATATAATATATATATATATATATATATATATATATATATATGTTCTATATTTAAATACATTTTTATATATTAAATTGAATAGTAATAAAAGTATAAGCAAGGAAGTCAACTTGTAACTATTTAATGTACTGTAAGTTATTGTAAATGGGATGAGAGGACACAAGTTTTACTTCTCACTTTTTTCCAAATAGGTTTAGATTCCTTCTGTTTTGTTTTTTTTGCTCCTTTTTACTATTTTAATCTGTTAGTCATTTTGACTGCCTTTCTTTATCATTTTAAATTGCAGAATTGTTTTTATTTTATTGACATATTCACAATGAACATGACTAAAGTAAACTTACTGACAAAAAGTTTTTGTAGTGTAGGAAGAAGCTTTCTTATGTCGCACTCCCAAGGACCTCATGAGTAGCCCGCAGACCCGTTCGAAAAATTGCACAGCTCGTTGAGTTGCATCTAAAATTCAATTTTATCCAACCTTCTTAAGTAATTTTTGATAATTATTGAGAACTCATGAGCTTGATAAGTGTCTTCACATAGAAGAGTATCATTAATAATAATATATAACTCAGAGAGTTTGTTATTTCAGGAGAATCTAGCAAACTGGTAGCCCTTCATACGGCTCAGGACCCATGAGGTGGGTCTCAGTGCCAAAAAGGTTGGTGACCCCTGGCTTACGGTCACAGGCCGTCCTCTTTCGCATGTTGGTTCCTAGAGCCAACACAGAACTTGAGATATGCTCCTCCTTGTCATTTTCCCTAAAAAACGGGACAAATTGTGTCTCCGGAGAGATTTTATTTTTCCCGGGACAGGTGGTGAAAAAAGAGAACAATTCAGGGAAAAACGGGACGGGTGGCAACCCTATCCTCCTTGGTCATTTTTGCTGCCCTCTTGGCCAGGTCGCTCTGGTCAAAGAGATTTCAATCTTCAATCAGTCTTTTACGTAGGTAAATAAAGGGTATTGAATTGAATATGTATATTCCTGATTTATTCTCTTCTCAAGATCATTCACGCAATAGGACAGTTCATCGAGAACAAGTGTCCTCGATGAACTGTCAATTGCATCAGCGTGAACTGTGAAGCAGCAGCCAGAAGCTGTGAAGCAGCAGCCAGAACTCTGACTTCTCCTTTTCCGTCGTGGTCACCTGCACTGTCAGGACCCGCCTGCACTGAGAGGTCCGACTGCACTTTCAGGACCGGAAGTTGATTTAAAGCCTTTCAAATTAAACGCTTTTGGACCGAAAGTTTATTTAAAGCCTTTCAAGTTAAAAGCTTTTATAAATTAAAATATTTTATATCAAAAGACGTGACAAAAGAGGGTACTTGGCGTACTGTGAGTGTCAAGAAGTACAAGCGGGTCCTGACAGTGCAGATCCTGCAGCCAGACCACTCTCAAATTTTCCCGCGCCTTAAAAACGAAGAAAAAAAGTTTTTCAAAAGATTGCACAAGAATCAGACCTGCAGTAGGTGGCCTTTATCCGCGTATCCCTCGACGAAGAGCCAGTACAGGGTCGTGGCCAAACTGGGTCCCGGCAGGTCATCTATGCTCTTCAGCTTTCCTGCGTCACTGGCCGAGTGGACGCTTAGGTTTCTTCGACTCGGCGCGGAGGTCACAGGCCACCGTCGGGTCTCCGCGGTGGACGACGTCGATGGCAAAGCTCGGGCTGCGAGCAATGACGGCCAGGGAAACAAGGCTGCGGCCACCTGAGAGCGCATAGTCGGTTCTGAGTGAGTGCGAGAGTTACCCCTGTTTTACACCAGAAGCGTTTGCAGAGCGTCAGCAGAGCGTCCGCGTCGACGCAGTGAAACGCGGCCACTGAAGTCAATGAGCAGGTTTACACCAGGCGCAGAGCGTCCGCGTTTCAGAAGCGTCCCAGAAGCAGTAAAACGCGTGCCGCTGGAAAAGAACGCCAGAATTTATTCTTTGACGCTTGCCGCCTCCCTCCTGCGTCAATCGCAGCAGGTAGGATCGTTCAGACAGGAAGTCAATGGTGTAAAAACACGGTGGATCCGGTTGACTTTCAAAATAATATATATATATATATATATATATATATTCACACAATTCAGGGTCATATATATATATATATATATATATATATATATATATATATATATATATATATATATATATATATATATATATATATATATATATATATATATATATATATATATATATATATATATATATATATATATATATATATATATATATATATATATATATATATATATATATATATATATATATATATATATATATATATATATATATATATATATATATAAATTGCTGTATTTTACTTTGAAATGTGAACCTGGCGCTTTCACTTCAATGAAATCAACAATTAAGCTTTTAAAACCTTAGAAAAGAAACAATAAATGACTCATCGCAGCAGTTCGATTCCGGGGCCCAGGCCAGGGACCTTTCTGTGAGTTTGCATGTTCTCCCCGTGTCTGCGTGGGTTCTCTCCGGGTTCTCCGGCTTCCTCCCACAGTCCAAAAACATGCATGTGAGGTCAATTGAATATTCTAAATTGTCCGTAGGTGTGCATGTGAGTGTGAATGGTTGTTTGTCTCTATGTGGCCCTGCGATGAACTGGCGACTTGTCCAGGGTGTACCCTGCCTTCGCCCTAAGACAGCTGGGATAGGCTCCAGCAGACCCCCGTGACCCTGAATTGGAATAAGCGGGCATAGAAGATGAATGAATGAATGAATGTTCAAATCTCGGGAAAACTCAGGAAAACCGGAACAAATGCACAGCAACACGCGAGGTCCGAAAGGCAAATAGTTGCTGTTCTACTATTGTTCTCTTTAAATCCCCGATACTCTCGGATTATCGTGCGATCTCGCAATCCTCGCGTGAACCAGTCGAGCCGCTGCGCGAGACGCTCTGCTCGTAAAACGCGTCCTGTGTGGGAGGCTGCTGGAGCGTGAGCAGAGCGTCAACGCGGTCGCTCTGCTGACCAAGAGTACCGAACTGCAGACGCTTCTGGTGTAAACAGCTGTGTGACACGGTTTTATGGTTTTGTTCATTGTCTCCCCCTAACTGAACGCCGCGGTACTGCAGGTAACGTTTGGTTGGTCGGCGCGCCCTCCAGCGGCAAGAACTCGGTACTGCAAAAATGAAATATATATTAAAGATATTAACAATTTCAACTTGGAGCATTAATTCAAATTTGTGTATCCAATTCTCTAAAAACCAAAGAAAAGAATCCAAGACAAAAATAAAGTGAACAAGAAATACCAAAACATGTGAAATAAATATCTTTTATTTTGTTTTTGTCATCATGGGTCATAATTGCTGTAATTATGAACACAGAGCTGTCATAATAGTCTAGAACTTTTTTTCTTCTTTGTTTTTCGCCAAAATACAGCAACCAGTCAATGGCACCGCTGTGTCTCTCTGGACCCAACCATGCATAAAATCTCCCATTTAAAAATAAAGAAAAAGAAAAGGAAAATAAAAAATATATATTAAAAAATTATGCGTACCACTGATATACAGATCTGATATAAACAGGCGTATTGGTCACAAACCAATTACATTTATAAACATGGCTTCTTTTACAATACACAGACCAAATGCGGGATATAAGTGATTTTTTTTTTCTTAAGAAAAAAAAGGGTACATTTGGATTTTTATACATTTATACATTTCTTTTTATTTGTTATTTTTGTGATGATTTTTTTTTATTTATCATTTTTCTTAAAATTTTAACCATTGTGACATTTCCACCCCCCGTACAGTCAGAATGCTCAAGGCATTTTGGGCGCAGAATCTGAAGAGCACAAGTCGCGGTAATGCGAGCACGCACGCATGCACGCACACACACACGTTACAGGTAAAAGATTCCGGTGTTTCTTTGCCGGTGACAACGGAGTCTAACAGGTTTAATCCACGGTGGTGAATGAGGCCATATGACGGTTCTAAGAGACTTTACATTCATGTGTTGAGTCATTTCTCACACACACACACACACACACACACACACACACACACACACACACACACACACACACACACACACACACACACACACACACACACACACACACACACACACACACACACACACACACACACACACACACACACGTTAAAAAAAACAAAAAAAATTAAAAAATTAAAAGGTCTTTAAAAATGTGCAAAGAAAAGGTCACCGAACCAAAGTTGGCAAGCGACAGCTGACGAGCGAAGGTCGAAGAAGCAGTCAGTGACATTTTCCGAGTGCATGACGGCGGCGCACGTCCAGTTTCTCCTCCGTCCTCGTCCAGCACCTTCAGCCTCTCGTGGCGGCGCCAGGTTCGATTCGTTTCTGCAGAGCTCAGTTTGGACGCGTACCGTTTTCGTTCGTTGCATAACAGTGGAAGTTTCGTTTTGCTTGAGCGCTGCAGCAGAAAGGAAGTTTTCACAAAAAACCTACCCGAGTTGATCGACTGAGCGGAGACACCAGGGGATCAATTCAGGCCAAGAGTACGATTATTTCTTCTACCTCTAGAGGGCGCCGGAGGAAACCGGGCCACAATCAAACGGCGCAAATTAAACATAAACATCGTTTTAGTACCAATTCTGAGGTTTTCAAAGTGCTAAATTTGATTCCAGCTACATGAATAAAAGTTTTTCCTACACATTTCAACGCCGGCCGTCTGTGAGAACTCGATCCATTTTGTCGTTCAGTTTCAACTTTAATTTCACCATCAACGGAAAAAAAAAAATCAAGTAGAGCAGCGTTCTTATTCTTATTAATCTATCTGAAATCGCGGAAGAACCGAAAATGTACCAAACCCTGATGGAGAAAAAAAAGAAAAAGAAATGTGCATCGTACCCTCAGATTCCAAACAATGCGATTTCCCGCAAAAAAACTAAACCGTCAATTGCGACTGGGAGGAGTGACGCAAACCTCAGCGAGCTGTCCCGACGCGCCGCCAGCTTAAGGCTCAACTGCTGCATCGCTGGCGGGGGCGAGAGGCGATGCAGGCGGGGGAAGGGGAGGGGAGGGGCAGCAAGAGGAGTGTTTGGAGGGGGTAAGGGGGCGCTAAAGTGACGAGTTTGTTTGCACGGATGCCGTTGGGTTTTGGCAAAGAGCGAAATGAGCCAATGATTCTGTAAACGTCTTGCGGCGGGAGGGGTAAAGGAGGGGAGGAGTGTATGTGAGGACCTGACCAAGATGATGATGATGATGATGATGAAGATGATGGCGAGTGATAAAGCCAGAAAGCTGAACCAGCATCATACAGGCCGGACGTTCCGGCCAATCAGCTGCGAGACTCGAGGAGGTTTCTCGGGTCAGTCGTTTCTTTAACAAACTTGGAACATTCAATCATACAAACATTTTTTTCTTTACCATTAAAAAAAGTTGATGAGCTTCATTTTCTTGTTCTTGTTTTGTTTTTTTGTTTTTTGATTCTCCTCCTCTGCGGTAAACTCAAATTTGGGAGCAAACTAGCCTGGACACTGGTCGGCATCTTTGAGGAGAGCAGCTGCAATTTTTTTCATTTTCAAGCAGAGAAAAACTTAAAAAAAAAAAAATAAATCTGCCACCAACAGCTGCTGTAGGATTTTCTTTTGTGTGTTTTTTTTTTTTTTTTTTTTCTCTTAATAAAAAAAAGGCATAAAGGGGGCTTAACCAGGGCTGAACTGGGATCAGCCAGATTCGGGCCGACGTTGCAAAAAACAGTTCGTCCCGGAAGGCGACACAGAGAATCGTGCGAATAAAGACAAAAAACAAAAAACAGTTTTGGAGCTTGCCTTTGTGTTGCATTAAAAAAAACAAAAAACAAACAGAAAAGGCACACTGCGTAAGAATGAGAGAGGGGAGTGGTGGTGGTGGGGGGGCGGGGCCAGGAGTGCTTTGCGTGTCTGGGGTCGGTTGGTCGTCGTTAGCAGCGCAGCCCAGGTCGCTCCGGGGGGTTTTGGCAGGACACTACATTCTGGGGTCGGAGGTCGGGCTTGGGGGGGTCAGAGGGGGCAGAGGGGGGCTGGCCGGCCACCATGCGGATGTTGCTCACTGCAGGTGTGCAACACCACCACTAGGGGGAGGAGGAGGGGAGGGAGAAACGGTACAAACAAGGGGTGGTGGAAAACAGCGTGGTCGCTGCGGGAGGCCTCCTCCTCCTTCTCCTCTTCCTCCTCCCCCTCCTCCTCCTCCCTCCTCCGTGGGGGGGGGTTAAGGTGCAACTTGCCGAGAACAAGAAAAATAAAACTTTGGAGTCATCTATGGCAGCCTCGTACAAACAGAGACGAGTGGGAGAGGACAGGAGGGAGTTGGGGTCGGGAAGGGGGTGTGGGGGGCTAATGTACAAAGATGTGCCGCAGCAGCTCGTCAGCGGACGGCCGCTGCTTGGTCTCCACGAAGATCCGGCGCAGGAACTCGCGGCAGTGGTCCGACACGTGGGCGGGCAGCACTGGGTTGGTGGGCTGCGTGGCGATCTTGAAGATGGCCGCCATGGCCTCAAACTCGGCCCACGGGGGGCGCTGCGTCAGCATCTCCACCACCGTGCAGCCCACACTCCTGTGAGGGGTGGAAAGAATTACATCTTCGTATTATATACAATATTTTAGATATTACACTTCAAAGATCATGTAACTAATTACACTGCATTGTTAATTATACTGCGCTATTGCACAATTATTATTACTACTACTATTATTATTGACAGTAACTCATATTATTATATTATTGTTACTATTACTGTTACAGTATTATCATATACTAAATGATATAGTGTCTTTGCATTCAACTGGTTGCAACTAATTATATCATATAATATTATATTTCATTATATTATATTGCATAACAATTCAAATAACTTTATCCGCACTTTTAATCTTTTTAACTTTGCATTTTGTAAAACTTATATTTAACTTGCCACTATTTAAACAGTTTTTTGACACTTTCTTTACTCCTTGCAATGCACAATCAAATTGGGTTCTGCCACACCAACATTTCACTGCTATGCAATGTGACATGTGACACATGAAAATCTTTGAATCTTGAAGAAAAAAAAAGATAGATTAAATAATAATGGTGAAATCCCAAGAGCAGGAAAAGTGGAAGTGGATGGTCGGGGTCTCACCAGATGTCGGCCTTCCTGCCGTAGCCCTCCCCGCTGATCACCTCCGGGCTCATCCAGTAGGGGGTGCCAGTCACGGACATGATGCCTGTCCCTGACAGGCAGATGGTCTGGAGCCGCCGGCTGGCGCCAAAGTCGCCCAGCTTCACGTTGCCCACCGAGTCACGCAGGATGTTGGCACCTGAATGCAAAAAAACAAAACAAAAAGGAAAATATTCACAGAGTCATATTTTCCTTTTCTTTACTTAAACGCGGCACCATGGCGATTGGGAAAGCGAACCTTTGATGTCCCGGTGGACGATCATGTTGCTGTGCAGATAGGACACCCCCTCCAGGATCTGCCGGGTGTAGCGCCGCGTCACATTTTCCGTCAGGGCACCGTACGACTTCAGCTGGTCCTTGATGGAACCCTGCAGGGGTCAAAGGTCGTCATCATGGCATCATCTACTCAGCCTCAACCTACTCGTCGCCGTTTATGTATTATTAAGACCTGGAAAACAGGACTGACAATATGGCGGCACAACAATTTTTCCACAGTGGCCACTTGAGGTACTGCAGCCAAAAAAGCATTTTCCCCATAAGCCCGCAATACAAAAAGAAATGCCTCTGAAAGTGCTGACAGGATGACCTTTGACCTGAACTGCGTTCATTAAAAATCTTTCTTTTGTAGATCTTGACGTCATGGACTTTTCATCTTTCTAAAAAATTACAAAGGTCAGAAAATCGCCAGCAAAAAAGTACATTCCCAAAGTTACGGCACGGCTCAATCTGATTGGCTGATACGTCCTGATGTATAATGTGTGTTCCAGAGGCATGATGGGAAGTGACGCTACTGCACAACGTGCTCTATGGTGCTTTTTTGGCATACGCGCTGAGTGGGGGGGCAAACATAATGAAAGTAATGGGCTGCCACATTGGATGGCGGGGGTCTGGGGCTCTACTCACGCCGGGCATGTACTCCATGAAGATGGAGAGCGTGCGCTCCGACGAGTCCCGCAAGCAGCCGTAGTACTGGACGATGCGCTCGTGGCACAGGTTCTTCAGCAGCTGGATCTCGCACTCCAGCGCGCTCACCTCCTGCACACCGCAACAACACACCACCATATCAGCACCCCATGCTGGCCGTCAAATTGGCCATTTCAAATTGAGACTTCCTATTAACTTGTAACAATCAAGGCTTCCAATTGGCAGTTGCAAATTGAGACTTCTTATTGGCTTGTATAATTTGAGGCTTTCTATTGGTCAATGCAAATTGAGGCTTCCAATTGGCTCGTATGAATTAAGGCTTTCTATAGGATGTTTCAAATCACGAATTCCTATTGGCTTATCAAGCCTACCTATTGGTCAATGCAAATCAAGGCTTCCTATTGGCTTATCAAGCCTACCTATTGGTCAATGCAGATCAAGGCTTCCTATGGACCATTTCAAATCGAGCCTTCCTACTGGCTGTTCCTATTGGCTCGTCATACTCTCCCTGCTTCCACCGCCACCGCCACTCACTTTGCTGGTCTCCGGGCTCTCGGGGTCGAACTGCACCTGCTTGACCGCCAGCTCGCGGCCGGTGTCGGCGTCATAGCAGAGGAAGACCCGGCCGAAGGCGCCCTGGCCCAGCAGCTTCCCCAGCCGCCAGTTGGTGGGGGCGCGAGGTGCTGGCGGAGGACAGGGGGGACAGTAGCGTCAGAGGCAGAGCTCGGCAGGGTTGACTTGGGGTAAGTGGTCGGCACACTCACAGCGGCTGGGCGGGCTGATGTCCATCACTGACAGCGTGGTGGGGGCGCCGGTGGGGTTGGGCGCAGCGTCGATGTCGCTGCCGATGCGTGGCCTCCGGGCGGGACCAGGCACCTCCTCCAGGTCCGGGGTGAAGACGCTGCTGCCGCTGCTGGTGCTGGGCGACTGCTCCGTGGGGCTGAAGCTGACGGGTGAGCGGAAGCCGTGCACCTGTGTGCGTCGGGCGCGCGGGAATGTTTTCCGTCCTGTGGAACCGGATCGAAAAAACAAAACAAAACAAAACAAAAAAAAAAACGTCAATTTGGCAGCGTAGAAAAAAGTAAACTTTGAAAAATAGCTCCGCACCGTCGCTGTAGTCCTGAAGGCCGAAGGGAATGCCGTATCGACGCGGGTACGTTCCGCCTTTCCCCGACTTCTCGAACCCTGGGATGTCGTACTCTGAGAGGGAGCAACAGCCTATCTCACTGTGGACAGTCAAACTGATTGCGCACAAAGAAGTCAAGACGTGTTCTCACCTGGAAAGTCCTGGTGGTTGTCCGGGTAGCTCTGCGCTCGGGGCATCCTGGACTTCGGGTAGTCGCTGCATGACACGGAAAAAAAACCTGATTAGTGATCGCAATTTATGCGTTTCACGTGTTTAAAGTTATACATTATATAGTTTTTGCGACGTCCTCACCTGTCCAGTGGGCTGTCTAGGGATGGGCAGCTCCCGGAGCCCGAGTTGTCTGGACTGCTCATCGACAGAGGGTCCAGCATCTAGAACACAAGACAGGAAAAAATTTGCAATGGGGACAGAACCCTTTGCAGCAGCAGTGTTGGGCCCCGCAGCCCCCCTGCGACATTACCTGATCCATGCTCTCGGGGATGAACTCGCCCTCGCTGTTGATGCTGGTAAAGGAGCCGTTGCGGGCCACCTGCTGCAGCGCGTCGGGGATGTAGCCCGGTGGCGGCGAGCTGCGGTCCGTGGAGTGGGAGCCGATCAGGCCCAGCATGCTCTTCTTGTCGGCCACGCCGAAGCCTGTGTTGTCCAGGTCGTCGCGCGATGGCAGCAGGTCCATGTTGGAGTTGGAGGATGAGGAGGAGGAGGAGGAGGTGGAGTTCTGGAGGTAATAAAATAGAAGAACGTCCTTCAAAACAAACGCAATGTTGGCTTTGTTTTTATTTTTCCCCAGCAGAACCGAATCCACCCACCTGAGAGAGACTCTGCAGCACCAGCAGAATCCTCAGACTCTTCATGTGAACACTCCTGTCAAGCAGCTCCACGGCTTTGTCCAGGTCGTCCTGAGTGGTCAACGGAATCACCAACTAGCAGAAGGAGACAGAGAGAGAGAAAGAGAGTAGAAACCCTTTAGCGACCTGGACGGATCTGAGGATTTTCCTGTTTTGCGCCGCTTCCTACCTCATTGTTGGTGTAGTGAAGGTCCATCGTCTGGCCGAAGGCCACCTTGGCTTTGGCCTTCAGGTCGTCCAGCTTGACAGGTCGAGGAAACTGAAGGATCCTGTATGGAGAGGGAGTGGGGCAGAGGTCAGGGGTCACGTACAGGACGGCACAAGATCACGAGAGAGGGGGCTTGATGGAAGCAGGCGGCCTCACCTCTTCTCGCCTTTGAACTCAAACTTCACTCTGACGTCATTCTGGAGAGAGAAACGCCACCGTTAGCCTTGACAGTAACTCCCCACAAACTGTTCAATGTCTCTCGGGGCAGTGATCGCCCAGCATCCCCACCTGGTTCTTGGGCGAGGAGGC
This sequence comes from Thamnaconus septentrionalis, assembly GCA_009823395.1. Taxonomy (NCBI): domain Eukaryota; kingdom Metazoa; phylum Chordata; class Actinopteri; order Tetraodontiformes; family Monacanthidae; genus Thamnaconus; species Thamnaconus septentrionalis. The sequence goes on along the minus strand of CM020501.1, from coordinate 3,292,046 downwards.
TTTGGGTTTGCCCAGGTCCGGCAGGAACATGGCAGGACGGCTGCAACGGTGCAGTTCAGCCAAATCCTGCATGATCGAGTTCAGCGCCTCCTGCTCATCTGCGCCACAACATTCAAGAGTTTAGTGACACACTCGGAGCGCAAAGATTTTTAAAAATGAAGAAACCTTTCATCCGCCCGCTAATAGCATTTCACACTCTGTTGTGCATAAAGAACATGAAAAGGACTCTTCCTATTAATGACTTTTAGCTTTTTTGCCCTGCGGCAGAAGCCCCTTAAATCAAATCACAGAGGATCCAAGTGGGACAAAGGTGTTGAAGAAGAAGCGGCAGGAAAAACATTCCAGGAGTTGCAGGGATGAGAAGAAACAGAGCGGGGCCCACTGCTAAACAGTAACAAACACACAGACACACGTATATAAACATACCCATCATCACGGCACAGCGATTGAACCAGGAGGCCAGGAAAGAGGATTCTCCCATCAACGGGATTCCTTTCTCCTGCAAGGGCAGAAAAAAGACATCAACAATCCAGCAGGACCGGCTGACCTAAGAGGTCAACCGAGGGAGGGTGCACGGGACTATTCATTTTGCGATGATGATGTGTAAAACCGTTCACAAGCTGCAGCCATGACCATAACATCAGTGTATTATTTCCTGCAGACCGGCTGTCATGACGTTTCTGCTGACTGCTTGCTGACTTGTTAGCTGAGAGTCGTCGTGACGACAAGACACGGGCTCCAAATCAATTTTCTGTGATCATCAAGATGGCCTTCTGAGAGTGATCACATATTTCCGAAGGGACGACACCATCATTCCCGGATCGATCGCTGTCGCCTGACGTGTGACGTCAAATCTGACAATTGCCTTCACAGCGATGGCTAGCTTGGCGCTAAACATTGTTATTCATTCTTGCACAAATAAACTAGCGTTTGAGCGACTGACGGGAGATGCGGTGTCAGTGACCGCAACAAAGTCATTGCCCAAACCACTGACAGTGTTGTGCCTCGGTCTGCTGGGGAATAAGCGGTGAAAATTATTATGATGATGATGATAGCATTAGCCTCGTTAGCTTCAAACGTCTGAACAACTGTTGCAAGCCAATTTGAGCATTCCGGGCTTCGCAAAAAAACAACAACACTGCTGCTGAAATTACAACAATGGTTCCAATTCTGAGAACAAATGAAACGCCCAAGTGTGTCTTGTGTAGCTCGGGTGAGCTACGAGGGGTGACGGGCGCCGAGAGTTCCGTTTACATCTCGGCTGTCAGGCCAGGGAAGTTGTCGCGCTAAGCTAAATGCTAAAGTGAACGTGAACGCATCGCTATTCGCGGCTCGCACGACCGAGCAAAAACAAGCACAACCGCGAGAGGTTGCAAGTTTGTAAGACAGGCTTAAAACACACACACATTCAACACAACCCCATACCTGGTGTCTAATTGGGGGGTTGAGTTCACTTCCTCATCCACAGGGCCGGTGACAGGAGCCCCGGGCCCCGCGGAGAGCCGATGGAGGAAGCAGAAGTTTGGCAGTCCGCTCCCAACTTCACTCGAGTCCTGCTGGGCCACGAAGTCGAGGCCCCGACGGCTTTGCAATGGTTCGTCCCGCCAGGTCCTTCCGCACGGGGCGGGGGGAAATTAGCGAGGCGGCCGTTTATCCGGCGGATTCCTCGGTGCTGAAGCTGCGCGGACGGCTCGACGTTAGCCGAGTGTTTTCATTTTGTCGCTCTTTCCAGACGGCTTGACTGTGGCTTCGCTCGCCGATGCCTCACATAGCCATGCCAAGTTGGCGTGCGGTCACCGAGGATAATCCGGAAATGAATGAACTTTGCTGTGAAAAAAATAAAACCTCTATGGCACCAAGGCAGCGGTGTAGCTTTTTGTGCTGTCAGACAAGTACCGGATAATGTTTTCTCAGTTTGGACAACTTGATGTCTCTTAACCTCCAAACCTCGTTGCGAGAGTCCAACAAAAACACAAGTTGTGATGTCACAGAAATGTCGCGGTTTTCTTAAGTAGTACTTCATGAAATAATCGAAACTCGTCTACAGCGCTTTGTCTCAACAAATTAATTGTCCACTATCTTCCAAGTTGACGGAATCTGCATTTGAAGAGCTGATTTGAGCTGTGTCTACACAATGTATGTGGTTTCTAAATAACCCCTTTTCAAGCATATGACTTCAGTGAAGTGTATAACTTAAAACGGCACCCAAAAAGACAAGATAACACTTACACGTTGCAAAAACAAAAAACAAAAAAACATATCCACATGGGGTCAAACATGACATTTTATATTGTTGTTATTATCATTTAAAAAAAACAAACATATTTGGTATATGTGAATTAATTACTGCGGGAATAAGATTGTTCCCGTTTTAGCTGTTGCAATATATTCTGTGAGTAACATTTAGTAAATCACTATTGTCATCGTTAAGCCTACATATTCCAATTAGGTGAGCTACGGCAGGGACATAAATAATATCAGCTGAAGAAAATGTATTTGAGCCCCCCAAAACAAGAAGGTAATGCATAAAAGTGTTTTTGAACAGTGTAACATCGGGACACAGTTACAGGCTGGGAATCTTTTTTTCATGTGGGAAATAAAAGCGAATGTTGTTGAGGGAAAAGGAAGAATGTCGTCACTTCCTGTTACCGTCACACACATAACATCTAGGCTAGTGCTGCGGCTGGGAACTAGCGACTAATCTGTTGCCACTGGGATTTTTACCAAATACACAGAAGGGAAAGAAAATGTCAGATACGGTAAGACGTACATTTCAGACCATTCTTACCCTATTTATTAATCGTGCGCCAGAAAATGTGAACATTTATGACTGGTAGTTTGATTGTTGTTCGCTAGGACGGTAGCTGATAGCTCGTGTAGCCTCGGGCCCAAACTCACTGATGTCTTAGCTGAATTAGCCTCGCTGCTAGCTCTGATCCTCAGCCTTTTCTCTGAAAGCAAAAGTGAACACCTGATGCAAACAGCGTCACCTCTATAGTCTCATAGAAGCACGACATTTTTGTCTCACTGCAACTGGCCAAAAACACAGCCTATGGGCCTCGACGGGGAGATGTGTCGCTTTAAATGTCTCAGCCTTGACCCACATTTGCGTGTTTTGTTTGTGTGTGTGTGTGTTGTTTTAATTTCAGGAGACAAAACCGTCGAGCCAGGATGGTGGGGACAAAAAGGACGGAGAGTATATCAAGTTAAAAGTGATTGGACAGGTTTGTGACTATGTGTATGCGTCCATGCGTCTTCTGTCATATTCTGGGCACCTTTATTGTGAAAGTGCTGAGTGCAATTTAAGGTCCACTGAGTTTCCAAGACACACGCTCGTTGAATCTTTAGTGTGGTCATAATACGGCTTTATTCATCAGAGTGTCTGCTGCTTGTGACTTGTTGCATGTGAATAAATAAACTTCCATTGTAATTTTCACCACCAAATCCAGGCCTAAAAATATTTGTCTTCACCATTGAATTGTTCTCGTCATGTGTTCCAACAGGACAGCAGCGAAATTCACTTCAAGGTGAAAATGACGACGCATCTGAAGAAGCTGAAGGAGTCTTACAGCCAGAGACAGGTACAGGAAGTGGCTTGTCGCGGCCGGGTCAGTTCAGGTAACGTGTGCCGCGGTGTATCTCTCTGACGTGGTGCTTGGTTTTTTTGTGTTTTTGCAGGGTGTTGCAGCGAGCACGCTAAGGTTTCTGTTTGAGGGGCAGAGAATTGCAGACAACCAAACTCCCAAAGAGGTGAGATCCATCTGTCAATGTGTTTTCTTGTTCTGTAATAGATAGGCTGCTTTATTGTCATTACAACATGTAAACATAAATTGTTTACGTGTTGCAATTAATCGGCCGATTTCCTAATTGAAGAGACGATTAAATCCCCTCTGTTGTGTTCACCTCAGCTGGGGATGGAGGACGAGGACGTCATCGAGGTTTATCAAGAACAGACCGGCGGACTTTGGAACGATTAAAACCTCCTCAATATTTCTAAATCTTTATTATTTTTTCCCCCTCCTTTTTTCAGTTTCTTATTTTGTATTTTATTTTGAAATGTATGTAATGTAATTTTTGTCATTGTTCTCATTTCAAACCATCTGGATCATTAAGTGACTCTATCAGGGCTTCCATTGTTGAGAGTAGGGCGAACGTTGTTTACGCCCGACACTGCCGTGGGCGACAGGTAGGATGGCTCCCAAAAAAACCATTGTGGATCATGTGGAGGGTCTCTGAGAGATACTGACGTCCCTTCAGTAGGTCAGTGACACCAAGGAGACGCTCCACGTCGCTGACTGTTTTGTGTTTTTTCTAACAGCCATCATAGGAAAACACTGGGAGGCGTACTTGTTCATCTTCCATCTCTTTTTTGCATACTCAAATGTTTTAAGAATTCCACAATTTTGAAGGTAACGGTAGATGAACAAATTAAATTTAAACAGGAGATGTTTAAGAAATTGGTTCTAAAAGAAAAGCCTTTAGTTTAATAACTAATAAGGTTGATTGAAATGACACAAGCTGTGCAGGAGATTGGGGGATGAAAAATTAAAACTATCTGGGTGCAATGTTCCCTCTTGTTAAAACAAGTGTTTTAACTATGTATTAAGTTATAATTACATTAGTTTCAGGACATCATGTCAGGACTCCCAACTTTACTTTCTGAGGAATATTTCAGGCATTTTCTTTTTTTGTTATTTGAATTTTTAACACATACGGAGTTTATTTTTTATCTTAGTATGTTAGAAGCAAACTGGATTGTTGCGATTGAAATGTTTTCATTAGTTTGACTCACTGAATTGCTCAAAAAAGATCGAGGTTTTTAAGACATTCTGATACTTGTGCTTTTCTTGTATATGTTGTATTGTGTATTACTAGAGTGTTTGGATGATGACAACGATGGGGAGGTCATCTGTTATTCTAACCTAATGTAGAGCGGGTTGTGGACTGCTAATCTGTGTACTGCATGAAGATTATTGCCCAGACTTGGAGGGATTAAATGGGAGAAGAGAGACATAAGCAGCGGCTGTTTGGCACCTCACCAGCTCTCTACTGCCACACAGGATGTTTTCTGTCGCTGCATCCATCTAAGAAAAGACTCTTTAAAAATAAGGAATAATACACAAAAGTGTGACAAGAAATGTGTCAAACCTCCTGATCTGGGTCCTTGTCAAGCTGAGCGTCGCCGTTTTAAGGGACTTGTGTGTAGTTTTTATCGCCGGAGAAACATTGATACAGATGGTTTGAAATTCTGGAGATGATATTTCTGCTTTTTTTGAATAAAATATTTAAAATAATCATCTTTAGGGTCTCGTTCTGTACTTGCATGGTTTTTATTTTATTCAAAAGTCCATAAATGGCATGCAGCACTTCAGGGAGATAAACGTTGCATTGAAGAAAAAGAAGATCACAGACGAGGCGAGTGCATGTGCTCGTCTGACTCAAACGCCAGGTTCTCATTCCCCGTGGTGCTCCACGGCGCCCCCTGCCCACCGGGCACCCGAACCCTGCGATGGATCTCGGCCGGCAGCCGGTAGCAGCAGAAGACAATCCCGTAGACGACCATCAGGGCGGTGCCCACCAGCCCCACCCCGATGCCACCACCCACGTACTGCGAGAGGGGCGCCGGCGGCAGGCCAAAATCCGGCGGGAAGCTGATGGTTTGATTGGTCACCACCGAACCCAGGTTCCACAGCAGCGGCACGGAGGAGGCGGCGGCGGCCAGCAGGGACAGTGCGCCGGTGCCATGGAACGCCCGGCGCACCAGCAACGTCCTCTCCACCCCGAAGTAGGCGTTCCTCACCGCGTAGACCCCGCCTGCGTTCACCAGAAGCCCGCCCACCGCTGCCAGGACCATGAGCACCTGGCCGGCGGCGATCTCCGGCGGCGCATAGTTCCCCAGCAGGCTGATGGAACCGCAGTGCAGGAAGCCCGGGTTCGCCAGGGCGTGGCTGTGGAAGCACGCCCGCCACAGACCCACCCAGGCCACGCCTGAGTCAACGACCTGGCTGCCCTCCACCAGCCACACACGCCACTGGATGAGGCCCAGGGACATGCAGGTCAGCGTCCAGCCTACGCAGCCCAGCGGCAGGGCGCCCATCTGGGCGTGGGCGCTGTGAGCCAGGTAGGCCATTGCTCGCCCCCACGAAGGGCAGGACGGGAAGTCTCAGCAGGAAAACATAACCGAGGATCAGATCTGAGAGGCTCCTCTGTCACTGTGCTGTGGTAATCAACCCTGGAAAACGCACAAGGAAATTATACATATATATTTGTGTGTGTGTGTGTGTGTGTGTGTGTGTGTGTAAACAAATCCCAGTTTGGTGCTAAACATGTTTTTAGCAACTAAGAAACTGGTCCAGAATTGGAGCAAACAAGCAGCAACAATCATTACAGTTTTCTGCTTTAACAGACACATAAACATTTTAAATAAGTGTTTCTCAACTGGTTGGTTGTGACCCAAAAGTGTGTCGCGGAGCTGTTTTGACTGCGTCGCGGCTTTGTGGGCACAATTCAATTCAATAATTTCAGTAAGTAATTTCCTAGACATGATAGAAAATAGGGGGAAAAGTAGAGAAATCTGATATTAGCGAAATCCAAAGAGGCTAACCTTCAGTGAACTGCTAAAAAAAACAGTGCCTATTTCCCTATTTTCCCTCGCAAGGCAGCGTAAAAAACCCCCACCAAGAACAAGACCTTCTAACAATGATATTCTTATGGTATACCGTTCTAAAACGTCATTGTCTTGTGTACATTTCCGATTCCTAAACAACAAATGTACAAACGCACAAAAAAAAAGAAGATACAACGCTGTCACCTACCTGTGTGCCGTATCCCTCCTTACAGCTCCGAGGTAGACGGATGTTTATCCTCACTGGGGCAGCGACACTTCCTCATCCTCCTCAAGTTACAGTTTCCCCTACTCGTTGTAAATCTGTAAATGATTGACGTCAATTGACCAGACGCCCGTTTCCAGGAAACTTAAGACACCCGCAATTCTACTTGGAGTCGAACAAAAAATGTGTTTTTTATGTGTGTGTTTGTGTGTGTTTGTGTGTGTGTGTGTGTGTGTGTGTGTGTGTCCTCGGACTCCATCTATCCATCCATTTTCAGTGCCTGCTTCTTCCTGAGCTCAGGGTCAAATTGACCTCACATGCATGTTTTTGGACCTTGGAAGGAAGCTGGAGAACCCGGACAGAACCCACGCAGACACAGGGAGAACATGCAAACTCCACACAGAAAGGTCCCAGGCCCTGAATCGAACCCACAACCTTCTCGCTCTGAGGCGGCAGCACGAACCACAAACTCTACAGTGACTCCAAATCAGGTAAAAAATGAAATAAAATATAAAAGTTGCAAAAGTTGCTTTTTCCCCCAACTGGCAACACGTTTGACACAGGAGGAAACGACTCCAGGAGCTGCAGCCTGTTGTCGTAAAAAGTCGTAAAAGTACAGGGTGATGTTTACGCAGACTCGCTGCGTCACTGATGGACGACTACGAAATATTATAATAAACAAACAGAGACGTCACTGGGAGATTTTCAAAGGGTATGTTAATCATTAACCCGGTGACAGGAAATGCCCACTGCTGTGGCTAATACGAATGAATTTTCCTTCCTGCTGAAGTTAATCATTCCACACAGGTTTTACTGACAACCAATCAGCAGCGACAACGAGGGTTTGATTTGATGCAAAGCAGGCAGTAGCAGCCGACTCGCATCGACAGTTTTATTGTTTGAAGGTCGGGGTGGGAAACTTTAAGTGTCCTCAGCAAAGTAACACAATTCAAAATACATCACAGAGCCAAGTGGAGTGAAGGACTTCCTGTTGGAATAACACTGTAAAAACCTTAGAATATTTGGAATCAATCTGTTTGTTTCATGATATAATAATAACAGTAATAATAATGATGATAATAATGAAAATAATACATTTGAAGTCAGAATAAATTACTGGGGGAGGGGTCGCTGATGCCCTCAACAGTGATTGGGACTACAATAAATAACTTGAAAATAATACTTAAAAATTCTCAAAATAAAAAGCGGGTGATAATTACAAGCCCAGCCACAAGCAGCGGGTGAATCAGCTCAACTTAAATGTGACGATACAATAAAATACAAATGATAGACAGACATACAGGGTGGTTGGTTTTGTCGGAAATTGTGGCTTTGCTTGGAGTCACCACTGGGCCTCGTCCTCTGGGGAGCGGTAGAGTTCAAATATGTACAACAACCAGAGAAATAACAGCCCCCCCCCTTCTTTCTGATAGGCTGACGCAGGCTTACAATAAGCGTCTCTTTACTTTTACACAAAAGGGGAACTTGACCAGCGCAGCTCCAAATGGCAAAATAAAAGCATCAGTCTGGGAAGATATTTGACCTTTCATGTGCAAGATGTCGTGGTAATCCCAGCGTTTTTATTCCTCTTTTCTCGTGTCCAAAAACTCAGATGATCCTGATTGTGAAAAGAAGAATTCCAGTGACGGGTTCTCCCAAAGAAAGGAACTATTTTTCTCCAGGAAGTTCGACGGGGGGGACCTCAGAGCCGAGGCCGCTGCTCCAGCGGCAGGCTGTCCACCAGGCACTTGAGCTGCTCCTCGCCCAGCTTGATCTTGTCCTCCAACTTGCGCTGCTCGATGATGAGCGCCGACTTCATCTTGACGAAGTGGCGATAGTCGTCCAGGCTCTCGGCGTCAAGGTGGGCCTCCATCACGCCCGAGACCAGCCGCTCGCGCCGGTCCAGGTTCTCCTTCAGCTCCTTGGCGTCCTCGTGCTGCCGCATCAGCAGCTTGCGCTTCTCGGTCAGGGTCCGCTAGAAATAACGAGAGAGATAATGCATTGATGTTTTCTTTTGGGTTTTTTGTCTGTTTTTTTTCTACTGCTGCTCTGCAGACACAGTGTGTTTAGCCTGGTGTTTACAGCCTCCACCTTAAACTGAGAAATTGTTGGACTTGACGCATGTTTAGAAAGGGGATAAACACAAGGAGGTCTCGGGGGGCGGGGCCGGCACCCTGCCAGGGGGTGTGGTCACACTAGCTACCTTGTGTACAGTACTTCAAATTTCTCTCTGTATATGGTATTCTTAGTGTCTTTCCCTTAGCTCTGAGCTCTACTTATCTACTTTATATGTTGCTACTTACTCCTCTGTACTGCTGTGTAAACCCAACATTTCTCCCAAGGGGGATCAATAAAAGCTTTTCTTATCTTATATCTTATCTTATCTTATCTTATCTTATCTACATATCATATCATATCATATCATATCATTCTAAACATATCATATCATGTAGCTTCTGGATTTTGACTTCCTAGTTTAGTTTCTCATCATAAGTAGGAAAAAAACACCCCAGGGCAGATTTAAGCAGCTTTGTTGGTAAAGGTGAATGTATTCATTGCAAAAACAAAACTTGATCCCAATCACACAACAGATCATTGGAAGGCTGCTCACCTTCTCCTCCGGCGGCGCCTCCTCCTCCAGGCTGTTCAGGGCGTTCTCCACGCGGGCCAGCCGCCCCGACAGAGACAACAGCAGGCTCACCACCTTGTCCAGGTCGCCCACGAACATGCGGAACTTGTCCAGCTGGTTGGGCTGGCACGGCGCTGCACCGTGGCCTCCACCTGCCGGCCCAGCGCCTCGTTGTCTTCCACGTCCTCCTGCAGGCTGTGGCGGGCCTCGCGCAGCACCTCCAGCTTGGCCGCCAGGCTGGAGATCAGCTCTTGCTGAAAAGGATGTGGAGGACAGGGAGGAGCAAGGTAAAAAAAAAAAAAAGAAAAGAAGGATAAGTCAACCTGCAACCGTCCCTGCAGGTGTTTGTTTTGTTTTGTCTTCTCCTTATTTCCTCACCTTCTTGCTGGCAAGGTCGACGTCCAGCTCGTCCTCAGACTCCTGCTCCTCCAGCTGCTCCTGCATGTCCTTCATTTTGATGAGGAGCTCTGCCTTGGGGGCTGAGGTGCTGTAGTAGGAGGAGCTGGGCACCAGGGACGCTGCTGCTGACACGGACGAGACGTCTTCGTCCTCCCTCCTGCCCAGACGAAAAAAGCAAGTCTGTCTACGGAGAATCTGCTGCTCCTTCCAGTTGGATTTTAAACTCTCAGACAAAGATGAAAACAAAGAATCAAAAGCAAACAACTGGAAATAATACCAACCCCTGCTGTACAATTTATGTGCAATAGACCACACTACCTGAAAACTACCTATGGGCAATGTCTATGTAACCATTTTGGGTCAAACCCAGTTCATTGTCTATTTATCTGTTCTTCATCATTGCCTGTATTTCATTTGTGTCTGTATTTTGCTGAGCTGGACTGTGTATTTTTTCTTTCTCCTGCACCTCACAACTGCATGTCTCCAATGCAGAGTCTGTTTGCTAATTTTGTTACGACTGACTCAGAAACATGCACAGGAATTCGAGTGTAGTTCTTTTAACCTGTTTTTAACATGTACAAATGGCAATAAACTTGATTCTATTGTACTACTGCTATAACAACTGCTACTACTACTACTACTACTACTAATAATAATAATAATAATAATAATACTCTTGTTTTTCCTTTTATTTTTATTTCTTTTATTTCTTTTAATAAATATAACATCTCCCTCTTTGCACTACTTTTTGTTTCTGTAATTATGCAAATTTCCCCAATTTTGGATTAACAAATGCCTTCTATTCTATTATATTCTATTCTGTTCTATTCTAGTCTATTCTATTCTATTCTATTCTATTCCATATGAGAATGTGCAGCCTTATGTCTGTCATGAGATTTTCGACCACTAGAGAGCACTGTCCACCCACCTGTCTGTGCTCCTTGGAGAGGAGGGGGGCACCCTAGAGCTGGAGGAGGTCCTGCAGCGCTGCAGCGCCCCCTCCAGGAGCTGCTCCTCGGTGGGGAAGAGCCCTTCCATCAGGTCCATTGTGGTTCTGCGGCCACTCTGGTCCAGGATGTCTACCAGGGTCTTATCCCGGCCCATGATGTCCCGGGCCAGCTCCTCCCTCTTGGCGTCCTCCCGGGAGTGGAGAGCGCCCCCTGGGCCAGGCTCCGGGGCCGGTCGGCTGTAGGGGCAGAACGGAGAGGTGGCAGGACACTCGCCCGAGGAGAGGCGGCACGGCGGCTCGGAGGGGGCGGAGCTGTTGTGGCCGCTCTGTGGCAGGTAGGAGGGCCCGCCCCCGCGCTCCATGCCACTCTCGCAGTGAACAATCCGGACGGGAACCTTCTTTACTGGGCAGGAGGGTTCCACCCCTGCTGGAGGCTGCAGGTCCTCTGACCTGGACAGGAGGGACACGTGGAACATGTTAGTCTGAACTTCAGAGAAAAAAAAAAGTATTTTAATTCGAACAACTTACAATTAGAAGAACATGGAATAAACTTATAGGATAAACTGACATTTTTTCTTCATATTCAAGTCCTGCTTATTTTTAAAATGAAGTTGTGAAAGTTTGAAAGTTGTGAGATAATTTTTGAATGACTATGAACTATGCAAGACTACACGTCATGGACCTAATACCTCATGGATCTAGTACCTCATAGACGTAGAACCTCATGGGTTTAGTACATCATTGTATGTGTAATTTATTTATGATTATCTTTTCTTTAATATCATCATTGTTGATTAAAAAATAAATATTCCTTCCTATTAGTGATGCAGAGCAGAAGGCTGAATATGAAAAGACAATTTCATCACAAACATCAGTGGTGTGTTGTGCTGCTTCTGATTGGAGGACGGCTATAGGGGGTCAGAGGTCACATGACAAAAAACTACTGTACATCCTGGGCTCGTCCTCTTCACATCTTCGCTCTTGTTTACTCCTGAACTTGTTATCCAAAGCCTCGGGTCTTTATGTAACGGGTGGGCGGAGCTTAGACCTGAAGGCACTCGTCCCGTAAGCTGCTTACCTGAGTGGTGAGCCGCCCTGCACGAACGCGGCTGGCGGCTTGTCCGTCAGTCGTAGGGGTGCAAACTGCGGCGAGGGGGACCGAGCGCGATCCACCGGGAGGAGCAGCGCGGGTCGCTCCCTCTCCTCGCCGTTCTGGGCTCCGCCTCCTCCTCCTCCTCCTCCTGTGTCCGCCGATGTTGTGCTACTAGGGCGAGGGGCGTCGTGGGTGGTGGAGGCGTCGCTAGGAGTCCCATCTTGCTGTGGTTCGGCATGTGAGGAGGAGGAGGAGGAGGACAAGGGCATGGTCTCTATGTGGGACCTGGGCGGCGGTGTGAGACCATTGGTTTGGGGAGGCGGAGCCAGGTGCTGGCAGGAACCAGCAGCGTCTGGTTTGGTCCTGTGGTCAGCGGGCCCTGGGACGGGGCCCTCTGTACTTGGGGCTGGTTCTGGAGCGTGGTCACCCTGCTCCTGCTGCTGCCACCTGCCCTCAGGCTTCCCACTGAGGGTCCAAAATAAAAAAATAATAAAACTTTTAGCATTTTATTGGATTTTGTAGTTCCGCTTTATAAGTTTCTGCTTTGAGGCTCCAGGCACTGCCTGTTTAGCCCTGTGTTTACCGCCTCCACACGTTTAGAAGGGGACAAAGACAAGGAGGTCTCAGAGGGCGGGGCTAGTACCCTGCAGGAGACAGTTATTACTGATGTTTTGTGATCTCTGTGACATCACAAAGGGTTCATTTCCAGAACTAAATTGCATACCATTAAGATTGTTGTTTGATAGGAAAAAACGTATGTGATTATGGGACGTATAGTTAGTGTAACATCTTCATATGTATAACATGGGAAAAAATACCATGAGGCAGATTTAAGCAAACTGAAGTTTGTTGGTAACTGTGAAGTATTAATTGTAACGTTGCCCCGTTCACATGACACCATCCAGTTTGGATTATTTTTCACCATTCAGCCCAGAATGTGGTGGTGTACATGGGAGGCTAACAGCACTGATTCCCCTGCAGCTGTAACATCCCCCTGACCCACCACCCCGCCTCTCCCCACCTGCTCTATCTCCTGGATTTGTCTTGTTTTGTAAACCCTGGGTGTAGTTGGCTCCAGGAATCCAGGGGACATACTGTTCACACAAACATGAGCTCCCACCACACAAAAAAACAGAGCTGGCGTGACACAGAAAAAAAGGATCTCTGACGCTGAAAGGAGACACCGGGAGGCGTCCTCGCTCCCAGAAGTCACAGCCTCTGCTGCTGTTGAAACACATGCGCACTCTTGCAGGTGTGAAACTGGAGCTTACCTGCTGCTGCAGCTGGTGCCGCCCTGCTGGCTGGGCTGATCCCTCCACGGCGGCGGGACACTCTGCTGAAGCAGATTTGGGGATTACAAAAAAAAATCCAAATAAGATGCTCGACCGCTGTGTCGTCCTACTCACCGTTGTGTAGAAGTCGGCCGAGGGCGACGACCGCGACCTCTCGTGCACGCACGCTGCCTTCTCCTCACCGTCGGTGTCCAGGATGTTCTCGGCTGAGTGGAACCTCCCCTGTGCTTTGGCCTCCGACGACGTCTTCTTCTTCTGCTTCATGCTCCAGGTGGCCTGGTACTCGGCGAAGGTGCCCAGCCTCTGCTGCTGCTGCTGCTGCTGTTCCAGCAGGGTCGCCTGCCTGCCCCCCGCGCCGGACGTCATCTCTCTGGGCTCGCCGTTCCCGTTCCCACCGGTCCTCAGGACAGGTCTTGGAAAAGCCGGTCTGGTTTCGAAGAACTTCCTCCGCTCGCCCAGGGAGCCGCCCTGAAGCTCCACCCCCACCTTGTCCATTTTGTCTGGCTCGGAGAAGGAGTGTGTCCTCTTGGCCAGCGGGAGGCGCTTACGCCCTCGAACGCGCCCATTGCCGGCCCTGGGCGCGGGCGGCTCCAGATCCCGCCTCTGGAAGGAGGTGGCCTGCAGCACACGGGCCTGCATCTCTTTCAGGTGGTCCTTGTAGGCATTGGAGGAAGAGACGCCGGAGGACGTCTTTGCCTTTGAACTCCACCCTTCTCCCTCCTCCTCTTCCGCGTCCTCGTCCTCCTCGGCGCCCTCGCATGTCAGTGTGGCGGCACTGCGGCTCTTCTGCAGCTGGGCTCGCTTCTGCTGGATCTCGTTGCGTAGCGTGGTGGCGTAGCGGTCGCTGCGCCGGCCTGCCTTGGCGGCGGCAGCAGCATCAGCAACCTCCTGCCTCTCGGCCAGCGTCTTGCTCTCCTGGCACAGTGAGTGCAGCAGCGGGGTCTTGAGCGGGGAGATGCGCTGGTCCTCTTGAGGCACCCAGGGGTCCTGGAGCCTCTGGGGGCCGCCGCCCTGCTGGGCCGCTCCTAGCTGCTTTTTGGCCTCGCCGGTGTCGCCTTTGACTTTCCTTGTCACGTCCTCTGGGCTGTGGCTGCGGCCAGGTTGCTCGGCAGCCTGGCGGTCATACTGCAGGCCGTTCCCCAGCTGAGGGCAACGGCGCTCTTGGTTGTCGGCAGGGTACGGCACCTGAAAGGGCGGCAGCGAGTACTTGGCCTTGTGTCCGGCCTTCAGGCAGCTCTGGTAGACCGACTCGCTGCTGTTCGCCCACTGAAACTTCTCGGCTTTGGCGCCTGGTCGGGGCTGAAGTTCGCCACCCTGCGCTGGGAGTCTGCCATAGTACCGCTTGTGGCCACTGCTGGCACCATTCTCTAGGCTAGCGCTAGCAGCAAAGCCTGCCACCGACGCCGTCGAGTGCCGCAACTGCTTCTGGCCGAAGGCGTTGGTGGGCAGGTCCTGCAGGCTGCGGTAGTAGCTTCCCACGCTCTGGGTCTTGGCGGGTGGCGCCGAGCGCACCTGCAGGTAGTGGGCGCTCTCGTCGCTGTGCTGTCGCTGGTGCGGCGGCACCTTCGTGTGGTGGGAATGTCGGACGTCATTGCTGGAGAGCGAGAAGAGCCTCCCCGGGTGCAGCCGGCTGTGGGCGTTGTCAGCAGCCAAGGCTGGGTGGAGGTGAGCGGAGCCCTGGGGCCGGAGGAAGCCCTGGCTGTCGGACGACTTCTCCAAGGAGCGACCTTTGACCTTGGCTGGGCCAACGGGCCCCTCGGAATAGGGGAAGACCTTGGTGGCGGCGAAGCTGTCGCTGCGCAGTGGTGGCGGCGGAGGCGGAGACTGGGACTTCTTCTTCTCCGGCAGCTGCCACACAGGGCTGACAGCTGGCCTCCTGGTGGTGGTGGCAGCGGCAGCAGCAGCGTGCTCCTCCACCCAACCTCCATTCCCGTTACCTTGGTGCAGGAACCGCTGCCGGTCGGCCTGCTCACCCTGGAGGCCCTTGAAGAAGAAAATGTTCTCGGTGCTGCAGTCCAGCTGGGCTGGAGGGGGGGAGCCAATGGACAGGCAGGGCTGGTCGGCGCCGCCACCCAGGTAGGTTGTAGGTGAGAGACGGTTCGCTGGGTAGAGTGGAGAGGGACGTTCCAGTCTCTCCATGCTGCTTGTCGAGGTGAACTGGTTTGCTAGCTGCTGCTGCTGGGAACTCTGGTCCTCAGGAACGGTTGATTCTGCAGGTCTGAGGTTCCACATCAAGGAGTTAACAGGAAGTTCTGACCTTGTGTTACAGCGATACACAGATAGTCCGAGATGTCTCACCTAGCTTCATGTTTGGGCTGCCACACTGCCGCCGAACCGACCCTCCTCCTCGCAGCCTCTTCTGGCCCCTCCTCCTCCGTCAGCTTGGGGGTGTGCCAGGAATGGGGACGCGAGGTCGGATCATTCTTCCTGTAACGTAAACAATGGCGGGTTAAAATGAAAATGGTAAATGACAACCGGAGCAGGAGCTTATATGTACCCTTGTCTGAAGCGGTGCCTCCTGGTCAGCGTGTGGGCAGAAAAGAGGAGTTAAAGTTGATTTTATAACAAGACATGACTAAGCTGAGCACAATGGGACTGAGGGGGGAAGTTCACGAGGAGTCAAATCTGAGCAGATTTGGGCGCTAGCGGCACACGAAACACAATGAACTGCTCTAGAAAAGAGCCACAGGAGCACAATGGAGTAGGGCAGCGATCTGTGCACAGGACAGGACATTATGGACATAGTACCTCATGGATCTAGTACCTAATGGATCTAGTACCTCCTGGATCTAGTACCACATGGATCTAGTACCTCATGGACCTAGTGCCTCATGGATCCAATGCTTCATTGACCTAGTATCTCATAGATCTAGTACCTCATGGACCTAGTACCTCATGGACCTAGTGCCTCATGGACCTAGTACCTCATGGACCTAGTACCTCATGGATCTAGTACCTCATGGACCTAGTGCCTCATGGACCTAGTGCCTCATGGATCTAGTGCTTCATTGACCTAGTACCTCATAGACCTAGTACCTCATGGATCTAGTACCTCATGGACCTAGTACCTCATGGACCTAGTACCTCATGGATCTAATACTTCATTGACCTAGTATCTCATAGATCTAGTACCTCATGGATCTAGTGCCTCATGGACCTAGTACCTCATGGACCTAGTACCTCATGGACCTAGTGCCTCATGGACCTAGTACCTCATGGATCTAGTACCTCATGGATCTAGTACCTCATGGACCTAGTGCCTCATGGACCTAGTACTTCATAGATCTAGTACCTCATGGACCTAGTACCTCATGGACCTAGTACCTCATGGACCTAGTGCCTCATGGACCTAGTACCTCATGGACCTAGTGCCTCATGGACCTAGTACCTCATGGATCTAGTACCTTATGGATCTAGTACCTCGTGGACCTAGTGCCTCATGGACCTAGTACCTCATGGATCTAGTACCTCATGGAGCTGCGCAAAATCTTGGTGAGAAAGCTCCTCGCCACGTGCACCTCGCTCTCGGACGGCATGCTGCGTGGCGACACCACGTCAACCATTTTGAGACCCTGCAGGGAATCGCAATCAGCAGATCAGGAGGATGGAGAAGAAGAAGTTTGAAGCTAAATGATGGCAGATTTTAGGTGCGAGAGAACAAGTTGATAGCGTTGCATTATATCAGGTCCGAGCCGCCGGGGCAGTCCTTTCAGCGTCAGCTGACTTCCTGTCGGCTTCTCACTGGTCCTCCTCCTGGGAGCGCAGGGCTCTCACACCGGGACACGGAGGCACAACCGTCACGGCCATATGGCCCAGCTGGAGCTCAGCTGAGCAGCTTTTAGAAAAAAATTAGAAGGAGCCAAGACAAATTCACGGGCTTTTCTTCAACCCTGTGTTCAGCCCTGTGTTTAAAGCAAGACTGATGCCCCTTAGTGACATCACTAAGAGCTGATTTCCACAGCCTTTCCTTTAACCCCGCCAGGCCGCTGCATTCCTTCAGCCAAGGAATGCAGGGGAGGACCAACCATCCCTCTCACGTCTGTCTCTTCTGGACATTTTTACGCAAAAGCCTCGACCAATAGCCAATAACCAGTAGCCACGATTGTTGATAACATTTTCAAACATTCAAATCCTTATTTTCCACTCCTTTTTTTAAAGCCTAAATCTAACAAACTGGTTCGCTCGAACATGAACTGCTCCTTTAAGTTGGGAAGAGCTTTACACACACACACAGACACACACACACGCAAGCACGCAAACACAAAGTGAGAGCCTGCGTTGCCTCCAAACACAATGCAAATGCTAATATGCCCCTCTCTGCCCCCCCACCTTTCCCTCTGTTTAGGGTCTATTGTCGGGGGACAACAGCTGGTGTGTCACAGATATCCATCCGACCGCTCCCTCCCTCCCTTCCGGGACTAGGACCAGAACCAGGACCTCCAGATTAGAACAAACGTGTGTTAAACCTAGAGATCCCAGAACTGTCAAAACCACCTCACCTGCCACTGTGGCTGGCAGGTCGGACAATATTCTGCTTCTGCAAAGGAGTAAAACAACCTCTTGCACCTGCTGCTGGTGGTGGTGGTGCTCAAACCCCCGAAACAAACACACTTCAGCCTGAAAATCCCTTTCAAAGCCTCACTCGGGCCGTGATGACAAAGCTGCAACATGGCAACGGCTCAACTTACCACCTGACAAGCGGCTTCAGTTGGAGGCAGGAGGAGAACAAGTTGCTGTTTAGTAGCTCTGAAGGTCTTCCTCTTCTCTACTAGTGGGACTCTGGCAGAGAGCAGTTCTCCCAGGAATCTAAGACCTCCTCCTCCTGCTACTGCTGCTCACACACACAGACTCACACACACACACACACACACACACACACACACTGCACCTTGCGCCACAGAGGAGATTTACTTGAGGAGGACGGGGGGAGGATTATGAGAGCAGGGAGGTGGAGGGGGGAGGAGTTATTGTCCTGCCTGCCCCGGCGTCCTCGTTGTAATCTCAAGTTTGGACCGTGAGTAGCAGGAGCCGCCGCCGGGGCTGCTGGGAGATCTGAGTCACTGCCCACACTTGTTGCGTCCGTTTTGGTTGATTTGGCATGCTTGCAGGCATGCTAGCAAACGCGCGTAAAAACATCAAACTCATATGGTTGAGGGACAAATAAAGGTGCCATGTTCAACAAAGGATCAATGTGATGAATCATAAAAAAAACAAACACTAGATGTCCATAGAACAGCATATTTAGCCCTCTGTTTAGAGCTTTTATTGTGTTTAAAAGGGGGACACGAGTCAGTCTCGGTGGGCGTTGGCAACTCTAGGCTGGTGCCGCAGTCACAACTGACCCATTAAGGGTACCTGCGTGGCCCTTTGTGACATCACAGATGGGAAGCACCAAAAAACTGACTGTCAGTTCCATACTTTTAGTTCCTGGCTCTTTCTTAGGTTAATTCCTTACAAAAATCCGGCGGCAGATTTAAGCAACTTTAAATCTGTTTCGATAAAAAGACTTGAAGTTAATTCTAAGCGTCAGACTGAACACGGTTTCACCTTTGACCTCTACATCCCCACTGACTCCCTCAGCCGCTATCTCTTTGGTGAAAATTTCTAATCCCGTTTTTTTTGCACAATCCCCTTTTGCGGAAGCCAAACTTTGGTGTCCTTGTCAGGAAGCAGGGCACGGACTGGAATGTTCTGTGTGCTTTCACAGATAGCAGCCGCTGTCAGGTCAGCGCGGGGAGGCAGCGGAGGGGCAGGAGGTGGAGGAGGAGGTGGAGGAGGAGGAACTCCACCGCAGCAGGACGAGAGAAAGGAGTTCTTTATGGCTCCCCCGGTGAGCGCTGCTGCGTTCAGGCCGTGTTGGGAAAAAACCAAACGTCCACCAACAGAGGCTGAAGGTGGAATCCCTTCAAGTCCACCCACCCAGCAATGCAGCGTACCTCCTCACGGGGACTCAGCAAATAGCTGGAAGGCCACCAGAGGAACAAGACTCAATATAATATAAAGGCTTTGTAGGCCCCGCCCCTCATTTTAAGCTAATGACTCTGATTTTCACTTCAGTTCAGATAAAGTTGTCCAAATGAAACTCAATCACTCAATCACTCAATCAATCAATAACTCACCATGGGACCAAAAAGGAGAGCTGATACTATGACTTACACTTATTCCTCCATTATCGATAAACATTTTAAGCAGACACATATGCAATGACATGACTCAAAGCTTTTAACTTTTTTTTTTCTTTTTGTGCTGCAACCAAATGGAATTTAGATTTTTTTTCCTAGCAGCAGCTTCCAGATAATGTAGACAGGAGCAGGTGGACAAAAATGAGGCCGTCACTGCAGCCAAACTCTCTCTGCGCTAGATTAATGTGTGTGTCCGCACAAACACGCAGCCGACCCCTGCGCTTGTTTACCCGCCAGCCCCCTCACCCCCGCCCCTGCTCCTCCGTCTCTCATTAGCCCCGCCCTCCCCTGGCCGCTGCCCCTGCCGTCAGTGGCCCTCGCCGCTGACACATCCTGCTGATTCACCAGCTCCAGTGGTGAGGACTGGCGTCCCAGGCGAGGCCTCAATAGAAAGTGCCGGAGTCATCACAGTTGGGCTTATCGGCCGCCGTGTCGGGGGAGGAGGAGGAGCGATAAAAAAAGGCCCGAGGTGGACGGCGGGTTTTGACAAACGACCCACTCAAACATGTTTTGAATCCGACTCTTTTACACTTGAATTGTCAGGCTATTTCCTATCAGCTCAGTTTCAGCCCCTGTGAAATGCCTTAAGCGACAGTTAGCTAGTTGGTTAATCATCACTTTCTGGACACAGTCAGAGGAGGGGAGTTGCAAAACGTCCCTTTTTCCTCCTCATCAGTCAGTAAACAGGAAGATGTGGGTGATGGAACACCCTCTTCAGCCTTTTTTCTTTTTTTTTGCTCTGTTACTTTTCTACCTGGTTTCACCTCTAAACTTGACAAGTTTCACTTTAATGAACTTTGCCGCAGATTCATCACCACTGTCAACCATCATATTCCACCACAGAGGAAGAGAAGAAAGAGAGAGCACCTGTACAGCTGACCCTGCTCTAACAGCGCAAATCCTGAGGCGTGAAATGCCGCCTCTTCACGGAAAGGGGAAGAAGAGGAAGAAGGAATAGAAGGGGAAGAAGAGGAATAAGAAGAAGAAAGGGAAGAAGAGGAAGAAGGGGAAGTACCTCAGCGTGAGAGAAGCCGAACCTCCCAGCGGTTGGAAGCCTGTGAGAGTCGTCGGCAGGCGGGAGCGCCCACTCCGGCTGGAAGCCCCTGAGACAATGGGCTGCGCTGATAAAGCGGAGCTGCAACTCACCTAGGCAACACGGACCGTACCACTCCCTGCGCAAACAAAGGGGTGTAGGTGGCAGAGCCGGGGTGGGGGCACTTGACCTCCGACCCTGGCAGAGCTACTGACGCTGATCGCTACCCTCGCCACAGCCTCTGACGACACGATGTCGGCTCTCTTCTCTTGGCTCTCGGCTCTCCGAGCTCCTCAGAGGAGGCGACAAGTGGCTACAGTGGAAGAAAACACCTACCTGTTCCCGTCCCCCCCACTACACCTACTACCACTACCCCTCCCCGCAGCTTAGCCCCGTCTGAGGCTTTGCAGCCAGTAATTGGATTCGGGGGCCTTAAGACTCTACAGCCAAGTGGCGCTCTGACTCTGACAGGACACTTGCGGCAGGAGTGAGACATAGTAAACATAATGAGTGTAGTGAGCGATAATAAGCAGCGACTATAATCTATGTTTCGACAGTTGGGTTACTGCAAAATGCTGAAATCTGAATATTTGTAATGACGTCGCCCATTATTTGCTGCAGAAATGTGACTCCAAGTGAACCAGAGGAGATTTGAGCCAGAGAGCCCAGCAGGGGGCGCCAGTGACAGGCTCTCCTTGCAGGGCCTCACCATATGCACAATAAAAAACTGGACGACAGAGCTTAAGGGTGGTCGCGTTACCTCCTGACCACCAGGTGGAGTGTCTTGTGCGAGCCCTTCACCAGAGAGATGGCTTCCTGTCGGGAGCCGCACAGGGGCACCGCGTTCACGCGCACCATCACGTCGCCAGCCCGGAGACGCACGGCCGCCGCCGCGCTGCCCTCCTCCACCTAAAGGTGCGCAAGACACAAAACTGCAGTTCCTTTAATGGCCACTTGTGTAGCCGTTGACATCTGCTTACAGCTTCAAAGTTTTTTGTTGATTTTTTTCAGTGAATTAAACAACTGTTGATTGAAAGGGGAAAGAAATCAGTTTAATTTCCCTCTTTAGTTCTCATCTGCTACAGTTTCATCCTCCTCTGAAACCCGAGCACCGCGATAAAAAATTAAACGTGGAACACAAGCGTAACCTGAGCTAGCTCCTAGCGCACTGAGCTGCCTCAGCTCGTCTTTTTTAAAACAATTTGTTTAATTAGATATGTGTTATGCGTATCCTAGGTATACAAGTAGTATGAGTTGTACCATATTTATAATTCTCTTTAAATTCTCATTTTGCCATTTTACCCACTGAACGTGTAGCTGAGGGACATAACATAACAGGGGTGGGGTGGGTCAAATTTCAAAGTTTTCCTCTCAGGTGTGAAATGTAACGTATAGATTTTAGAAATGTGGCACCTTGGTGATGAGCAGTGGCTCGCCGTGCTCGGTGCCTCCCCTCAGGGTGAAGCCCCAGGGGGCTCTGCCCCGCAGCAGCACCTCCACCAGCCCCTCGTCCGCGGCCTCCTCCACCTCCTCCCCTCTCCTCCACACCTCCATCCGTGCTGCCACTGGTGGAGGAGTTGGAGGTGGAGTTGGTGGGAAGCTCAGCTCGCCCTCCACGGTCGCCATGACACCTTCGCCTCGGCCATCAGGGTGAACTCGACCGCCTGGAGGCTGTAAGGAAACAAATGTGTCAGTACAGTTCGGTGTGACAGGACACTGTAGTCTTGGAGGGTAGGATTTCACGCGACTAGTTCACTTATGGTTCACTTGTGTTTGATTGTTAAGATGTCCCTGTAATTGTTCTGGCAAATTCTATGTCAAACTCCTTATAAACATATTAATGAAAAGAAAACAAATACATCATAATTTATTTCAACATAAGGCATGGAAAAGAAGACATTTAATCTATTTCATTTTGTTATAGTATGTCCTCTTTTCTCACTTTGACTGTGTGAGTTAATGTCTTTAACATGTTGCACAAACAAGTTATTAAATTAATTTTTAACTTAAAATCTGATTTCCCCTTCATTTTTTGGGAAAACATTTTGAAAACAAGAAGACGTTTAAAGAATGTGGCTCATTTGTTACATTTTATGAGCACCCAAAAAACAGGAATCTGGATGCAAATCTGGGCCTACTGGATTCATTAAATTTTGCTCATAAAATGTTTTTTTTTTTTAGAAGATTCTACTTACAGAAAGCAGCAGAGCTTCCACTGGACCAATCAATGCCGTCAACCAGCATCACGTATAGGCGAGATCTGTGCATTTCAGTTTTCTTGTCTAGATGAATCAATCGAGTGTTTTTCCTGCTCTCAGATGGTTTCCGCGGCTCCTGTGCTCCTGCAGCTCCTCTCTGCCGTCCTGACAACGACTCACTGACATCACGGCTAGTTTGTGAGTTACCCCAACGCCGTCATCCTTCCCACCCTCAGCCGCTCTCACGCTGCCCCCTAGCGGAGACGGGGGCGCTTATGGATGGATGGATACCGGACTGGCAATATGACGGCGCGCCGATTTCCCCCGGTGGTCACTCGAAGCATTGCAGCAAAAAACATAATAAAATAAAATAAAGTTAGTTTTTGAGATATTAAACATTATTGCAAAGGTCAACTTGAGGGCACTCAGCCCCCCACCCAATTATCGTCGATAATCGAACATTTTTGCAGCACAAACCTGCACAAACAAAGCACAAAAAAAATTGAGAGTATTTTTTTAAAGGTTTTATTGAGGGTGGGAGGCCAACTTCACACAGGTCGCCCGCAGATGTATTCACCTCGGATGCCCACTAGAAGGCAGCAGCTGCTCACGTGATTGACAATACTGTAGGCGAGCCACTTGTGTTGTTGCCGTGCCGCCGCCTTTGAAGAGAGTTTGACTGGTTTGCGCTGTCAAAACGAGCCAACGCGGCTTTTCACAGCCACCGCAAAGCGATGTACAGGGTTTAACTTTTTTAATCGTGTTTTTCCTCGGCAATGACACTTAAAGTACTTGCTTTGGCGGCTTCTCCCCCGCCCTCCCCAAAGTCGGTTTGTAACTTCAAATTAGTTCGCTAGTGAGCTAACTGATGCTTATCGTGCTAGTCAGTCCTTTGGCTCGCTATAGACCACACCTCCCCTGTCGAACAGCCGTCACTCTGATGTGATTAAAGATTGATGCCGATGATGCACATTCATTGTGTAATTCAGTGCATCCAGCCGGAGAAGCAGCAGCTAGTACGTTTTATCCTCTCAACAAACCCTTACAAGTGTGGAAATTCTCTTTCAAGTCTGTCAAGTACTTACACTAATTTTTGCAGCTTTTTACACGTTGTGTGTGTGTGTGTGTGTGTGTGTGTGTGTTTGTTTGTTTGTTTAACCAGTTAGAAACGCTCACAACTTCTGAATGAGCGGCTTGTTTCCACACATGGACCTGGTTTGAAATGTTAAGCCGTCAGTAAAAAAAATAAAAATAAATACACACACCTCCTATTGCTTTCTTTGTCAGTTTGTTTTAAGTGTGCTTGTGACTATCAAATCAAACAGGTACAGCGAAATGTTAATGGGCACCTCCCTGTTTCTGCCTCCCATTTAGTGCCGTGTTTGTGACCAGTCTGGTGTCACAAAGACAAACAGCGATTGAGAGAAGATGTTCGGCAGAAGCTCAGGTAGGAGGACTGAACGCGTCATCTCTGTATTTTTGCTTGTTGATGCTTGTGTTTTTTTTAAACCACCTCTTGATTTATGTGTTACTAGAAAAGCCGGCCTCTGGTTCCTACGGCAGTCGTGGCCCTGACAGGCACGATCGCCGTGACTGCTGCGACGATGATGATCATGATGATGATAAACACCGCGGGAGGCGGGACAGCAGCAGCTATGAAAGCTTCAGCGAGGATGACGAGCACGGCGGTCGACGCAGGGTTCAAAGGAGGAAGCGGGATGGCCGCCGCCGTGATGACGGCAGCCCCAGGCGCCGCAGAGATGGCAGCGGTGGGTGCCATGGGGACCAGGACCACGACAGTGGCAGCTTGGAAAGCTTCAGTGAGGACGACGGCCACGGCGGTCGACGCAGGGTTCAAAGGAGGAAGCGGGATGGCCGCCGCCGTGATGACGGCAGCCCCAGGCGCCGCAGAGATGGCAGCGGTGGGTGCCATGGGGACCAGGACCACGACAGTGGCAGCTTGGAAAGCTTCAGTGAGGACGACGGCCACGGCGGTCGACACAGGGTTCGAAGGAGGAAGCGAGGTGGCCGCCGCCGTGACGACGGCAGCCCCAGGCGCCGCAGAGATGGCAGCGGTGGGTGCCATGGGGACCAGGGCCACGACAGTGGCAGCTTGGAAAGCTTCAGTGAGGACGACGGCCATGGCGGTCGACACAGGGTTCGAAGGAGGAAGCGAGGTGGCCGCCGCCGTGACGACGGCAGCCCCAGGCGCCGCAGAGATGGCAGCGGTGGGTGCCATGGGGACCAGGGCCACGACAGTGGCAGCTTGGAAAGCTTCAGTGAGGACGACGGCCATGGCGGTCGACACAGGGTTCAAAGGAGGAAGCGAGGTGGCCGCCGCCGTGACGACGGCAGCCCCAGGCGCCACAGAGATGGCAGCGGTGGGTGCCATGGGGACCAGGGCCACGACAGTGGGAGCAGCGAGAGCTACAGCGAGGATGACGGGTGCGGTGGCCGTCGTCGAATGCGCCGAAAGAAGAATCGCCGTGGTGGTGGTGGTGGGTGTGGCAGTGGGCCCTTTTAAAAGGTAAGACATAAATGATAGTGACACACACGTTGAAAACCAATGAATGGGCTCCAGACAAACTGAAATGTGTGTGGGGGTTTTTTTGTCCCTTTTTTTGCAGATGCTGCGCTTGTCCCGAGAAGGAGAAAACTACAGAGGCAATCATAGCACCTCCAGCTCTAGTTACTTTGTAACAAACAGACAAGGAAGCAGTTGCTACGGAAATGTTGATTGTCTGCAAATAAAATAGTACACCACGAGAAACTGAAAATAGTCTCTTCTTTCGTCTTCTTCTTTGAATCTCTTGTGTGATGATCTAAGAAAGGACTCGAAGAAGGGCAACTTTCTGTCCCCTCATGTGTTTAAAAGCCGTTTTTGTGTCGTTAGCCATGCTGGAGCCATTCCAGCAGCTCGCTGAGGTATTGAAGTGCTTTTGATTCCTGATGCTAGTGCCTGAGGGCAGGGGCCAGGTGAGTTGACAGGCGGAAAGGAAAGGGTGGAACTTCGAGGTAACAAACAACAACAGGTTGCAGAATTTCTGCAGCCTACAGACTCCTTGGCAGTAAGTGGTAGCGCTGTGAGCTGAACGTGACGGACGAGGCCATCTGGTTGGGGCAGCCTGTCTCGGAAAGTGTCATTTCTACATCTGCTTTGCATGTGAAAAGAAATCTGGATTGGTTGCCAACAGGAAGGAAAGGGTGCCAACAGGTTTTAATGGAACAGATGAGGACATCTAGTGGCAGCAGGAGGTCAAGGTTAAATCCTTTAAAATGGAAAGAGTGCAACTATGCATGAATATTTCTACACCCCCATAGTATTAATGTTGATAAAACTGTAACATAACTAACCACTGCACTAATTAACTATGGTTATATAATACATATAGTTCTATAGATGTTTTCTTGAACATTTATTATTGTACTTCAACTGGGAATAAAACAAAGTACAAACTGTTTTAACCTATTTTTCTTCAGTTTAAGACTGCATTGTATTTGTCGTTGATAACGCGACAATGCTGTTTTTTCTGCATTCATCATCCAGTTTTCCATGAAACAGCGAGAACTCACCACAACTTTAAAAAAAAAAAAATCCTTTTCACTTTTCAGGGTGGGCAGCTTTTATCTTCCTCAACCTCGGAAGAGCTCAGATGATGTATTCACACTGGATGTCGATGAAGGGAAGCTCCTGGTAACGAATCTCGGCCTCCCAGCAGAGCAGCAGAGCCTGGGCCACCACCTCCTCAGACATCTTCTCAGCGAACTCCAGCAGCTCCCTGCTGACCCCTGGAGGGTCCGTCTCCTCCGAGGGGGGCAGAGTCGCAGCCTCCTCGCCGTCCCCTGGCGCGCCTCACTTTGGCCTTCTGCCTCCCTCCGCTTGTCCACCAGGACCCACAGCAAGCACCTGGACTCACGGCCTCCCATCTCCAACCGCAGGCTGAGGGACTCTCTTTTAGCCGCCGCGGTGCTCTGTGGCTGCAGAAAGAAACTACAAGACGTGCAATTTAGCCTACAGCACCAAGCAGCAACAGCAGCAGAAGTGTGTTACTAAAAACAAGAGGCTGCCCTTTCACCTGCAGTGGAGTCTGTTTATCCAAAAACATTAAAAATCACAAAGACCAAATGCTAAAGGAAAAAAAACCCTGAAGATCTTACCATTATAAAAGATTAAAATGCCTCCTAATTGACGAGAAGCCACAGTTGAATGGAAGTAAAAAAAAATAAAAAAATTGATCCTGTCTTATTGGATGCCAGGCGGCCTGCTGCTGAGTGGAGTCTCTCTGAGCTGTGCTGATCAACAGGCGGCTCAACCAGTTCCCTCCCAAAGGTGGGTGGGAGGAGCGGTGTACCACCCTCAGCAGCGCCTCTCAGGATGCCTCAAATGTCTAAAAGTCACCTGGTGTTGTTAAATTTCAAGGTATTTCACCTAGCCGAAAACACAAGCAGCAGCTGAGTGATTCATCTCTCGTGTCACCAAAAGGTCAAACATCATATTTGCAGTTAAACTTCCAGACTCCGTCGAGCCTCGGCTGGTTAATTATTATCCCCAGCAGAAAAAAAAAGTTCTCCTGAGTCTCCAGGAAACAACGCGTTTAGCCCTCTGTTTACAGCATCCTGCTAAATTGGATCTTCTACTCGAATCGTAGGTTGTGAAAAGAAGGCGGAGTCGGGGGGCGGGGCCAACACCTGACTCCACAAAGCTTTTTTCAAACTTTTACGTGTTGTGTATGTGTATCGCAAAACCACGCTACCTCTTTAAAAGTCCCCTTTCGGTTCGGAAATAGATCCTCCTCGCAGCCAATCAAAGGGTGCGGAGCCGTGGGGACTGACTCGTATTAGAGGGCTCCGCGGGCGCCGCGGACCTCTTGTTCCCTCCAGGATGCTCCTCTTTCTGCTGCTCGCCGCCGCCGCCTCCTCGGCGGGACCCCCCCCGGAGAGCAACCACAGCGCCAGGCTGCTGGCGGCGGACGGCGAGGACCAGTGCTCCGTCTGCGACTTCCGGGAGCACAGCAAGCAGATGCGCATCCACATCATTAAGTCGCGCATCCTCAACATCCTGCGGCTGGAGCAGGCGCCCAACATCAGCCGCGACATGATTCGCCAGCTGCTGCCCAAGGCGCCGCCGCTGACGCAGCTCCTGGACCAGTACGACCCGCGGGTGGAGGAGGAGGACCACGCCACGACAGAGACCATCATCACCATGGCCACAATGCGTGAGTATGCGGAGAGAGCCATGCTTCCCCTTTTTGCTCCTGCACCTGAGCAGCGTCGTGCGTAAGAACAGACTGTGCGTAAAAACGATTTTCCAGCCATTTAGGTCTTTTGGCTACACTATTAAGGTATCCATTTCTCATCCAGCTTTACTAAATGATATATATATATATATATATATATATATATATATATATATATATATATATATATATATATATATATATATATATATATATATATATATATATATATATATATATATATATACTTACAGATACCCTGTTTTTCCCCCTCAATTTCCTTTTATTCAAACTAATTTCTCAACAAGTTATCAAGGAATGCAGCTTCTTAACCCTTTAAGCGCCAGAATTTTTTTCAAGAAAATACTCAATTTTGATATCAAGATTTGAAATGGCTGTGACTTCAAATTTGTTAGGGATAAAGCAATACTGTAATTGAGAAAAATCTTCAGTATGACCGAAACTGTGTGAAAGGAGTACATTTTTTTTTGGTTGTTTGTTTGTTTTTGTATTATGTCAGATGTCAGTGATCTGTATGTCAGTCTCCACAATACCCCACAGGCTCATCAAAATGTTTTATCCACTTTTGATCATTTTCCACATATCTCAAACAGACTCAGCCATCATCTCTGTAATTTACAGGGTAACCGCGAACATCCCTGCTGCCTCCACCGGCACTGGCTGGGCGTTTCCTCCCACAGCTTCTACCACGTTGATCACTAATTCCCCGCGCCCTCCGTCACCATTAGCGATGCTTTGAGCACTCCTGCTTCCCCCACCACGTCTCCTCATTCGTCGATTACTCCCACTACACCCCGGCCACGCTGAGGCGAAGCATTTGCTGCTTGTTGACTGTCGTGGCGCATGGACTCGCTGCCGCTGCGTAAAGACGCACCGGCAGACTTCGCTCTAACGGGACGACTGAACATCATCGTCAGAATGCGAATATTCCTCTTCAATCTCTGAGTCAGACATTACTTGACGAAGTACTTCATCAACGAAGAAACCTCTCGGCAATGTATTCTCGGTAAAATTCGCTGTCTTTCTCTCTCTGCTACAACCACTTCCTCGTCTCCTCGACTGAGGCTTTCTCTCTCTTTATACTCCAAAATCTGAATACAAACACCCCGACAAATGCTACTCAGATTGAAGCCACAGGTATCTGCCATCTCCTGGTGTAAAGTGGTAACTACTTTTATAACCATATTTGCCGCTATGGCCTGTTTAATTCAGCAATGACGCTCGTCGCAATTTTGCGACCATGGCGCCTAAAGGGTTAAGACTGTTTAATATTTATTTGAGAGTGGAAAGGTCATGGGGTTAGCAGTCTTAAACTGCAGTTGTGCTATAGGCTGCTGTCCCAAGTGACATCACTCACAGTTTACAGTAGGTGGTAGGTGTCAAAGGTCGGCTGACACAGAATCAGGGGGCGACAGAGCGACAGTGAGGTGTCTCGTAAGTCCTCTTCTTGCATCGCTTCAACCCGTCACCAGCGTGTCACCTCCACCCCCCCAGCCAATCCCATCGCCCAGGACGAGCTCTCCTCCTGCTGCCTCTTCAGCCTCAGCCCCAGGATCCAACCCAGGAACATCCTTCGTGCCCAGCTCTGGGTTCACCTGCGGCCCGCCGACATGGTCACCACCGTCTTCCTGCAGATATCTCGCCTTAAGCCGGCCAAGGAGGGCAACAGCACCCGGGTCCGGGTCCGCTCCCTGAAGATCGACACGGATGCCGGCTCGGGCTCCTGGCAGAGCGTCGACATCAAGTCCCTGCTGCAGGCCTGGCTGCGCCAACCGGAGACCAACTACGGCATCGAGATCAACGCTTACGACTCCAAGGGGGAAGACCTGGCGGTGACCTTGGCCGAGCCTGGGGAGGAGGGGCTGGTAACGCAATTTCCGGCTGGTTCTGTTAAGTTCCAACGGTGCCTGGGTGGGTTCTCTAACCGCTCAATCTCGTCCTCACCCAGCAACCCTTCATAGAGGTGAAGATCCTTGACAACCCCAAGAGGTCTCGCCGGGACTCGGGCCTTAACTGCGACGAGGAGTCGGCCGAGACCCGCTGCTGCCGCTACCCACTCACCGTCGACTTCGAGGAGTTCGGCTGGGACTGGATCATCGCACCCAAGCGCTACCGGGCCAACTACTGCTCCGGCGAGTGTGAGTTCCTGCACCTGCAGCAGTACCCGCACGCCCACCTGGTCAACAAGGCCAACCCGCGGGGCACGGCGGGGCCCTGCTGCACACCTACCAAGATGTCGCCCATCAACATGCTCTACTTCAACCGCAAGGAGCAGATCATCTACGGCAAGATCCCATCCATGGTTGTGGACCACTGTGGCTGTTCCTGAGGAGGCCGGCGATTTTCAATTTTTTCGCTATGAATCAGTTTTTTTAAAAATACAAACAAAACATCGTAGAAAATCCACCCCCCAAAAGATGATGCTGAAAGATAAAAACAAAGACTGGAGGAACAAAAGTTCCTCCAAATTCTGATAATGAGCATATCTGGAACAGCTTCCGAAAATTTTCTAACAATCGACCTAAATGTCAAAACTTATTTAACTGTAATAGTCATTAAGAGTCCATGTAAAAGTCAATTCCACATTTTTATACGAGCTGAGTATTTGGGATTGGGAAGGACCCTCTTTACACTTTGAATTGCAGTTAAGGATACTTTCTTTTCAAAGTGCCGCTTCTGGCGACACACTCGCACAAAGACAAACTCTGGCCGCTTCGTGCCCCGGGGGAGCGTGTCCTGATTTGAGCCTTTCAGACCAGAAAACACCCCTACGGGGCTTCTTCCACATGCGCCTTTTATTTTGCCAAAATAACATGAACTTGACGACTCTGGCCGGTTCATCCCGGCGCTTTGTTTGCAAACTTCTCGCTGTGATTTGCTCCCCGAGTGCATCGCTGTTACGCCAGCGACAAATATGCTCTGGCACGGACGTTGATGCAGGTGTGTCATGGCTTTGTGGTTGCGCGACGCACATCTCACATTTCACTGCAGATGTCGAGTGGGTTCTGACGGATGAGTTGTTG
Organism: Thamnaconus septentrionalis; assembly: GCA_009823395.1. Lineage (NCBI taxonomy): Eukaryota > Metazoa > Chordata > Actinopteri > Tetraodontiformes > Monacanthidae > Thamnaconus > Thamnaconus septentrionalis. Next base: position 3,261,160 of record CM020501.1, on the reverse strand, counting down.
TTTTGTCGCAGCATCAGGGCTTCATGGTTACATCAGAGCCAGAAAATGTGTCATTTAAGTAGCTGCTCAATGAAGTGCTATGTTTTCCTTTTTAGGTCCTCTTCAGCATCTGGAGACATCAAATTTGAGGATTTCCTGCACTTATTCGCCCTGGCTTGTTTATTGAACACTGCTGGATGTCTTCATTGTGCTCCTTCTTGAAAACAGGGTATTGCTGAAACAAAAGTGATTGAAAATTCAGTAGGTGGCTTTAAGAACTTCCTGTTATTATCACCGTGAGAGGGGTGAAAAGGTGGCACGCACTCCCACCCTCCCTCCCCTGCTCTGTTTAAAGGGCTCTGAGGCTTGTGTTCAGTGAGACGGACGTGGATGTTTGGATACGTGGACCGGTTGACAGTGTGAGGGCAGCGGCTCAGACCTCAGATGGAGGCCTTGGACTGCATTTGAAGTGCAGTGCAGATGTCCTGACTGTTATTTGTGCTCCGTGGGGGGTTCTGACCCAAATGTTCTGCTTTGGGAACAGAACGTTCAGACCTAACACTGGTTCATGCCTGGGGTGGGAATAAATGTCCTGTGTCTGTGCTCGAGCCCACTGCTATCACCCTGCTTTTTTCATTCCGAGATTCCGTTTGAATACCCTTTTACGATTTTGACTTTTGACCTTGCCGTGACCAGTGAATCAACCAGTGGGAAATACTGACATTCAGAAAACAATCCCCAGCTCAAAATAGCCCTGTAAATATTTGGGATACTTTGCCAATTGAGAAATGTGCCTTTAGGGAAAACCTTTTTAAAGACAATGTATTTGTTTTTGGGTTTTTTTTTGCCATCTTTCTCAGATTGACTTGAGTTCTGTTTTGATAATTCTGAATTGTTTGTATGTATGTATGTACAGTTTGTCCACATGCACTACAAGAAAATAAAGGTTAAAATAGAATGAAAATGTCAAACTGTGTGTTCCCATGATTTGTGCAGTTCACACAGTTCACAAAAAGCCTTGGCATGATCGTGCTAGTTTGAGTGATTGAAGCTCTTTGTGTTTGCCACAAGATGGCGCCAATGTCCTTAGTTTGTGCGCAAGTCGCTTATAAGAACATTAATTTCTCCAAAAGGTACCTAACTGTAGATTTACCTGTTTAGTTTTGCGTGAACCCGTGATCGTTTGTGTACATCATACCTACAAATTAACGAATCCGAAATATAAATAGTACATCGTCAGGACAGTGCAGCCAGTTTATCTGTTTTATTTATTCTTATTATTGTTTTTCCTTTATTTCTTTTGTATTTCCCTTTTGAACCCGAAAAATATATATGTAAATATGCTTTTTAATTCTACTTTGCCGTGTTGATTATCTTGATGGTCATCTTTTAAATTGTATTAATTTTGAGAAATACAATTGTATTATATTATGTGCTGGAGCTGCAATGTAAAATATATTAGGACATATAGATATACAACATTATTTTCGTACTTTCAACCCCATTTTCAGATAACAGTCAATCTATGTAGAATATTCTATCAGCTGTTATGAACGAAACTATAATAACTCCAGCGCTTCAGTTATAAGTTTCAGTTTTGTTACTTTCTCTTTCTCTGAAAACACGTGGTTTCTGCTCGCTCTTCCGCTTCTTGGCCCTTCCTCCCTGAAAAAACCCACGCAGAATTACCGCTTTAAAAATCTGTGTGACATTCTACAGATTATTAGTCGACCCCAGATTCTTGATCAGACATAAATTGCACCTGTGTGCCTAGACTTGTGCTGGAAGGACCAAATGATAATAAATAAAAGCACATTTCTGTCTAGCCGCCGCGGTTGTACTGGCTTTTGCATGGAACAGCCGGAGTCAACGCTCTGATTGGCCAGGGTAAGCGACTGGGCGGGATTACTCAGGTAATACTAAACGGCGATTGGATGAGCCGAAGCCACACACGCAGTCTGCACGACAGTAGGAGAAGTGGGCACTCGAGGAACCTCCAGGAGCTGTCGGTCCTTCCACAAAAAAATCTTTTGGAGAATAACTGTACGTCTGTTTCAGATACTATCCACCTTTCTTTCACGCCCAAAGGTACGTGTGTCGTCCGCTAGCGTACAGCCGTGGTGTCAGAATCCGTTTTTTGCCGCCAGACAGACAGACAGACCAAGCTAGCTGCAGTGCTAAATAGTTGGACTTAACTTTACTAAGGTAGCTGGACCAACAAAAAACTTTCAATAACACGTTGTAGTGACGCGAGCTAAGTATTTGTAACGCACACCATTTGCTTTTTACAGTGTCGGTGAGTTCAGTTAGCTCATTGAAATGTCGACACTTTGGGGTACATGTTACACTGTTACCGCCCACCTTTACTCTACAAACTAGTTTATGGTCGGTATCGCGCATAACACCTGCGCCGTGTCAAGTGGGTCACTGACACGTCCCACAAACGGAAAAATAAAAATCTGTTATTCTGTGACACGACTGTATGACACGAACGATAACTAACCTAATTTCATGGTTCGGGCCTTCTGTCAATAATGTTACATTAAGTAAATTAAGGTCAATTAAAAAAACAGAAGCAGCAAAAGATCCTAATTTATTTTCATTTTACTTCATTTCCCCTATTTCTTCTGAGCAGGAAGAGAATTTAATGGATGCAATCCGTCTAATTGAGCTAGTCAGCATTCTTAGTCATTTCCCTTTCTTTGCTAGTGAGCTGGATGCTGTCTCTGCCCGCGGCACACCCACAAATCACTTTGGTCTCCAGTTAGCTGTTAGTTTATGGGAGAGTGATTGTGCCATTTGCAGTATTTGTCCTAGGGCACAGACAAATATTTGCTTTTGTGATAAACACATCAAATTGTGTTGGCACAAAATGTGACGACGGTCCTTGTTGATCATAAAGACAACTTTCAACTGCAAGCACGTAGTTATGAGAATACTTCACTTCCAAATATCCAAAGAATAATCTTGTATTTCTCCTTAAAAATCAATATATTTCTTTAAAAAATTAAATCTTTGTATTGTACGTGTACACAGTACACGAGCTGAAATGATTTTAAATGGTACTTTTTGTACCCTTAGATGGCGCAGTGGTGCCAGCTCCAGATGTTGGATTGCAAGTACCTGGAACAGGTGGACCAGCTCTACGATGACTCGTTCCCCATGGACATCCGCCAGTACCTGAGCAGGTGGATCGAGAGCATCGACTGGTAAGACCTGAATAAGGGCGTCGCTGAGCGCGTCGCCTTTATTTTGACTGGCAAAGGCTCAGTAATTGAGAGCAGTTTGGTAAAACTTTGCACGCCGGCCATCCCCCCTGCAGGGAAACGGTGGCCATGCAGGACTCGCTGGCCACCGTTCGCTTCCACGACCTCCTGGCTCAGCTGGACGACCAGCACAGCCGCTTCGCCCTGGAGAACAACTTCCTGCTGCAGCACAACATCCGCAAAATCAAGAGGAACCTACAGGTCAGGTTCCTGGCGGTGGCGTGGTCTCCCTGTAGGTCTGAACTGTCCGTAACAGCCGTGGCCATCTGATTCCTCTCCAGGATCGCTTCCAGGAAGATCCAGTCCACATGGCCATGATCATCTGCAGGAACCTGAAGGAGGAGCAGAAGATCCTGGCCACTGCCAAGAGCGTAGAAGTAAAGCCTCACGAACAAAACTAAATTCCTTTCTTTTCATTTCTTCTCTTATTTATTATGTTTATTTCTACTGTATCTATTCGAAAAATCCCAGGACTTCCCTCTTACATTGCGTGGTTGTCTTCAAAGCAAATATTTAGGGTTTGGTACGACACAACTGTATCAGTTTTCTCGGCCTGGAATGGCAGGTAGTGGCCGCTGATTGTGTAAACTGACTGTGGTCGTGTAGACTGACTGGGGTCGTTTCCACCCATTTGTGCAGCAGGAAGGTGAGGGCACGGTCTCCGCCATGGTGGTTGAGAAGCAGAAGCTGGACAACAAGGTGAAGGACCTGAAAGACAGAGTTCAGGTGGGTGGAGTCACTTTAATGTTTGTCTCTTTTTGGCTCGAGCTTCGCGCTTCACCAGCGCCGTCGGCTCCCGACCCTTCTGAAGTTCTAAAGCTTTGTGTCAGGTGGCCGATCAGTCCATCAAGATCCTGGAAGATCAGCAGGACGAGTACAACTTCAAGATCAACACCCTGAAAAACAGAGGTGCCGAAACGATTGATGCTCAACATTTTCCGCGTTCGGGCTGCTGGATTAAAACAACGTTTCCCCCGCAGAGAACGAAATGAACGGTATGACGCAGAAGGAGCTGGAGCAGGAGAAGCTGACGGTGGAGAGAATGTGTCTGGAGCTCAAAGCCAAACGGCAGGTGAGTCCACAATTTCCCTGCTTCCTGCTCCTCTCGGCGACCGCGGCCGCTCGCAGGAGCCTCCAAAACATCCAAACAAATGTCTTTTGTTCCTCTGCTGCTCATCTGCTCCGCCCGGCCAGGACGTGGTGGTGCAGCTGACCGAGTTACTGAACGTCGGCCAGGCCCTCATCTCCGAGCTCGTCTCCGAGGAGCTGCCCGAGTGGAAGCAGCGGCAGCAGATCGCCTGCATCGGCGGTCCGCCCAATGCCTGCGTGGACCAACTGCAGAACTGGTGAGCCGACTCCCTGCAGCCTTTCCTCCTCCTCCTCCTCCTCCTGCGTCTTCCGCAGATCTTCTCATCTTCTCTCCCTCTCTCTCTGTCTCTCGTCCTCCCTCCTGCCGCCTGCTGCAGGTTCACCGCCGTGGCCGAGAGCCTGCAGCAGGTCCGCCAGCACCTGAAGAAGCTGCAGGAGCTGGAGCAGAAGTTCACCTACGAGTGCGACCCCATCACGCAGAAGAAGGCCATCCTGGAGGGCCGAGCCCTGGAGCTCCTCAAGAACATCCTCTCCAGGTGGGGAGCCTCAGGTTGATAGCTAGATGAACTAATATCCCCCTGAGGCTGGTAAGCTGTCAGACCCCGACTTAATTCACTGTGTGTGTTTTGTGTAGCTCCCTGGTTGTCGAGAGGCAGCCCTGCATGCCGACCCACCCACAGAGACCCCTGGTGCTGAAAACAGGCGTCCAGTTCACAGTCAAACTCCGGTAAGAAGCTTTATTTAAATAACGAAACAAAAAGATCACACATGTTGGTCCTGTCGGTTTCGATTGGCTGATTTTATTCCTCTTGTGGAGGAAAAATGCTGCTCATTGTAGACGTGAACGACTTCAAACACCAGAAAACAGGTCGCTGAAGATGAGCTTCCTGTTTTGTTTCGTTCCCACCCCATCAGGTTCCTGGTGAAGCTGCAGGAGTTCAACTATCAGCTCAAAGTCAAGGCCGTGTTCGACAAGTAGGCGGCGATTCCTTCCACTTGGCTCGCACCTGCGACGTCGGTGAAAGTTTGTTCACTTGTGCTTCCTTTTTCTTTCTGCCTCACCACAGAGACGTGACGGAGAAGAAAGGGTGCGTTGCACTACAACACGCAAACACACACAGGCACACAGCGGGAGGGTTTTTTTTCTTCTTTTTTAAAAGGTGATAAACTGTTTCTGAATTGGCGTTCGGTGGAAGGTGATGCTGTCTCTGCTCAACATCCAGGTTCCGCAAGTTCAACATCCTGGGCACCAACACCAAAGTGATGAACATGGAGGAGTCCAACGGCAGCCTGGCGGCTGAGTTCAGACACCTGGTGTGTATTTAGCCACCGCTTTCCAAGCGACAGCACGAGGAGCCCATAGTTGGTCTTGTTATTACTAAAAAAAAATAAACAAAAATGGAATCAGCCATGACTTTTTAGTATGTCAGAGACGCGGTGGCAGGTTTCAAAAGGTCCTGTCTCCTCTTTACGTCACGCTCTTCTTTTATTCGCAGCAACTGAAAGAGCAGAAGGTGGCCGGCAACAGAACGAACGAGGTGAGAGCGCCGCCCACTGACGGCTGCTGACAGTTGCATGTTTCAGAAATCATCAAAATATAATGGTGTGATGGTGTATTGCATCAGGCAGTATTGTTTGAATCTGAGTTTGACTGCAGTCTGTCTTGTGTGTTTGATCATCTGTGTGTGTGTGTGTGTGTGCCCAGTTTGTGTGTGTGTGTGTGTGTGTGTGTGTGTGTGTGTGTGTGTGTGCATTTAGGGCCCTCTGATTGTCACCGAGGAGCTTCACTCGCTCAGCTTTGAGTCGGAACTGCAGCTCAACCAGTCGGGACTCAACATCAAGCTGGAGGTCAATATGAATGGAAACAAACAAAAACAGCCCAGACCTCCGTGTTTGACTCGTCTGTCGTGTGTGTTCACACCCCGGTGTTGTTGTTGTCGTGCTTCCAGGCCATCTCACTGCCCGTGGTGGTCATCTCCAACGTGTGCCAGCTGCCCAGCGGCTGGGCCTCCATCCTGTGGTACAACATGCTGACCACCGAGCCCAAGGTTGGCGCCGCCCGTCTGATGGTCGTCACTGCCACCTCAGCCACGGGTTCCCCACACTCACACTCCCTCTCCCACATCACCTGCTCCTCTTCCTCCCCAGAACCTCAAGTTCTTCCTCACCCCTCCGCCGGCCAAGTGGTCGCAGCTGTCCGACGTCCTCAGCTGGCAGTTCTCCTCCGTCACCAAGCGAGGCCTGAACCAGGAGCAGCTCAACATGCTGGCCGACAAACTGCTCGGTAGCTAACGCGGGCGCCATGACAATTCCTCCTTTTTTTTTTTTTTCTTTTTTTTTTTTTTTTGTGTCGGTTGCAGGCTCAGATCCAGCGGAGTCACGGTAATGTGTGTGTGATTTCTTTACAGGGGCCAAAGCCAAGAGGAACCCTGAGGGACTGATCCCATGGACCAAGTTCTGCAAGGTAAGCTAAAGAGGAACTTTGCGCCTTTAGACTTGCAAGATGCTGCTAAACGACCACTAGGGGGAGCTAAGAGGCTAATACGTTGCAACTGTTGCAGGCTCAGTAAATGTCAATGTCAATTTTATGTATATAGAACAATTCATTCCAAATAAACTCAAAGTGCTTCACATTTAAGAACAGCGAACAATTGAATATGAAACAACAATAAAAATGCAATCACACAATATCAACACAGTTATAAAGAAACATTGGCCCAGTCACATAACCAACAGTACCAGAGACAGTGCAGCTATATGATCACACCACATACACACAGACATCGCACAGATAGTACTTACTTATTGTAAGCCTGAGGGAACAGAAATGTTTTGCATGTGGACTCAGTAGTGATGGACCTCAGGTCATCAGGCAGCTGGTTACAGAGAACAGGACCACAGCAGCTGAAGGCCCCCCTCGCGAGACCTGGATCTAGTTTTAGGTACAACTAGTACAAAGAGCTCTGCCTGATGACCTGAGAGACCTGACCGTGGTGTCAGAAGTAAAGTAGTGAAGAGTAAACCGCAGCTGAGTTGTCTCTCACATGGTGTTGTTCTGACTGAAGCGACGGCACTGAGAACATTTTCCGCACAGGAAGAGGAAGTTGTTGTTGCCGTCGTCGATGTCTGAGCTTTGACCTCACCCCCCGTCTCCCTTCCCCTCCCCCTCCTGCAGCAAAGCGCCAACGAGAAGACCTTCCCCTTCTGGCTGTGGATCGAAGGCATCCTGGACCTGATCAAGCGGCACCTGCCCTCCCTCTGGAACGACGGGTCAGTCCACCGTTCTTCCGCAGTCGTTGTCGGGGATCGTCGGACGGATGGGAGCGCGTGTCCAACTGCCTTTGCCCCACCCCTCCCTCTTTCCGCAGCTCCATCATGGGCTTCATCAGCAAGGAGCGCGAGAAGAACCTGCTGAACGACAAGTGTCCCGGCACCTTCCTGCTGCGCTTCAGCGAGAGCAGCCGCGAGGGAGCCATCACCTTCACCTGGATCGAGCACGACGTGCACGGTGAGCAGCAGAGGTGGCCTGGACGCTTCCTGTTGGAAGTCTGTGGGTCTTTAGAAAAAAAAAAAAAAATACTTTATATGTATATACATTAGCAGAGAGGAGTTCACAAATAACGTCGAGGATAGATAGATTTAAATTACACACTTATTTGTTAATTAATTATCAGCCTATGATACAAGTACATAATAGGTTTTTTTGCACTTCGGAAAATCATGGAACAAGCTAGCTTAGCGAACGATAGCTCACTTAGGTAAATGCTTACTTTATGGCAGTAATTAGTGAATTACAGCCCCTGTCACTACCGGCGTTTATACTGAATTGTAAAACTCTTTCATTATTTTGATGTTTGTTTAAAAACGTATGCCTTCAGAGTACAACAGTATAACATAGGTGTGAAGATTTAAGCAAGTCAGGTGAAACACGTATCCAAAATAGGTGGTGAAAATAAAGAAGATAATCGAGACTAATCGAAAAAATAATTGATAGATTAGTCAACAAAATAAATAATCCTTAGTTGCAGCCCTAATATACATATTGTTTTTCTTTTCCTCACCAGACAAGCCAGTGTACCATTCGGTGGAGCCGTACACCAAGAAGGAGCTGTCGGCCGTCTCCCTGCCCGACATCATCCGCACCTACAAGGTGATGGCGGCGGAGAACATTCCCGAGAACCCGCTGCGCTTCCTCTACCCCGACATCCCCAAGGACAAGGCCTTCGGGAAGTACTACCCCAAACCCTCTGACAGTGAGTGCAGCAGCCTGCCATTCATTTCGCATTGCATTAAAAAATATTCCAAGATAATGAACTCCCCCACTGCCAATTTAAATTAACTGTCCATTCAAATCTTTTCTATAGGCATTACGAAAACTTAACGTGCAATCAGATTTTTTATTTTGGTTTTTGCACCTTCCACACTGAGGGGAAGCTTGTGGCGGTAAAACGTGTGTAACTCAGCCTCAGAATAATGTAACCTGTGTTTGACCTTAAATGAAATGCTGTTTTGCAGCACCGGAGCCGATGGACGTGGAGAACGCGGAGAAGACGGGCTACATGAAGACGGAGCTCATATCCGTGTCCGAAGTGTGAGTTCAGTTGAACCTATAGGTGGCGGCGTCCTGCAATTTGAACAGAGCCAATGACCGCTGGTGTCCGTCTGTCCCGTCCACCCGCAGACATCCGTCCAGGCTGCAGGACAACATGATGCCCATGTCTCCGGACGACTACCGCGCTCTGGCGCAGTACGTCAGCCCCAGGGACCTCGCCGTGGTGGTGAGTGTGCAGCTCTGTGCTTTGTTGTTGTTGTTGTTGTTGTTGTTGTTGTTGTTGCCAAGTTGGCGATGAATGTTTGGTGAACATTGTGTTTGTGTGCCTGTCTTCTTACCCCGCCACCTCCAGGGAGACAATCTGATTTGTGGATTTGAGGAGATTGCCGCTGAGGTAGACGCAGCTTTAGCTCGTTGCATGAAGTTGTCGTCGTCGTTCATTTTTTTAATTTTGTTTTGTTTTTGTGGTCGTGATTTTTGATTTTTTCAACTTAGTTCTCCGTTTCTGTCCTTGTGCAACAAAATAACCCTCGTTCTGCCCTTTTGCCACATGCCAACATTCACAGGGCCTGAACTCAGAGGCTGCTGTATGTTATAGACGTGCTTGGCATCGCTAGTTGCTCAGTAGCGCGTGTTTTAACATGAATTAATCTCCCTTTTTTTTTTTGTTTTTCTTTGAACAGATGAATGCAGAATTTGAGGAGCAGAACTGAATCTCAGGTCCCAACGTGATGCAACGTGTTGCTGAAAGTTGTATTTTAAATGTATTTATTTCTAAACCCTCAAACACTGGACACAGTCCACCCCCTGCCTTACCCAACCAAAAAAAGTAGCAAAATGGTTTCTCCTCAAATAGCGTCTTTGTGTAAAAAAACAAAACAAAACAAAAACGGAACTCCTCGGTACTTTGTCACAACCTGCGAATGTGAGTCAGCTCTTCTCCTGCGTTTGATACAGAAACGCAGATTTTAAAAGCGGAAACGCATTTTAAATCCAAGTTTCTTCTGCCATTAATTTTCCTCTTAAAGAAAATAAATGTGCCTTGAAACTGGATGAGCATGTCATTGAAAAAATCTTCCAAAATAAATATATAGTTCAATGATAAAATCCTGAAAATATCAGTCAAGGTGAAAAACAATAGGTAAAAAAGTTGTTACACATGTATATACATTTATCAGTATAAATACAAAATCTGAAAACTTAATGGTCACATGGATCTGTTTTTTGTTTGTTGTTTTAAGTCTTCTTGTTTCCTGTTGGTTCAACCATGCATCTGTGTTGTTTTCAAACCCCAGTACAACTATGGCATAAATCAAGTTTGATAAATGTTTTTTCTATTATTCGTTTTTTCATTCCTTGCGTTCATGGTTTCAAGCTACAAAGACCTACAATATTTCAGAATTATAAGAAATGAAAACCTTATGATTTTCTGTGATTAAACTGTTGTAAATAATGGTCATGAACAAACTAAAATATCATTGACTCTGTTTGACTATCAAATTGCTGCTCTTAAAATGTGTAGTAAAAGCACTTTTGATTTACCGCTCATCCTCTTCACTTGTATTGCATATCAGACTGGTGGCAAACTGTAGTTGTGTAGGTGTAGATTACAATGCATTTTTATATATATATATATAAATATAAATATAAATATAAAACCAGTTTCAGTAAACACAGGACAAAGTGTTTTGTTTTTTCCCCCAATGCATTTATTACCAATTTCAGAGCCAGAGACAACACTGGAATGTGCAAAGTGTGGAACCTTCAACTTTTTCTTGTCTTTTTGGAAATGGTCAGTCAGCAGATGACATTCAGTGAATGTCCCAATTTAATGTGAACTGACGCAGCTGGTGTTAAACTGCGATGAAGCCTGGTGCTTCAGTACTCTTCTCCTTCGTCATAATCGTTATCGGCGCTGTCAGTGCCGACCTCCTCGTAATCCTTCTCCAGGGCGGCCATGTCTTCTCTGGCCTCAGAGAACTCTCCTTCCTCCATCCCCTCTCCGACGTACCAGTGGACGAAGGCCCTCTTGGCGTACATCAGGTCGAACTTGTGGTCCAGGCGGGCCCAGGCCTCGGCGATGGCTGTGGTGTTGCTCAGCATGCACACGGCCCTCTGCACCTTGGCCAGGTCTCCTCCGGGAACCACGGTGGGAGGCTGGTAGTTGATGCCCACCTTGAAGCCTGTGGGACACCAGTCCACAAACTGGATGGTGCGCTTGGTCTTGATGGTGGCGATGGCCGAGTTGACGTCCTTGGGCACCACGTCGCCGCGGTACAGGAGGCAGCAGGCCATGTACTTGCCGTGACGGGGGTCGCACTTGACCATCTGATTGGCCGGCTCGAAGCAGGCGTTGGTGATCTCGGACACCGACAGCTGCTCGTGGTAGGCCTTCTCCGCTGAGATGACGGGGGCGTACGTGGCCAGAGGGAAGTGGATCCGGGGGTAGGGCACCAGGTTGGTCTGGAACTCTGTCAGGTCCACGTTGAGTGCGCCGTCGAAGCGCAGGGAGGCGGTGATGGAGGAGACGATCTGGCCGATCAGCCTGTTGAGGTTGGTGTAGGTGGGACGCTCGATGTCCAGGTTCCTGCGGCAGATGTCGTAGATGGCCTCGTTGTCCACCATGAAGGCGCAGTCAGGAGTGCTCCAGGGTGGTGTGGGTGGTCAGGATGGAGTTGTAGGGCTCCACCACGGCCGTGGACACCTGTGGAGCCGGATAGACGGCAAACTCCAGCTTGGACTTCTTGCCGTAGTCCACGGAGAGACGCTCCATCAGCAGAGAGGTGAAGCCAGAGCCAGTTCCTCCTCCAAAGGAGTGGAAGATGAGGAAGCCCTGGAGCCCCGTGCACTGGTCAGCCTGCACAAGAGCCACAAAATTAGTCAAGGCCATTCATATTTTAAACACATTCTAAACACTTAAGGGTGTCGGACTCACCAGTTTGCGAGTCCTGTCAAGCACAGAATCGATTAACTCCTTGCCGATAGTGTAGTGACCACGAGCGTAGTTGTTGGCAGCGTCCTCCTTGCCTGAAATCAGCTGCTCAGGGTGGAAGAGCTGGCGGTAGGTTCCTGTACGTACCTCATCTGAACAGCAACGATGGAGAGATTAAACCATCTGTTGCCATCAATTTATTCCATTCCACCTGCTCTGAAAATGTATATCTTACCGATGACTGTTGGTTCCAAGTCCACAAAGATGGCCCTGGGAACGTGTTTCCCGGCTCCGGTCTCACTGAAGAAGGTGTTGAAGGAGTCGTCACCTCCTCCGACGGTCTTGCCGCTGGGCATCTGGCCGTCAGGCTGGATGCCGTGCTCCAGGCAGTACAGCTCCCAGCATGCATTGCCCATCTGGACACCAGCTTGGCCAACATGGACAGAGATACACTCACGCTGTTGGGGAAATGAGAGCGGGATCGTTACACCTGCGTCTTTCAGTGATTCACATGTAGAATCGGGATATTGGGAGGTAAGTTGCGTTGCGTCAGGGTTTTATTAATTGCAGCAAAAATTATTTACTGAAAAATAAAGCTGTTGCACTTTGTTCATTTGCGTGTAGATCTGTACAACTAAAGCTAGTTATTTTACATCATCAGTACTTTAAGATGTCAGAGGTGAATCCATTTATTAGACAAAATATACAGAGGAATTGGAGAACTAATGTCGCGTCCTATAAACGGGTGGGACGTTCAGGTGAAACTTCCCCATAGTTTGTTTCATCGCCTCCGCAGTCACGTGATGCCCCTAGGGGCGGAAATGCAGCGGTGCCCTCCGACCTACTTACAGCCCCTCCCAACTCGTCGGACTTTGTGACGCACGAGTTTCAGCGAATAATGAAAAATGCCGACAAAACGAAATGTCACGACGGTGACGGAGACCAGTTTCACTGTCCGCCCGCGGGCTTTGTCACTGAACGAGGCTCAATCTGATGTCACCTTCACGCTATAACTAAATAACAATAAATAAATAAAAAAAATCCGACATATAAGGAATCGGCAGTGAATTAGAAGCTTATAGTGGAACCTGGTATATTCACGAAAGTTCGCAGTAATGCTTCTGATTTATTTTAAAGTGCGACAGTGGGTGTTGACGGCCCATAATCCAGATCCAACACACTGCGGTCAAGCCAGCCAACAGTTCGGCAAAAGCGTTCGAGCTAGCAGACACTCGCTTATTGCTTGCTTTGTGTACACCAGGTATTACGGTAACTGCTACGCACTTCGCACAATGGCAGAGGAAGAGGGAGAGGCGTGTCTCTCCACTGCAGGCTGCTAGTACATCATCCCAGGATGCTCCACAATAATTTTCATAAAATTCTGATGTAGCATTTCAAAATAAACTTCATCCAAAAATTGCTATTTTATTGTACTGCACTGGATTTCAGATTAATTTTTCTGAAAACAATCCTAGTTTTCACTCTACGATTCCACCGCAGGCTGGTAGTACATCATCTCTGGATGCTCCACAATAATTTTCAGACATCTCTGATGTAGCATTTCAAATAAAGTTCATCCAAAAATTGCTATTTTATTGTGCGGTGGAATCATGGCGTGACAACTAGGAATATTTGAGAAATATTCATCTGAAATCCAATACAGAGAGAGACACGCTTCTCCCTCCGCGAACGGAGCAGTTACCGTAATACCTGGTGTACACGTAGCCAGCAATAAGCGAGTGTCTACTAGCTTGAACGCTTTCGCCGAACTGTTGGCTGGATGGACCGCAGTTCCAACACGCGGACTAATAAATCCAACCGCCATTTCTAACCGTAACGAACTCGACAAAAATGACACGGATGTAACCGTGTAATGTGCGGTTATAAAGCACTCACGTCGCCAGCAAACGCGTATTTCGTTATCAGAACCGCTTTTCACGGTAGTGTTTTTTGTGTGGTTTTTTTTTGTGGTTTTTAAAAAAAATATATATATATATATATATATACTCTTTTTTTCTGGTTCTGACGCCACAGTGCCACGTTGCTGTGACCAGTAATTTTGGCTAACGGCTGAGAGAGAGAGAGAGAGAAAAAAAGCTGCGTCAGAAGTTGCACGCACGCGGTTGTCTCAGCCAAAAACTTTTAAATAAAGTTCTCCTGAGACAAACTGATTTCTGACGTGCTTATCGGTGTAAAATTGAATCGTATAATACCGTCAAAGTTTGAGGTTTCTTTTCATACTTACCATTTTGTCAACGGCTGTTTCTCTTCGATTCCGACGTAGAGGGTTCGGTTTCTGAAGGAACTTCTGAAATCCGGCTGCTCTGCTGGTCGTATTAATAACGTTTTCAGAGGGGCGGGGACATCGTGACGTCGCATATTTCTTTCGGCGGGAGTGGACGTTAGGCCCTCGCCTCCCCCCAGCCCCGGTGCATTCAAAACAGTCCGGAAATTATAGATTTCCACAACATAATCCGAGCGCGTCTCCTGCTTTCTTTCTTATTCTCAGAATAGCATCGTTTCAATGCAAGCTGGTTGTTGGTTATCACGTTATAGCATCTTGTGTGATTTGTAAAGAATGCTTGTTCGTGTCACAGACCTCGAATCATTTTTTTTTTTTTTTTATTTTTATTTTTTTACAAAAACGTTTAGGCATTGATGCATTTGTCAAGTTGACGCTAACAAGTCGTACACATGCAAAATCGACGTGTTTTTGTTTTGGGCGTCAAACATTTTAAACTGAGGCGAATTGAGTTAAGGCCGTCACTTTTTTTTTCGTTAGGTGGCTGTTTGTGACGAAAGACCTGAAGGCAACGTGAGCTAAATCCTGATGTAGGCCTTCTGCTTTTCAAACGACATGGTTCGTGTTGAAAAATCGTTCAAATCAACATACATGTGGGTCTTGTAACCACCAATAAAAGTACATCTAATTATTTATCCGACGATATATCTTAAACATTTCGCAGATTATACAAAAGAATTATGCTTGTGAGTGACAATATCTAAAATTATTTAAGCTATCCAAGTGTCCAGATATGTGATGTTTAGCGTTAATTTGATTTGCTATTTGTAGGAAAAGACTTGAGCCATAAGTTAAAGCAGAGCTTTCTTTTATTTGTAAATAAGGACATTTATGTACCCGAAAAGAAAAATACAGAACATGGCACCAGACACTGATGATATATTTCCATATATTTTGTCTGTGTGCTATAACAAGTGTATAACCAGATTTTTTAAAAACAAATCATGTTCCCCTCAAATACAAAAAATTAACAATTTGTCCTTGATATATATGGACACATAATATTTAGCAAACTTAAAAATTAGTATTCTTCACCCTCTTCCTCCCCGTCCTCTCCAATAGTATCAGTGCCGACCTCCTCGTAATCCTTCTCCAGGGCGGCCATGTCTTCTCTGGCCTCAGAGAACTCTCCTTCCTCCATCCCCTCTCCGACGTACCAGTGGACGAAGGCCCTCTTGGCGTACATCAGGTCGAACTTGTGGTCCAGGCGGGCCCAGGCCTCGGCGATGGCTGTGGTGTTGCTCAGCATGCACACGGCCCTCTGCACCTTGGCCAGATCTCCTCCGGGAACCACGGTGGGAGGCTGGTAGTTGATGCCCACCTTGAAGCCTGTGGGACACCAGTCCACAAACTGGATGGTGCGCTTGGTCTTGATGGTGGCGATGGCCGAGTTGACGTCCTTGGGCACCACGTCGCCGCGGTACAGGAGGCAGCAGGCCATGTACTTGCCGTGACGGGGGTCGCACTTGACCATCTGATTGGCCGGCTCGAAGCAGGCGTTGGTGATCTCGGACACCGACAGCTGCTCGTGGTAGGCCTTCTCCGCTGAGATGACGGGGCGACGTGGGCCAGAGGGAAGTGGATCCGGGGGTAGGGCACCAGGTTGGTCTGGAACTCTGTCAGGTCCACGTTGAGTGCGCCGTCGAAGCGCAGGGAGGCGGTGATGGAGGAGACGATCTGGCCGATCAGCCTGTTGAGGTTGGTGTAGGTGGGACGCTCGATGTCCAGGTTCCTGCGGCAGATGTCGTAGATGGCCTCGTTGTCCACCATGAAGGCGCAGTCGGAGTGCTCCAGGGTGGTGTGGGTGGTCAGGATGGAGTTGTAGGGCTCCACCACGGCCGTGGACACCTGAGGGGCCGGATAGACGGCAAACTCCAGCTTGGACTTCTTGCCGTAGTCCACGGAGAGACGCTCCATCAACAGAGAGGTGAAGCCAGAGCCAGTTCCTCCTCCAAAGGAGTGGAAGATGAGGAAGCCCTGGAGCCCCGTGCACTGGTCAGCCTGCACAAGAGTCACAAAATTAGTCAAGGCCAACTGAAAACTAGTGACTCTTCAATGATAGCCTGTGATATTAGAACTGAAATTTTACATTTAGTGCACTGACCAGTTTACGGATCCTGTCAAGAACCAGGTCAATAGTCTCCTTGCCGATAGTGTAGTGACCACGAGCGTAATTGTTTGCTGCGTCCTCCTTTCCAGTGATCAGCTGTTCAGGGTGGAAGAGCTGGCGGTAGGTTCCAGTACGCACCTCATCTGCCAGTGTTCCAAAAAAAACATTGATAAACAAATTTTAAAAAAGACTGTGGTTGAATGACCTCAAAATTTCAGTTTTCAAAAATCTGTGGAGTGATGATCTCCTTGATCTCACCAATAACTGTTGGCTCCAAGTCCACAAACACTGCTCTGGGAACATGTTTTCCAGCTCCAGTCTCACTGAAGAAGGTGTTGAAGGAGTCGTCACCTCCTCCGATGGTCTTGTCGCTGGGCATCTGGCCGTCAGGCTGGATGCCGTGCTCCAGGCAGTACAGCTCCCAGCATGCATTGCCTATCTGTGCTCCGGCTTGGCCGACGTGAACAGAGATACATTCACGCTGTGGATAAAAAAAAGGGGTTCAGAAGGGAGGACCCTCTTTGACCTTTAGTTTGCTTGAACAAATCCACTTGCAACCACGGTGACATTAATTTGTTGATTTCTGCGCCAGCTTCAACAATTTAACTATTTATATCAGAAACTTTCTTGATACTGGTCAGAAATATTTTACAAATGTCCCCTTTATGCAAAGAGATTAGCTGTTCCTCCCTAACACTCACATGGAAAGATCCCAAGCAATTTAATTATTTTAAGTTTGCTCAAAATATGTTGAAAAAATATATTATAGATTGTCCTCTAAAAATCCTGAATATCTCACTATAGCCAATTCCAACTGAGAACATTCAGTACAAACTATTTTGAAAATCCAAAAACTCCGTTTGAAAGCTTTCCAATTTTTTTTTTTTTATTTTTATTTTACATCAAACATGCAACAAAGTTATATTTTATGAGGTTGTTGGTGCTTGCTACACCAATAATTATCACACAGTATATTGATTTAAATTGCTTGCCATTTGGGGATGTTTAACACTGTCTGTGCATGCTCAGTCCCTCCTGTATGGAATTTGAAATCAAGTCAAACTGTTCCTTACCATGATGTGGTTTTCTCAAAGCAGGCCCTCCTTCACTTGAGACGAGTGGCTTGGGATGATTTGTCAGATGTGCGTCCAGCGAGCTGCTTTTAAGGAGGTGCAGCACTAGGCAACAGCTCGGTATGTTGTGGAAACTGGAGGAACTGAGGGACGCGAACGCCATCTCCTTGGATGAACGCACAGGAAAAGGAATTCACCTGCTTTGTTCTCGCTCAATGAACAATGGATGTCGGTGTGCGAAATAGTACAAATGGCCTCAAAATATGACCCTTTACTTTTAAATCCCTACAGTCCAGTTTTGTGTCATAATTTGAGGACTGTCACTGACTGTTGATCATTGGGAATTGGCTCAAGCCTGCACAGATATACAATTTTATTGGTCAAAACAAACAGACACTGAGATCAGAACCCCCTTTGTGCTTTTAATACACGATATATATTCTCTTTACTATTTTCTTTTTGACACAAGACATGAAACATATCCGTCCCCTGAGTGACCTGAATGGGATTTTGTTTCAGATAACTGTTGCATCACCGCCTGCTTGATTGCCGTTCATTTGCAATGCACAGGTATGCTTAGGGCATAACATTGGAGAGGACTCGTCTCTCAAAGGCGCGTGACACTTGAGAATGTTGTTTCTGTTCTCTGGAGGTAGGACAGTGGCGGTGTAAGGTAAGTTTTCAGACAAAGACACTTGGGCTTTGTGTTCATATCAAATTGCCTGGACACAAGACATGAGTCTAACCTTATTCAACAGACTAACTGGTTTTCACATAAATGCCCCCAGCGACTGAATAGTATTGGCTTCAGTAAAGTATTCATAACTCGAGGAATGTGATCCATACGTTTTTAATGAAGAGATCTACTTTCAACACAGGGTTCTTGTGTTGTTTCAGAACACTTCCCTGTACTGTGCCACTTCGGAAGATGCCATTGTATGTCTGTGCACTCTGTTGTTCATATTTGAATTGCTGTTGCGAACTCCCCGAGTCTTGCAACTGAAGGTTACCCTGGAGATGCAGCGCTTGCACCCGCCAAGTAAGAACTGGCAGAACCAGATCTGCTTGAATCAGTCTTATGTTTTTTAGACCGTATTTGGGTTGTTGGTAACAGTCACTCACTTTGACACAGCCATTCTTTGCAAGTGACAGAAGACACTACATAAGATCATAGCAAAAAAAATCAGAGGGCAACAATTTTGGCTTTATTTTTTTTGTACATTCACATCGCATCAAGTGAATAGGAAATATTGTAGCTGAATACAGTTGCATTTATGCCTTCAGGTTCTTGGTACTATCAGTACTCCTCTCCTTCCTCATCCTCATTTTCGATGCTGTCTGTGCCCACCTCCTCGTAATCCTTCTCCAGGGCGGCCATGTCTTCTCTGGCCTCAGAGAACTCTCCTTCCTCCATCCCCTCTCCGACGTACCAGTGGACGAAGGCCCTCTTGGCGTACATCAGGTCGAACTTGTGGTCCAGGCGGGCCCAGGCCTCGGCGATGGCTGTGGTGTTGCTCAGCATGCACACGGCCCTCTGCACCTTGGCCAGGTCTCCTCCGGGAACCACGGTGGGAGGCTGGTAGTTGATGCCCACCTTGAAGCCTGTGGGACACCAGTCCACAAACTGGATGGTGCGCTTGGTCTTGATGGTGGCGATGGCCGAGTTGACGCCCTTGGGCACCACGCCGCCGCGGTACAGGAGGCAGCAGGCCATGTACTTGCCGTGACGGGGTCGCACTTGACCATCTGATTGGCCGGCTCGAAGCAGGCGTTGGTGATCTCGGACACCGACAGCTGCTCGTGGTAGGCCTTCTCCGCTGAGATGACGGGGCGACGTGGGCCAGAGGGAAGTGGATCCGGGGTAGGGCACCAGGTTGGTCTGGAACTCTGTCAGGTCCACGCTGAGTGCGCCTGTCGAGCGCAGGGAGGCGGTGATGGAGGAGACGATCTGGCCGATCAGCCTGTTGAGGTTGGTGTAGGTGGGACGCTCGATGTCCAGGTTCCTGCGGCAGATGTCGTAGATGGCCTCGTTGTCCACCATGAAGGCGCAGTCGGAGTGCTCCAGGGTGGTGTGGGTGGTCAGGATGGAGTTGTAGGGCTCCACCACGGCCGTGGACACCTGAGGAGCCGGATAGACGGCAAACTCCAGCTTGGACTTCTTGCCGTAGTCCACGGAGAGACGCTCCATCAGCAGAGAGGTGAAGCCAGAGCCAGTTCCTCCTCCAAAGGAGTGGAAGATGAGGAAGCCCTGGAGCCCCGTGCACTGGTCAGCCTGCACAAGAGTCACAAAATTAGTCAAGGCCAACTGAAAACTAGTGACTCTTCAATGATAGCCTGTGATATTAGAACTGAAATTTTACATTTAGTGCACTGACCAGTTTACGGATCCTGTCAAGAACCAGGTCAATAGTCTCCTTGCCGATAGTGTAGTGACCACGAGCGTAATTGTTTGCTGCGTCCTCCTTTCCAGTGATCAGCTGTTCAGGGTGGAAGAGCTGGCGGTAGGTTCCTGTACGTACCTCATCTGCCAGTAACCAACACAAAATTTTTTGAACCAAAACCGCAACACTTTGCAATGTTTTACTAGCTTAAAATGAATTTGTGTATTTACCAATGACAGTTGGCTCCAGATCAACAAACACTGCTCTGGGAACATGTTTTCCAGCTCCAGTCTCACTGAAGAAAGTGTTGAAGGAGTCGTCACCTCCTCCGATGGTCTTGTCACTGGGCATCTGACCGTCTGGCTGAATGCCGTGCTCCAGGCAGTACAGCTCCCAGCATGCATTACCCATCTGGACACCAGCTTGACCAACGTGGATAGACAGACATTCACGCTAGAAAAAATATCAGAAGTTAGTCATTTTTGATCACTGTTTGGGGTCAAATCTGAAGTGGCAGGCTCACCATGGTTATGGATTCCTGATGCCGACTTTGAGGACCTGCAGAGGAAATGTTGTGTTGTGGTGCGTGTTCGGACTCCTCGCCTACTTATAGCCCATTGGAACTCTATGGCAACACACTGTTGTTTGGGGTAAGCTGGCTTAAGCAGTAGGTTAGAAGCCAATGATTAATTTACACAAACATGCCCTGACACACATGACTGATCTTTCTACCTGCAGCAAAGATAATGAATAACTCTGGAGCTCATTTGGGCTCAGAGGTGGCAGAGCAAATTGTAAATATTTATTAAAGAAACAGGAATGAATAAAGTCATTGCTCCTTGGGAGGTCTAAGTTGATGATCCTCCTCTTTTCTTTTCTTTTTTTTTTATAAAGTTTCTTAGTTTTGTTTTAAAGGCCTGGGCATCTCCACATCCTTTTACCCCAACTAAAATTCCAACTGATATCTATCGCATTATCCAGCTTTCAATTAAGGACGAAAATGAGTCCTAACAACTAAAAGGGTTTAAAGACTTTTATGCAAAAAAAAAAGAGACATATATTCTTTCTCTCAGCAAGAAAATTATTTATTTTTACACATTTATTCACAGTTTTCCTGAGTTTTCCCAAGCTTATGCTTTCAATTTCGCGCAATGATTGTGTCCCATTTTATATTCCCAGAAAAGTCACTCTGCCCATTCTTTGGACCGAGCTATGTGATTTTTTTTATTGATTTTTTTTAATTGAGTCCCCTGTCAAATTAACAGTTATGAAGGGTTTTTTTTCTTGACAAGGCCTTGCTGTTAATTTGGAACAGAAGAGGGCCTCCCCCACTCCCTCGCCGCTGGGCCTAAGCTGCATTGTTGTGTTTTCCACATGACTGCCTGTCGCTGCTGTCACAGAACACTGTGTGGAGGTCACCACTACTGCTCTTTGTGCACTGTGAGTGAATAAGCTGTCTGGAGTTAAGGATTCCTGTTGGAATCCACATTCAGGGCAAAAAATTAAAAGAAAAACACTGAAGCACAGCACGTTTCATTTGTCTTTAATTTAAATTGACTGGATCCAGCAGATGGTGCTTTTTGTAGGTGTAATTTCTCATTTAATCGTTTGATATGTAAAAACACAATTGAACTACTTGATCAAGGAGAGAAAAAAGGCAATTTTGAATTTGAAAACTAGAACTAAAGCCAAGCTCTGATCAGAGATGGCGATTGTAGAGAATAAAATACACTCTTTCTGCGTCTGTGTTTGAGATCTAGACTTCAACATGAATAAAAATTCGGCAGGTGTATTTGGTTCAAGTGTTTCTGCATTTCAACCGTCAATGCAAAGACACTTTAAAAAAAACTGCATTAGAAAATGTGAGTCATGGCAAAGTCACCGCGATGGCCTGCAAAATTGTTGCGAAAAACTTCTGTTCCCCCTTTAAAAAGAAATGTGAAGAAACATCCGGACAGCGTCCTGTTTGTCCTCCACCTCACAACAACACTGGAAGACATCAAACATGAAATACTTCACACATTCATAGATCTGTTTTCTTTGCAAAAAAAAAGGAAAATGCAAACTCTGGCTTGTGTTTTCAGATGCTTAGTATTAACTTATAAATAACTGAGGCATAGAAGAATGAAATAAAAGCAAAAAAAAACTGATGAGAAATCCCATTTCAGATTTAGACTTTGCATTATTTGGTGATGGTAGGTAAATCCAGTGGTTCTTATAAACTCAGATCATTTAGTATTACAGCTGTTGAGATGTCCACGACTACTGTGTGGTACATGTGGGTCTACAAACAGACATTAATAAGCATGTCTCCATGTGATAACTTTCATTCAGGGGCACGGTAGGAGAAGAAGAAGAAGATTTTTTTTCCACTCTTGCATGTCATCGACCTCAAACCTTCTGGGTAAAGTTCTCAGGGAAAACTCCTTTAGCTGAAATATCCTTGTTCTGTGCCCAGTGAGACTCCTTCACACCCATGAGCCAGCCATCGTCCTGTGCACAGAAACCAAGTGTTAAAAAGTTTTGTTTTTTTAAAAAAAATTTCTAGCTCATGACCCTGATTAGGGCAGCAGTGACTGAGCCGACGTTCCACATACCACAAATACTTTAAATATACCACAAATAAATTTTCTAGCACTTGTTGCCCTCTGGGGTAAACGTACTGGGTTTAAATTCACACTGCAATCTTAGGATTGGCTGAAGTGAAGAAATCATTACTGCCCCCCAGTGGCTTGCTGAAACATGGTCCATTACCACTGCTTGCTGAATGTCACTTGACAGGATGTGGGCTGCACTTGACACACAGAGAGTCAACTGTCATTGAGGAGGCTAAACCAGAACTCAGCAGCGTCTAACCTGTTCGTCTGGGTTGTCAAAGGCCAAAGCCAGCACCATGTCTCCAGTCTTCAGCTCCAACTCATCGTTGTCGGTGGCAGTGTAGTCGTGTATCGCTTTCACCTGGAGGGCAAAACACAACCGGGATGAATGCTTTCAAGGTGTTGTGCACCAATAGGTCATTTTCACAGTGGCCTGTAAATGTATTCCTACCTTGTAGAGGAATCCTGGAGGGAGTTCACCCTCTGAGCCATTTGCTACTGCGCTCTTTGCCAAAGAACAGAAAAAAAAAAGGGTGTTACAGTCGAGGTGCAAAGTCATACACATGTAGTTTTTATGGCTTAGAGGAAAGTGGAGAGTCCAATGAAGGAAATGAAGTGGGAAAGTTTTTGCTGTTTGAGAAGGATCCTAAATGGTAGTTTAAATCCTGCTTACTGGATCCGCCTCCTGTCCAACTAACCCTACCTGGTCCTCGCCATCATCACCCCAACCACTCTGTTCCACTCTGGCGCCATCGTCCTGCCAGCTGGGCTCATTGTATGAACTAGCACTGTAGCCGCCTTCGTAGTTCCAGCTCTCCTGACCTCCGGCTGCTTGGGCATCGTCCCAGCTGGGCTCCGCGTGGCCCTGAGGCTCGTTCCCATCATCGTTCCACCCACCCTGGCTCTCCGGCGGGTACAAGTCATCACTGCTGTGCTGGACAGGATGCTCTGTGGGGGTTTGTTCTTGCTACAAGAAGGGCCAGGTTGGTGGGACATGGTTTGGAGGCAGGAGGGTGTGTAGGCGGTGGTAGGATTTAAAAGGTATTTTGGATGAGGTTGGGTTTGCGAGTTTGACGGAGGATAGCGAGCCAAAGGATGGAAGGTTTGAAGAGTTAAAGAGGTCCACTGGTAAGCCACCAGAGAACACAGAAGAAGAAGAGCCGTTCATGAGAAAACTATCCTTACCAACGAGTCCCACGACGGTGCCTTCCGTGGAGCAGTAAAGGACAAAGAGAATGAGTGGCATACAATTCTGGAAGTCCAAAGGGGTATTTTGCTAATCGAATTTTGAATTTAATTTAAGCTGCCGTGAAGAGTGAAAACGAAAAGGAAAAAAAATCCATATCTGTCCAAGTATAACCAACTCAACCACAGTCATCAGTCAGTTTGGGATGAAGAGGATTTGCATGCATAAGGAGGCTTGTGTGGGCATGCACATGAAAAGCCATGCAGTAGAAATAAAGTTAGAGAAGTGCCCTGGCTCATTTCCCCATACAAACACACACACACATTATGTCCTCAGCCGCAGACCCTGACTCAAATGTCATTTCCATGCACATTCTCGGGAAGTCTTAATGAGGAGGACTTAAATGACTCTCTGGAAGCTAAGCCCAAACGGAATCCCGGTCTACGATTCCCTCGGCTGTAGCCAGACCCACCCACCTTCATGGCTGGAAATGTGGTGGGCTGTAAAACCTCCACATCCCAATCCAGCAGGTTCAGCCCTGACCAGGGGTCAGACTGCTCCACACACCCGCAGACACACACACACAAACACTCTGGTTAAAAATAGTTGGTGCAGCTTCTCAAGGTGTCGTTCTCGTTCTCGTTTTTCGTTTATTACAATGCTAATTTTTTTAATGAGAGAAAGTGTCAGACGTTTAAATGTAGCTCAGTTCATCTTTGAGGCTTTTGTGGCATTTGTGCAAAAATTGTTATGGTTTTATGAACCAAAACCATCTCATTGTACGGTCCTGACCTGGTGTGATGTGCTCATGGTTTCTGTGTCGAGCCCCGAGGCCTCGGCTTCGCTGGGGTCACTGTGCTGCTTCCTCTGGTCTGGAGATGGCGTTAGTTGCGGTCGACTTGGAGGAGGACCAGGCCTCTGCAGCGGCGCGTTTTTTAGATCCAAAACATGCCACAAACACACGTGCAGACATGCCAACACAAGTTAAAGGAGAAACAAAATTAGTGTACCAACAATGAGGGATGCTTTTAATTTTCAGGTTTATGAAGCCGGTAAGAGTTGAGGTGTTGTTAGACATGCTGACAGGGTGCCTGAATGAAGTGTTAGCCAAGGTTTGTTGAAATAATTTTTGTTCTGTTTGTTTCAGAGAGTAGAGACGTTGGTCCCCACCACTTATAAAGCGCCGATGTTGGGCGGAGTCTAAATAAAAAGCCAGTAGGGAGGTAGAGACTTTCTTCCCTTCTTCCAATGAAGAAGTGTCCAGTTCTTATCTAGACTACAGCTGCAGCAAATTCCATCACTTCGCTTCACCCCAGACCAGCGTGTGGCCAATCAAGAGCCTCGAACGCTGACTTACCTTTGGTGGTGAGCCGGCTGATTCGCTGTGGTTGGCCTCCTCGCTGAGGAAAAAAAAAAGGGAAAACAGTGAATGAGCATCAGTGTCAGACAGACCTGGAAGACCTGAGCGCATGCAGTCCTCAGTTGCCCCCAAAAGAGGGAGACATAAAACAAAACACATGCTGTCTCTGCAAGCAGGAGTGGCGCCTCCTGCTGGGCGGGTTTAGTCAGCGCAGCTCACTGATTCCTGCACGCAAACGCAAAACCTGCATGCTGATCAAATCAACTCCTTTTTTCTTTCTTTCTTTCTTTCTTTTTTTTTTTTTTTTTTACCTCTTGGCACCTTCTTCTGTCTTTTCTGCTGCAGTGCCACCTTTTCTGCAGTAGAGGACATTAACTCTCGTTTTCTTTTCTTGTGTTACTGTGAAACCTAAGACAGCGTCTCTGACCTGAGGCCGGGCCGGGACAGGCCAGGTTCTACTCACTTGAGCTGCC
>CM020501.1:3170860-3233360 GCA_009823395.1 Thamnaconus septentrionalis | reverse complement strand
ACAACAACAAGATCACTGTGACAGGGTGAAACACTGACCCCTAGGGGTGGGAAAATGCATTATTATTAAGAAGGGTTCTTTAAGGCTGCTGCTGCTGCTGCTGCTGCTGCTGACCCGTCTGCTTGTTGAAGTTGGCCACCATCTCCTCGAACGCAGCGTCCCGGGTCTCGTCGGCTTTGCCGAGCTTCTGCATGACCTGTACAGGAAGAGAAAAAATGGAATCTGTCTTTACCACAGTCCAGGCCGGAGTTATAAAATATCTTCTTTTCACACCCTGAGAAAGACAATCATCTGTTGTAATTTGCATTGAAAGTTTTGACGAATTTGTCGACCCCTAGTCAGTGGAACTAATTCAACTTATGATCTTCAAGAAGATCCTTTATCCAAAGAAGTGAAACAATGTTACCTAAAATCATCCAGTGCATATTTTTCCTTTTATGCATAATTTTTTATGCAATTTAAAATACATATTAAAAAAAAACTACAAAACTACAAGTATCTATGCCCCAAAAAAACAGTGACATTAGTCAGTCAGTTTTAGTTGTCCGGATAAACGTTCTCCCTTTCAATTCCAACGTGAATCTGGTGTAAGTGACGCTGCCATCGTCTCCACCTGCTGTTGTAATCCTGTGACAGACACACAAACCCCCCCCAGTGGTTGCCAGAACCTCACAGGGGATTTCCCCTGCTGCTGCCACAAACATCCACACACACACACACTAGGGTCTTATAAATAAAAGTAAAATTTCCACAGCTTCTACAGTTAGACAAGAACAAATACTTAATCTTGTTGTCCTGGTAGTTGCCAATATAGGGACCGGGACCCTTTTGTATGCGACCAGGTGCATCTGCGGGGTCATCAGCTGATTTATGAGCCAGCAAGGTGGATTAATAATAGCTGAGTAAGATTTTAAAACTGAATTCAACTGTGGTGAGGCATTTGACTCTGGGTTTTTCCTCCTCTACTAACTAGGTTCTTCATCATTTCCTCCACCGCACCTATTAAAATCTCATCCTATATTTGGCCCCCACAGCTGCTGCATCCTTCACAGCACTTCGTCTCAACGCGACACCCAGGATGATTCCTGACAGGTCGCAGAGGGCTCACATGGCCACCACGGGCGGCCACCTGCGTGCTCAGAATAAGGAGCCACGCGTCTTTAAACTCAGGTATAATGGAAGTTATTTGGGGCTTTTGCAAAAAGAAAATGTGTCCATCATCCTGGGGTGTGTGTGTGTGTGTGGTGGGTGGGTGGGGGGGGGTGTTGAGATTCAGTTCCAGTTCCCAAAAATACCCCACAACACACACACACACACAGGGGGAAAGTTTGGGGTGTATTAAGAGTGATGTGAAGCGCTAAAGATAGATGTCCACACACACAGAGACACATGAACCACGCCCACAGCACTGAGGCATGCTGGGAGTTCTGGAAGGAACAGGTGCGCAGCCTCGCAGCTCCACTTGGCTCTCATAACATCAGATCCAGGCGGCTAATCGTGGTGTCGGGCTAAAAGCGACACCCGCCTCCTTTCTCTTCTGCAACGCTGCTTTCATTTGGATTCCGCAGGGGGAGGACAAACGAGGAGAAATGGGTGTGGGGGGGGGGGTTCCCAGCATGCTCTGACCAGTTCAGGAGCAGGTGACATGACATCAGCAGGCCTGAAAAGTGCTGGATTATCTGGATGAATCGGTCAAAGGCCGTGAAATTCCAAAGCAGTTAGACACCAAATGGGGCAAAACGACTTCCAAACTCGAAAGGCGGCAAACGACACAACTGACAGCTTTCGAGGACTCAGATGGGGTCAGATTGTTCGGCAGTCCAATGAGGCGACGCTGAGCGGAGGAGGGCGGCGTGCCAGCAGACGGGACAGCTGAAGCCGACACCCTCCACCCCCTCCACCCTCCTGCAGGAGGAAGATGATACTTTGACCTTCCTCTGAGCGGAGCGCCGGGGCCTTGACGTCCGTCCCGGCCGCTGCTAAATGCTGCCTCACTACTCCAGAAGCCACCCCGAAAGTCGCACTCACACGTTTCTATACTGGCACAGTCAAAATCAGAAACCATGACCCAGCGACACGCTGCAGAGCGTGTAGGAAGCTGGGTCTTTACATATCACTACGCAGAGTAATAGTCAGTGTTTACACCCTGTTTTTCTGCACAGTGTAATGCAGAAGAAATCTAGGTGGAAGGTTACGCCACTGTCGGTCAAGAAATAGCTCCAGCGCGAGCTAAGCGGGGCCTTTAGACGAACACATTTATTTTACAAGCTGGCATCTCTGGGCTGGATGCTGTACTCTAAATGATCAGTGGATTCCAGCCCAGCTGAATTTCATCTTCGCTTGCAGTTCTGATACTAAGCTAATGCTAACATTGGCTCATCCCAGCAAAAACAAAGAGAAACTCAGAGATTTGGCAACTGAGATTTTGGACCTTAAAAAAAAACAACAACACTCAGATCTTGAACGGAAGCCACTCTGAAAGACTCGAGAGCCTCGATGGACGCCAGCGTCCGAAATATGTGCAGCTGCTGCGAGGAATGAGCAGCCAGCGACCAGCGGAGGGCGACGGGGTTTGAGTTACAGCCGGCCCGAGTCTTTTTGTGGCTGCGGGGGCCGAGCTGGTGGAGGGTTCGACCCTGGGACGCTTGAACGCATCGGATGTAAAGCAAAGGGGTGAAGAAGGAAAAACCAGCGAGATCTGGCCGTGAAAAGCAGGCTGTGTGGGCAAGGGAGAGGCCTCCTGGTGGCGCTGAGGTGATTAAAGGGTAAAACCTCAGCAGGCTTAAGCGACAGGAGTGATTAGGATGGACAATAATAACTCGCCGGACACACTGCTGCTGCTCGGGTTTCATTCCGCCACTTTTACAGCTTGGAAATCCTTTTTTTACTCCAAAGAAGAGTGGCAAGCAGGGCCCTGAATGCACCGCCACAGAACAATCCCTCGCAAAGCAAACTGTTTCCATTGCTGAGGGTCGGTTTTATTGCTCAGAGGCACCTGGTCAGTGACCCTATTGGGGAATTGAAGCATCTTTTAGCCTCCATCTTAAAAATTACGCCTAACTCTTTGACCATTATTGTCCACAAGTTGGTTTCTTATTAAGAGTGATTGCCTTAAAAGCTCTGTAGGGCTGCAACATTTTAATGAAAGACACAATTGAAGTGTTGAATTGGCAACTTTAAGGCCTTGATCGTAAAGGTTTAGCAGCATGTTAAGAACACATCACTAGAGAGCATCAAATCTTCAGTCTGCAAAACACTGGATTTGAATTCTGTATTATTTGTAATCTGCAAATGCATAATAAAAAGAAGAAAAAAAAAGATAAGAAAGAAGAAAACATGCCGAACCTTTGAAGGCTGAGTGACATGTGTGATGATATTTGGACACTCCAGTATTTGACCCCAGTTGTAAAGTGTATTTTTCATATTTGTTTGGCTAAATATTCATTTTGTGAGAATATCACAACCAGATTTTGAGCTCAACATAAAAACAAAACAAAACAAAAAAACAAAACATAAATAAATAAAAAATAAAGTTTACTGGGTTGATCAGTCTTGTGTGTCTCCAGCTGGTTTACCTTCTCCTGCGCCCTGGTCAGCCTCTTCTGGACGTTGATCGCCAGTTTCCCGGCGGTGACACCTTTGCCCGTCTCGGCCATGTTGTGCACGGAGGTGGAGGTGGAGGAGGAAGAGGAAGGTGGAGGTGCTTCCAGAAGAAGCGGTGAAGAAGACGGAGAAAAAGAGGAGCCGCGGCTGAAGGTGAGAGCCCTCCCTCTGGTTGCGCCAAACCCCCGCCGAGGGTGCCTCTAATCCCAGTGACAGCTCCTTAAAGGTGCAATGCGTAATTTAATCCGTTCCCTGTGCGCTGCGAATTGCAGTCATTTAAAGTGGAGGAGCAGTAAAAAAGAAAAGAAAAAAAGAGAGCAAAACTGGAGGCGCAAATTGGAAGAAGTTTGGCGCAGCGCACAGCGGAGCGGAGGGTTTTCTCGGCTCTCTGCTGTTAATTGATGGAGACCTGAGCTCGATATGGAGACATATTAAGTTTCGAGTCGCCGGTCATTCTCTTAAAGGCGCAGCGGCCTCGTTATTATTAGCCGACATCTGTTGCATGCAGGCACGTTGCGCGCGTCTTTCTTACGAGTTTACGCGCAGAGTCAGTCAGGAGGGGGGAGGTGGACAGGGGGGTTAAATCAGTCCCGCGCGCGCGCGCACGCACGCACACACACTTACAATGCCGATACATGCAAAAAGGTGCGTTCCCGTGCCGCAGGACACGAAGAAAAAAACAGACGCAGATTTTTTTTTTTCCACATAATTTAATTTCAAAAAATATAATCTGCTTTGTTTCCCCTCTTTGTTTTTCAATATCTCATAACCCGTCTGAGATTCATAAACATTGTCGAATTTGTGTGTGTGTGTGCGTGTGCGTGTGTGTGTGTGTGTGTGTGTGTGTGTGTGTGTGTGCGTGTGCCTGTGCGTGTGTGTGCATGTGTAAACGAAGACCACTTTAAATACACTCTGTAAATATTTATATCCGGACGGCCTGTTTAGAAAAGAGCGCTGCGTGAAAATAAATCCCTGAACCTCAGAAAAAACAAACAAATCTACAAAAATAAATTTGTTAAACTGATAAACATTTGGAAAAACTCGACTCCTGAGAACTCTAACGCAATTGTCGGTGGCCTCTGTGATGTCATAAAGGGCCGGTTTGGTTGACTTTTTTTTTTTTTTTTTAGCAACTCCTGGGGAGTTCGCCAGTATTACTGTTAGATCACTGCTAGATAACACTGGTTATAGACATTTTTTACATTGTGTGGACCTTGAAATAAAATAATTCAGTGCAGTCTGTCAGTGTTTACGTCTAAAAGATTTGGTGTGAAACATCGGACCCACGCTGCAGCGAGGAAGTGAAAGTCAATAATTTAAATGGTAGTGTTTGTTCAAAGTGTGTTCGCAGCCTCTCAACCTCTTCAAGTCTGTTTTCAAACTGAGGTCGTGGATGAAATAAAGGGTCATTTTTAGAGGGGATTCTTGTTCTATTGCTTCCAAGTCGTTTCCTGTCCAGGTTCGAGGCTCTGGGAGACTCGGTCCGCGTCCATGGAAAACTCCCAGAAAGCCCCCAGCAGGGGGCGATCGCGTCCCCCCCCCCCTCCTGTGCACGTGGACTCGCCCCCTGGCTCACCTGTGGTCCTCGGCCACGCCCAGTGGGTGGAGCCGCCCCGAGTCCAGCAGCATCCTGCCCAGCCAGTGCAACAGGCGCGGGTACCAGTGGACCCCATGGCCCTGGCCCCGCCTACCGGCCCCGCCCCAGCGGTGGGCCAGCCTCAGCGGCCCGAAGGCCCAGTGGGCCACGGCGTGCTGCTCCAGCACGGCGTAGCAGGACGCCAGCACGCCGTCCACCACCAGCGTCCCCTGCTGGGTCAGCGGCGCAAACGCGCCCCGGCCCTTCCGCACCCCGACCCGGGTGACCCGGGAGAGCCGGGCCCCAGCTCCGCCCCCACCCCCGGACACCAGCACGCACTGTCCCGGCCGGGCGTCGCTGGCGTACACCGTCCTGAGGGCGGTGCGGTCGGGCTCGGCCCCCTCCGAGCAGTTCCCCTCGGAGACAAAGACCAAGTGGGCGGCGGTCAGGGTCAGCCGGGGCCCCGCCTCCGTGTGCAGGGTGTAGAAGAGCCTCCAGGTGGCCAGGTCTCGGTCCAGGAAGGTCAGGACCTCACTGTAGGCCAGCTTGCCACCGCCGCCGTCGTTGTCTGCCAAGGCCAGGACCCGCTCACCAGGTCGGAGGTTGGCGACGGGCTTGCGGCCTCCGCCCTCTAACGTCACCAGGGCGTTGCCGGGGAAACAGCCCCCGGATTTAGCAGCTACTGAGTGGTCTGGAAGACAGGAAGAAAAAGTTTATAAATCGTCATAATTCATAATTCAACACTAAATATCAAAATTGGGATTCTGGGCTTTCACATCCAATAGCTTTTCCAGAATTAATCATGTGATGCTGCTCCATGATGAAAAATAAAGCTCCATGTGGCACTTTTGAAAGAAAAAAAAAATCTAATATAAATGGGCTAGTAAGTGAGCCACAGCAGCATAAATAAAAAATAAGTGTTTTTTTCTGCCTTTTATGGTCTGGCCAGGAACGGCCTCCATACTGAGACCTTGAGCACACAGTAAACCTCCCTCGACTCCCTCTGGCTAAATATTGACTCTTTCTTTTTCATTCCTGCAGCAGAAATAAAGGAACAATCAGCAGATAAACGCCGCTGTTCGTGGCCCCTCCGCTGCCCGGCGTGTGTGCACATGTGCGTGCCCCCCCCCGGCCTGGTCCGAACAAAGCGGCCCCCGAAAAGCTCTTGAAAGTGACACTTGAGGAGCGTCTCAAGTCTATCTGGGGATAAATATTTGGGGAAGGTAGGAAAAAGCCAAGGCCAGGTGATAAGATAAGTCACCTGAAGGAGGAAGGAGCGAGGCAGGAAAATACATGTTAAAAAAAAAGGACAGCCCAGCAGGTTAATCATCGGACAGAGCCAGTCACATGACTCGGGTTCAACTGCAGGACGGCGAGAAACGGAGGCAGAGTTCAGCTTGCCGCCTTTGCGTGCAAAATAATACTCATTTTATACACACTGCTGCAGAGTTGTAGATTGCAAACTCCACGTGCTTTCAGCTAAAATGCTTTTTTTTTCTCATCAATTCGCATCAGTGAATAGAATTTTCCTGCTCATGACTATTTTATCATTATAATCATTCTACTTTCATTTAGTTTAAACTGAGCCTGACAGGTGCCAAGATCTATTCGAATGTTTCCAAATAAAAATTCAATTCAATTCAATTCAATTAGAATTTAAACATTATGTTTTTTAAAAACTTAATAATTGTGTCACAAAATTGCATCCTTTAATCCTTTTCATTTGTGGCGCTGGTGCTTTGTTGCCCCCTAGTGGCTCCTCCGTCTATTAAGCGAAATGGGTAGGTTTTCTGTTTCAATCATAGAGCAAATTTAAAAAGATAAACAGGAGAAAAAAAAATCTAGACAGAAATCATAAAAAGATACCAACTTGATTGGTTGCCCTTCTGATCAAGTCAAGGACTGGGCCCTCGCAACCCGATCTGGGAGGGAAGAAGAGAGGAGGAGAGGAGGAGGAGGAAGGTAAAACAGAGGTGAAGTAGGAAAAACGGGGGACAGACAGAAGGGGGAGAAAAAGTGGTTACCACTCAGAGCAAAAAAAAAAAAATGAAAAAAAATTCTTGACAAGACGGTGGGACTTTCAGCACACCGGTGTGTCCGCCCTTGAATGGCACGTGTGTGTTACATTTCATGGAGGCCACCGCGTCTGTGGTCACACACGGCTGAGTATGTTGGACCTTCATGCGAATTAATTCTAACGCGAGTTTCCTTTGGCCCGTCACCTTCGTTAGGTTTATTTGTTCAACTGAAAAGGGCTTTATTATACGACCCCCCCCCCCCCCAAAAAAAAAAAAAAAAAAAAAAAAATCTACACTAACCATGAGTCTTTACCCAAGCGAGGACGCTTGTTCGAGCGCAAAACAAGGAACGAGTGGCTGAGTTCACTCTAGACACAACCAGAATCTACTGATTTGAGAGGTTTAAACCCAGTTTTCTCGCTAAAGATTAATAGTCAGTAACAATCGTTCAAGTTCAGAGTCAAAGCGAAGATCTAACTTTAGGCACACAAAAAATATAGAAGCGAAAAAAAAACAACAATCCTTTAAAATGCCAATGGATGCCACAAGTTGGCTAACATTTACCAAGACTATTTACCACGAAATCAATGGCAAACAGGGTAAAATATACTGAAACAAGCTTGCAACTGCCTTGCACAACAACAACTGTCAGTCAGCAACATCTGCAACAGACTAGTCATTTCCCATGGACAAAATATAAGTGCACTAACAAAAATAAATGTACGCTACACATATAGAATTGTGTTAGAGGTTAACGCTTGCGCTGTGGCTACTGAGACAAGCCTGCATGCTTCCAATGGAAAACTTGGTTCGGGGGACAAGGAGGGAGGTGTGGGTGAGTGGCACACGAGAGAGGAAAGCGAGAGGGTTGGCAAAGCGGTTAGATGGACACACAAGGCGAGGAGGAAGCGAAAGGCTGAGGATGTTAGCGAGGAAGGAGGGAAAATGGGATCTGCTGTTGATGAGCAAGTCATCAGTTGCTCAAAAGAGTTGCATTAATCACTTTCTCTTTTGTTTTTTTTTGCAGCTGCATTCCAACTACAGGTACAAGTAGTGTTGCCAACTTTCATTCAGAAAAATAAAAGAGGCCTCCCGCAGTGCTCGTGGCCATGACTGTCACAGGCCAGTGGCTCGCCAGCAGTGGGAAATCCTAACTTAAAATAGGGTTTCAAAAAAAGTATATGGTTGATATAGTTTGAACTGCTTTGTGACCAATAGACATTAGAAATAATGTTTAAATTGTATTGAAATCTTTTAATTGAACATATTTTTACACAGCAATCAGTAAAGTGCAGGATGGATGGCTTTTACAAAGAAATTAAATAAATAAAGCTGATCCTATAATAAGTTGTGAATGGGTTGCCCAATAGTATTGTCTGCAGCTACATGGATTACGGTTTTGAATGCAAACTCTATGGAAACGAATGTGAGTTTGCATCAAAAATAAATTTATGTTCAAGACAACTCAGAAATACGGGTCAAACACCATTCCGCATCGATTCAAAACGGGTCGTACCATTTCATTGTCAAATACAGGACAATTCTTTATTTTCAGGGACGGTTGGCAACTCTAGGTACATGGTGCTTGTAGCCTCATTAGTGAAGCACGACAAGGTGCGGAAGGGTCACGGGGAGGATATTCCCGGCCCGTCTCGGCCCGCCTTTATCGCTCACCTGATTTGACGCTGCAATGGATGTGGGCCTTGGACTCATAGTAGACCCAGTCGAAGCCCGCCTCCACCGCAAGCCGCGCCAGCATGGCGTACTTGTTGCGGTCGCGGTCCGACGTGGTGATGTCCACTGCCCGGCCCTCGTAGTGTAGCGACTCCTCCGAGTGGTGTCCGTCCTCGTCCCAGCCCTCGGTGACCCGCAGACGGACCCCAGGCCACAGGTTCATCACCGAGATGGCCAGAGAGTTCAGCTTGTCTTTGCAGCGCTGCAGATGGATGGACAGACGGACAGACAGACAGACATCTGTTATGACCTTTGACCCGTCAATACCAATCCTGTTTACGCTATTAACCCAATTGGAAAAGAGCCGTTAAAGGGCGCGCAGAAGTGCTTCAGCCGTGCAGGAAGTGGTAAGAATCAAGAATCTGACTGGCTGAGTCTTTCTCAGACAAGCACACAACTTTTCTTTCTTTCTTTACATTCAGTTTGGGTGACAAAAGTAGGAAACTGCCCTCAAAAAACCAGAAGAAGAAGACAAAGAAGAGCAACAGGAAGTGACTGCAAGCTATGCTACGGCTAACAGAGGTTAGCATGGAGGCTGCACAACAAGACAAGAAAATTCGCCAGGACCCTCTTTGGATGTGACAGACAGAAGGTCAGTCAAATTAGTATTCAAAGATCTTCCGAGAAAGGCCCGCCCTCTTTTTTTCAATGAGCTCCTATTGGACTGGATTTGAAAAACATTGTCTCTTGTATAACAGGTTCTTTTGAATTGGGAAAAATTTGGACAAACAGATGCGAAGATCAAGGTAATTTAAAAAATTGTATTTGTATTTAATATTTGTTGTATTTCTTGTTTAGTCCCACGGAATGACCCAATCAGAATCACCCACAGAATCACCCTGCCCCCCACTCTCTTCCAACTCAACAGTGTTTAAACGGGCCACTAAGGTCGTGGCCGGAAAGCACAGCATAGGAAACCTTGTCTTTTCTCCTGCAGAGCCTGAATGCGTCTCTGTCATCGGCGATGCTGCGAATTCATGACAAGGGGGCCTATTAGCGGGTGAAAATTTTATAATAATAATAATAAGATTACTTTAAAAAAAAAAAAAAAAAAAGCGAGATGAAACGACCCAAACGTCCGTTTCCATGCCGGCTGTGATAAGAATAGCTCGCGGTGTTCCGGCGGCCACAGATGCCTTTTCACCAGCGTTGCAGCGGTGCCAGTGTTTTTACTGCGCGGTCAGCGCGCCGAGCCGGACTCCATAAATCAGACTAAAGATTTTTGTTGGGTCTCTCCCTCTCTCTCTCTCACCCCCTTTCAAGGTGCGCGGATCGGCGGGGGTTTTCTGTAGGAGCCGTGTAAAAGTACCAAAACCGCGACGCTTGCGCAAACATTGGACGCGCCGGGTGACAACACGAAGCCTATGTATGTGAGCGCGAGAGAGACACCCCCGCGAGCGGGTCGCGTGGCGCCTTATTTTATTATTGGGGGGTAGAGTGGGGGAGGTGGAGAGTGGAGGGAACGGATCTGCAATAATGTTAAATCACGGCCACTCACTTTTACGCACCCGGGCGTTTTTACGCACAGATCTGAGAATTAAAAGGCCATCCATCCATCCAGTGGGCGGAAGTCAATCAACTCCCCTCTTTATTCCTTTGCACGCGCACGTACGAGGCAGAACAGAGCCAATTAAAAGAGACACGTGACCTTTTAAGAGGCAGCGCGGTTTGGACAAAGTGAGGAGGAAAAGAAAACAATATAATTTTTTTTTTTTTTTTTAACAAAAAGCGTGTTGAAGGAAGAAGGGAAAAATACAGTTTAATTAAGGGCCTCGACACAAGTGAAGCTATTTTTGTACGTGTGCTGCGAAAACACGCACGCACGAATATACACACACAAATTGGGGGGGAAGAAGGAGGGCAAAGCGGAAAAGTAAAAGACAAACGGGATTCTGTCTCCTGCGGCGTGGAGCCCATAAATTGTGCGCAGCAGGTCAGCGGTAAATTGACTGCGGGAAAAAAGGGGGAAATGTCTCTTTAGAGACGAGGCAGCGAGAATCAAAAATATCTTTACGCAGGAGAGATGAAGAGTGAAGAGCCTTGGTTTGGGAAAGCTGACATTCCGGGATGTCACACAACAACAAAACAGCTGCTGAAGAAGAAGAAGAAGAAGAAGAAGAAGAAGAAGAAGAAGAAGAAGAAGAAGAAGAAAGCCGGGCTTTCCTCGGTGCTGCGCGCACGTCAGGTGACGGCTCCATCGCGCATGGCACCGTGAGGAAAGGACTGGAGAGGAGGGGAGCGAGTGCGCGCTTTTTAAACTCTTACCCCCACGTGGGTCGCGTGTGGACGCCCGAGGAAGCCCGCGGTTCACGGGGAGCCGCATATAAATACTTTCATTTGTGGTTGAAAATGGGGGAGTCAAATAAATTCCAGCCGCCGCCACATCAGTGACGCTGTCGTAAAATATATTTTTTTCTGACAGTCCCCCCCAAAAAAGGAGACTGTTAAGCGCGACTGACCGCGGCTAAAAACGGTAAACATCGGCACGACCCGAATAGGCTGATTCTTTGTTTTTTCTTCACCCCCTCTCCCCTCCGAGGACCTGAAAACACGATGTAAAACAGAGGACATAGTGTTTTTAATTAAGACCGACCGACGTCTCCATAGGTTACATTTATAGCACTGGGGTTGCCCTCGTTTTTTCTCTTTACGCACGCTGCCCGCAGTGAACCTGTGGAAGTGCGACACACACCCACACACATACACACACACCGCTGTGTCAATAGCTGCAAGGATTCTTTTTAGCTCTGACTGGAAGAATGGCTTATGCAAACACAAGTTATCAGTATATCACAGCAGTGAGGGAGGGAGGGGAAGAAGGAGAGAAAATCCACCTCACACCGATCAGCGCGTTCAAATCTGGCTGTTACTTAAAGGAAATAAACAATCTGAGGGTCGCGCCTCGGAATGATTCTGGAGCGTCACAGCAAACGGAATCTACAACAAAAAGCGCGCCTTCATTATCATTTGATTTATTTTCAATCACTTTAGTTGCGCAGACCGGCCTTGAGTCAACAGAAAAGTGATAACAAGCGTCCACGTGTTGAAAGATGGAGCAAAGTGCACATGCACAACACAGCAGGTCTTTCAAAAAAAGAAAACAACATCTCCACCTCCAGCTCCTCCAGCAGACGGCCAGACAGCCTCACCTGAGTCATCATGCGGTCGGCGCCCGTGTTCTCCTCATCCTTGAAGATGATGTCCGGGTTGTAGTTGGGCGTGAGCTCGCGGAAGCGCTCCGAGTTGCGCGTGATCTTGCCCTCGTACCTGCCGCTCGCGCCCAGCGTCTTCTCGGCCACGTTGGGGCTGAACTGCTTGTAGGCGAGCGGCACCAGCTTGCGCGGCGAGCGCCTCTTGCCGTAGCCGCGGCCCGGCCCGCAGCCCTCGCACGCCGGCGGCAGCAGCGAGGCGAAGCCGGCGAGGCAGGTCACCAGCGTCGGCAGAAGCATTCCGAGGCTCCCCCCCTCCCACCGGAGTTCCCCCGGAGTTTCTTCTTTGAAAAAGTACGGGTCCCCCTCTTCTTCCTCTTCCTCCGCTCCCCCTCCCCCACCCCCTTCTCTGCGACTCTAGAGCGGAGGTGCGGGCGCAGGAGCCGTGCAGCCGGACTCCCCGGAGGAGGTGGCCATTCCTGGCGCGCGTGGAAAGAAAAAAAAAGTCTGCCGGTGCGCCCGCCGCTTTCCGTCGGAGCGAGTCTCCGCGAGCCGCTCACGC
Source organism: Thamnaconus septentrionalis (assembly GCA_009823395.1). Taxonomy (NCBI): domain Eukaryota; kingdom Metazoa; phylum Chordata; class Actinopteri; order Tetraodontiformes; family Monacanthidae; genus Thamnaconus; species Thamnaconus septentrionalis. The sequence continues at coordinate 3,220,718 of CM020501.1, read as the reverse complement.
GCTCCTGTCCCGCGGCGCACGCGGAGGCCGGGGCATAAATAGGCGAGGTGAGTTTATCTTGGCAGACAGGTTCAAAGCCGCTCTCTCTCTCTCTCTCTTTCCCTCCCTCTCTTTCTGTGTGCGCGCGCGTGTGTGTGAGACAGACAGACAGACAGACAGACACGGAGGCGCGCGCTCCGCTCAGTCTGGCTGCGCCTTGTTGGGCACGGCGGTCAAAGGGTGTCCCCGCAGCGGTTTCTCTGCCTCTCAATGCGTCCCTGTGGCGCGCAGGGGCTGGTTGGCAGCGGCCGGGAGTGAGAGAGAGATCCTGGAGGAGGAGGAGGAGGAGGAGGAGGAGGACAGAAGAAGAGGAGGAGAGAAGAGGAGGAGGAGGAAGAGGAAGGGCGCGCCCGGCAGGACCTGGCCCTCTGCGTGCGCGCTCCCTCTCCTCATCCGTATTGTCACACGAACAGCGCGACGCTGACCCAGCTGGCGCCCCCCCCTCCTACCACCTCGCGTGTCCTTTGGACCTTCGAATTCAAGTTTAGACGCAGGTGCGCACGCGCGCCAAGGTCCTGACGCGCCAAAACTTTCTCACCCTAGTTTCTCCCTCTCTCTCTCCGTCTCTCTGTCTGTCTGTCTCCAAGCAGTTCCCTCAGTGACATAACAAGCATGTCGGCGGTTGTAGGTGAGGAACCGGATGGCAGGCACACAGAGCCAAAGGCAAAAACACCCACAATCCTAGGCGGCGGTGGCAGGTCGGCAAAGGAGGCTTTTTTTGCCCTTCAGTCGGCCGTGACTTCGGAGGTTGGAGTCAGTTGGAGGAAGTCTGAAGCGTCAGTGGGCAAAATCTGGATGTCACAGCGCAGCCAATCACATCACTGGGGGCCAAACTGATGTCTGCGGACCGTCAGGGGGACATCAGATCAGCTCAGAACTGACCTCTCGCATCGGCTGGGAGAACTTTAGAGGAGCGAATCCCAGAGTTTGAGAGGACGATGTGTCACTTGCAATATTTTTACAATTTGTTTACACGTGACACTGAAATTCTCTATAAAAATTCTCACAGGCTGAGCTACTCTTTCTCATTTGCAGTGACGGCACTCCGCTTCCAGTGGCACTGCAGATTTACAAGGAACACTTCCAGGAAATAAAGCCTGTCGATGCAACTCGATGCCACACACGCGCACACACACGCACGCACGCACGCACGCACGCACGCACACACACACACACACACACACACACACACACACACACACACACACACACACACACACACACACACACACACACACACACACACACACACACACACACACACACACACACACACAGTCGGAGCGTCTCTCGGCTCTTGGGGCTTCAATGGCATTCCCAAGATGCTGCAACACCTTGAGTCAACATCTCACCGGACTCTGAAACCCGAATGGGGACGTGAACTCACACGGGCTCCCCACCCCCTGGACCCAAGTGTAGCTAAGCTAAATCGCTAAATGTGGTGGCGAGTTGGTGCTTTTAAAATCAATGAAGAGGAAAAGTCGCAAAATCCCAACTTGATTTGGATGGAGTTCAGCTAAACTCCGCCTCAATGGTCGCAGTGCTAATCGGAGGCTTCACACTGTGAGCAAGCGGCTGCAGCGGAGGAGAGAGAAATCTGATTGGTCAGAATTACAAAATTTCCTTTTTTAAAAATAATGGGCCAAAAGAGGCAGTGCAATTCTAATAATTTTTTATTGTTTTTTTGTTTCCCTAAAAAAAAAATCCAGACTTTATTTAAAAAAAGATCTATCCACATCTAAGAGAGTATTTAAAACAATTGAAATCCTGAAGAAAAAAAATCATCATAAAATCCCTGAAAAGTCAATCATCCATGCAGCCATTCTTTTAAAAACAGACACGCTAAAACCCAACTGGTCAGTCCTACTGGTCAGGCTCATCTGAACAGTCCCACCACTTTCTTCTTCTTTGGTTTGGAGGCGGGTCTCTGGGAGGCGACGGGCTGCGGAGCAAGAAAAAGAAAGAGAAAGAAAACAACTTTTTAACAGAAAACGCGACGGTTTCCCAACGACTTGCTGCAGTCTGAATCCGTCTCGCCTCCCAAAATAATCCCCCATAATCTCCCTTCCAGCTCGGATGACGAACTCATCGGGCCTAAATGAGGGCGTCGCGCGCGTGAATCAGCCGGCCGTCATCGTCCCAATCCTACCTGTCGGACCGCTGGCCCGTCCGCCGCCTTGGCTCCGCCCACGTCCACCTGCCGCCGTTCACCTGCCGCCGCCGTCGTCGTCTGGCCGCCCGCTGACTCACCTGAGTGCGACACGTTTTCGTGCGTCGGGTGAGTCAGAGTCAGAGCGCAAAATCCACCAGTCTGGTGCCCTTTAAGTGCTAATGACTGAGACTTAAAGGAAAATAGACTCTGTGATTACATAGTGATTACTAGTGATGCAGGGATACCACTTTTTTTTTTTTTACAGAACAGAGTGGAGTACGAGAACTTGAATTTCTGCACTCCCAGATACCGATACAGAGTTCCTAATAAGGCCGTTACACATAATAGAGGTACTTTGATTTTTTCCTCAGCATGTTTTTCTAGAACTTGGGTGACAAGTCACAAGTTTCACTGCAGTGCGAACACAAATTTGTCATATTGTCATATGTGTACATGTACAAGTGGTATCTGTGTTGTGGTTTTGGATTTTACGAGTACGAGTGGGATACTCAACCCCGGTATTGGTACCGATATCTCTAGTGATCACACACAGAAAAATACACTAAGCAATATTTACTTCTACCACTTCATAATTAACATTACGGCTATTGCAAAAATCATTTCCAGGCTTTTTTACCCACTTAACCCAAGTCCAAGTTAAATATTTTGAAAAGTTCTAAACCGTTATTGACCCAATAAGATGCGTTCACTGACATGTGAAGCTGCTCATGTTTGCTTGAAGTTTTACGGAACCATCTAAAAAATCGCTAAGAGCCATCAAAGAAAACCACGGCGGTGGGCCGTTTTAAAAATAATTTCAATAACTTGAGCAGATCAGAAGAAGCTCCTCTGACTCTCCTGCTCATGTTCTGGAAACTGGTGACGCCCATTAAAAGTTCAGACACCTGAACTCAAACAAACCTGGAGTCGAGGCGACGGCGGCGACCGACTCCTCCCCCTGCTGCTCGTCCTCCTGCTCAGACAGTTTGCGTTTGCGTGTTTGCGCGTTTCCCTGGGCGACCACGACAGCAGCGTACAGCTGCTGCAGGTCGCCGTCGAAGTTCAGAGTGTCGGGCTGCCCGCTGCACAGCCCAGGGAGTACCTGCAGGAGGGAGACACCAGGAAGGAAAAATCTGAAAGAATTCTGGTGTTGAGAATTGAAAAATTTGTTTAACAAACAAAACAAAAAATAAAATAATCCAGCAAAATCATTTTTAATTCTAATCATTCATATAATTATCCAACATCCATATAAGAAAAGAGCTTATAGAAAATGTTTGGAAATCATTTTCAAAAAAAACCCCTCATATTCAAAGTAGACAAACAAATTTGAAATTCTCAAATAGATCTGCACATCTAAATTTTTTAAAATTTCTTTCTTGTTTATCCTTTCTGACAAGCAAATGTTTATTAGCCTTGACGGGAGACGGCTGAATGTGCTTTCTTACGTTTATTATTTTACACTCGGTGCACCGCAGCTCTCAGTTATAAACTAAAATTAAAAATTAACCCCCCACCTCAAAGAATCTGCTTGTTAAAAAAAAGAATGCACATCCACCGGGGGTCCACTGGGTCGGGCTTCAGCGGGAGCCGCCCGTCGTTTTCAGAGCACCCGAATACTTGAAATTGGGAAGATTTCGAGTCAATTTCGAAAAAAACAAACAAAAAAAAAAACGAGAAGACGATCCGAGCCACGAGAGGCGCGTTTGTTTTACAGCCCGGGGTCACATTGCCGAGGTGTGATGTCGGCACTGCGATAAGGCCGCAATCAAAGCTGCATTATTGGCACAGCTGAGCGCAGGTGGAGCGGGAACGACTGAAACGCGCACACACGCGCGCACACACACGCGCACACACTCTGGGGCCTGCAGATAAGGCTGCATGTAAAACTCCTGTGACATTATGCAAATGCATGGCGCAGAAAAACGGCCGTTGTTCACCCAGACCCCCCCCGCCCACTCCATCCCCCGCCTCCTCCCAGCACCACCCGTGCTCCCGCTCCTCCCCTCCTCCCCTCCTCACCTCTCCCTCCCCTCTCAGACGGCGGAGGAAAAACTCTCCGAATTAGCTCCTCAAATATTGACCGGGAGAAATTGGTGGTCTGCCGCTCGCTGTCAGGGGGGGGGGGGTGCTGAACACACTCTGGTCGGATCGGTGGGGTGGGGGGTGGGTTGGAGGTTTTCGTCGCATTGATTTATTTTTGTTATTCTGTTTGTTTAAATATCGTAAAAATAAACGCGCGCGCCGAGGCTGAGGCTTCGTTCCGCTTCGGGCACAGAGACACCAATGTGCCGCCACCGGCGTGGAGGGCCGGGGGTGGGGGGCGGGCAGCAGAAAGCCCACCTTATTCCCTCTTTTTATTCACCTCTGTGACACCCCCGCCCTTGTACCCCACCCCTCCCCCTTCCACCATCTCTGGCCGCCGACCAAGCTTCGCTTTGGATCATTTGATGTGAACCAGCCGCGCTCAATTTGTTGGATCCGGCTCGGACGCTCGCTGAAACCCGAGGCTCCCGCGCATCACGTGACCTCCATCCCGCCGCCGCGGCCAGTCCAGCATCCTTCAACTGAGGACGACGCCACAAAAAGAACAAAAAGAAAACACAGACAGCTCGGAGGAAGTGTGTTGAAAAGAAGAAAGAAGAAAAGTCGGCGAGAGGTTTTGACATTTTTCCTGTAAAAAAAAAACTCCGGAAGATTGTCCCTCGTCGCTCTCCGTCTCCCAGGGATAAAAATGGGGGAGCGAACACGAGCGGCGAGGGCGCAACTGTCATGCCGCCGCCACTGACCAGAGTGGAACGCCAGCCAAGGGGCGGCGGGGGGGGTCAACGACCTCTCGCCTGTTTCACAGCGCCCAGGCTCCGCCCCCTCCCGCCCTCCTTCCCTCCCTCGTCTCTGGAGAGAACAAAGTCCCGCGGCGGGTGAGAGAGGAGGCAGCAAGCATGCGGAGGGGGAGAGGGAGTGGATGCTCACCTGAAACCCTCCTACCCCCCACCACCACCACCACCACCCACCCGATGCCTGGTCTGAGGCCGGGCCAGGCATCATGTGTGGGCAGAAGTGATGAGAGCCGCCGGCGTGTCTCTATTATTAGCGAGCAAACAGCTCCGCTTTTAGCTGCCGCCGCCGCCGCCGGCCGTGTTGTTTTTCAGGTGGACGCTCTGGTGCCGGACAGTCTCACACTCTCACATCCTAATCTCTGCCGCTGACCTCATGTTTACCCTCCCTCCGTCCCTCACTCACCCCCAGCTTCCCTCCACACCTTTTCTAAAGCGTCACCTCAACTTCAAACTTCCAACTTCCTGCCCCCCCCGCCACCCCAAAACCGAGAGGTGACGCCGCCATGCCCTGTATCCCCACGCCGCTCTGGGTCGTGACCTCGGACAAGAGGCTGCAGGGCTGCAGCTGAACGGATGAATGAATCAATGAATCAATGAATCAATGAATCAAAACTCCTGACAGACCGTTTCAGCATCAGTCTCCGGCTCCAAACCACTATGATTTCACCTTTGATCAACTCTTTGCTCCGCTACGCCGCACCCGGACGTCACACACACACCTCCACGCCTCCTCCACCCCGACTGTCCTGTTAGACAGAGCCTGATTTTTGTGGCTCTTTTCAAGGGATGTGTCAGACTCCATCCTTGACACCAGAGGTCACCAACATCACCAACAGGTGGCTCCCTGCAACGTGCTGAGTTGCGTCAAAAATGTATTTTTATCCAACCTTGTAAAGTCATTGTAAATTACTACTGAGAACTCATGAACGTGTTCAGTGTCTTCACATCATCAGTATCATTAATAATCATGCATTACTCATGGCTAACTGAGAAAATGTGTTATTTGAGGAGAGTGTAGCCAACTGGACACCCCTCATATGACATATCAGTATCCACGAAGTAGCTCTCAGGTTCAAATAGGTTGGTGACTCCTGCTTTGGACGACCGAGGTGTGTGTGTGGGGGGTAAACTGGTCCAACTGGTCTGCACTGGCTGGTTGCACGTGAACAACAACAACAGAGTGAAAAACTGGGAGGAAAAAAAGCAAAACCAAAGAGCAGCATCATCTCGCACTGAGCCGCTCTGAACAGGAAGGGGCGGGGCCAGCGAGCACGGTGTCTCCCTCCGCCGCCGCATCGCTCGCAGGACGCCGATGCCCTTGCGGGACGCCGCAGCACTCGGCCGGCCGCCGGGGGCCCTCGGCCAGGGTCGGGGCCCTTGGCCCTCGGCCTGGCGGCCAGCTGCTGGAGATGGGGAGCAGCCAGGCCGCAAGAGGGCCTAATTACAGAGGAGGCGGCAGGAAACAACCCTGTGGAAACTGTGTGCAAGTGACGGGAGAAGAGGAGAAGAGAGGAGACCAGAGGATCTCCCTTCTACACACACGCTGTGACTGGACAGTGAAAATAGTGCCGGGTCGCCGCTCGCAATGAGAAAAACGCCTCAGAGCGACATCAGGCTGTTTTAAAATACATTTTAAAGGGTAAATGTTATTCTGGTGTTTTCCAGAGTTCAACAACATCACTACCCCCTCCTCCACTCCTGCACCCGCCTCTTCGCCACCCTGGTCCTGAATTCCTCAGGTAGGCGAGATAAAGAGCCGGTCAATGATTGACCCAGGAGAGGCCGACGACTCCTTCCATAAATCTCTCATTTTCCGTCTTACGTGAAGGCTTACGTGACGCTCGACCAGGAAGTGAATAAAGAAAAACAACCATGGGGCGGGGCTTCAGTTTGATCATCATGGTCATTCTGTTGAGCTGATTCATCCCTCTGTGGGAGGCCAACCAACCGGGAAGTGCAACACAATTGCCGCTAACCAAACCTGCTGCTTCACTTTCTGTATCTGGACATTGGACACTGGAAAACGAAGGCGCTGGACGAGGGGAAGATGCGCGGTTCCTGATCGTCTCAACCTGAAGCTCAGCAGCTGCGAAAAGCGGCCGAAAGAAAAACTCAAGATGATGATGAGATGCCAGATTTGGAAGCCAACAGCAGCAACAACAATGCAGGAAAGGCAACGTTACGGCTCAATTATGTGCTCCAGCAGTGCGGCTGAAGTGAGGCTGCTCTGGTCAGATGCGGCCACTAAATGCCTAGTTTGCCTTCCGTCCGTCCTTTTTGTTTTTTTTTTCTCCCTTGTTTCAAACTGCTGCTGTGCGACGAAACAGGAAGTGGGCGACGTTTCCCCGGGCCGGGACAATTCAATTTGGAGCTGTCATCGGTGACGCTGTGGCACCGATGAATGCCAGCGTTGTGGGCCGTGCGTCAGCATTGCGGCGCACACAGTCATAAACACACACACACACACACACACACACACACACACACACACACACACACACACACACACACACACACACACACACACACACACAGAGTCCAAATTTAGGGCCTGGAAGGGGGAAGGAGGATGTGATCCTGAATGGATTTGAACGTTTTTATTCATCCTACAGCTCCGTGACCAGCTTTACCCTCAGCCAAGGTTGAGTCCAAGTGTATGTGTGTGTGTGTGTGTGCGTGTGTGTGTGTGTGTGTGGTGGCTGCGGCGGCGGCAGCAGCAACACATGACCTGACAGTGGAGAGTGTCTGCTCGTCCACACAGAGCCGGCTGTGACGCAGGCCGCTGCTCTTTTTAGGGCTCAGTGTTGGTGTTTACCTGTGCGTGTGTGTGTGTGAGAGAGAGAAAGAGAGAGAGAGAGAAAGAGAGAGAGAGAAAGAGAGAGAGTGTGTTTGTACAGAAATATGCAAGCAAGATATAAGGACAAAACCATTGACAACCTGATAAATTTGACTGTTTTGATTGTGACGGCATATATGTGTGTGTGTGTGTGTGTGTGTGTGTGCGCTAATTCCACTCATGTCAATGTTGACCCGAGCTGAGCGGGGGTGTTTGTGCGGTGACTGACTGGAGGTGAGGCAGCTACAGCAGAAAATAAAAGCCCCCCCCCACAACAGCTCATGCCTTCAGCATCATCATCATCATCATCATCATCATCATCATCATCATCATCATCCCAGAGGAGAGAGGAGGAAGCGGGAGGTGGGAGGAGGAGCCTGGGTTCTCCTTGATGTGGTCGAGAGGAGGCCACAAGTGAATGACACACACACACACACACACACACACACACACACACACACACACACACACACACACACACACACACACACACACACACACACACACACACAGTCAAAGAGGGGTTGATGGGAACGGAAGATTTCAGCAGATACTCGTCTGCTCCCTGTCGGCACCGGCGACGCAAATAACCCCAAAGACTGGAGGAGCTGCTGCTGCTGCTGCTGCTGCTGCTGCAGGAAGAAATAACTGGCGGGACACACAGAGGCCGACTTGTGCCTGATCCGTCCTGGCTGTTTACTGAGGCATTTATGTACTTAGATTTGAGGTAAATAATCGTATTAGTTTAATGGTCTCAAGTCAGATCACACGGGGGCCTCCCACGTTAGCTTAGCTTATAATGGAAAGCTGAAAAAAAACTGAAGGTTGTTGCTGTTGCAACTAGTTTCTGTCTGATGTGAAGATTTTTTTTTGAGGGTGCAGGGGGGTTTCACAATTAAGGGGTGGGGGGAATAAATGTGGATAATTACAAGGCTGGAGCGAATACAAGTTGGTCAGAAGTGGGCAGCGCTGCATGGAAGAGTAGAACAGAGCTGCAGCAAAATACAGAAGACGATATGAGACAAAAAAGAAGAAGAAATTCGACTGGAATGTGTTTCCTGTTGTGTATTTCCATGTTCTTCAAGCATCGTACATCAACAAAAAAAAACAAACCCAATGCATTCATCATCATCATCATCAACATCAAGTGTTGGGATCAGGTGGATTCAACACAGAGATGTTAAAGGAATCGAAATCAGACCTGTTACCATGCAGACGAAACACACACACACACACACACACACACACTCGAACAGGGGGACGAGAAAAGGCCCAGCCCTGATAGACAAACACCACACACACATGCCAAACGCCTTGACAAACACACACACACACTCGTCCAGTATGCGACCCTCCCTTTGACGCATCCCGGAGATATTTTTTCCCAGACTTTTTCTTTTTCTTCCTCTCTTCTCTTAAATTCAGGCTGGACTTTGGTCAGGACCCCCCAGCCCCTCCTTGTCGCACCTTGGTGGAATTTGCAGCGAGTAAGAAGACTTTGATCGTCTTCCTCTGCAGCGATTGGCCAACTGGAGGCCCGAGACTTGTCGTCGGCTGACCAGCCGAAGCAGTGCATTGTGGGATGCACGGACAGATAGTAATAAGTAAATGGTAAGACGTTGAAAAATTGTAAATTACGATACAATTGCGATTACAACTGATTCAATTAAATGAGTCAGAGACTGAAGCGGGTGGGGTCCGGGGAGTTGGGGGGGTGGGACAGGGACACACACAGTCACTCTTTCAAAAAAATTCCGCAAGTCCATCCGAACACACACACACCAGGTCCTTGGAAGACGATCCAGGTGACAGGTGAGAAATTCCACACCGGAACGCCACATACACATACACGCTTCCTCGTACAGAAAACGTAAAAATAAATGGGATGTGTATCAGTAGCTGCTGGTGTTATGTGTGCATGCATGTGTGCGTGTGTGCGTGCGTGTGACCTCTGACCTTTGCCATAAATTCCTCTCTGTAGGCGTGCTCCTCAAAAACGTCCGTCTGCAGGCGCTCTGCGTTCAAATGCACACATTATTATTATCAGACACTGCCACTGTGTGCGTGTGTGCGTGTGTGTGCATGTGCGCGCATGTGCGTACCTCTGGTTAGTGTGGCGCCGTTCTCCTTGTAGTCCAGGATTTCGGCGTCCTTCCGCACTAACAGATCCCCCAGCTGCTCTGTCTGCCGCTGCAGCAGGTGGCTCATGGCCAGTAGGGGGCGAACCAGGTGAGCACACACCTGAAAAAAAAACCCTACTGATATATGATGTTATAGATTTGTTACTGAATATTTTTTATTTCAATGTGTTGTCAAGAACTTAATCCAACTGTCCATGAGATGTAAGTCTCTTATTTTTCCTTTCTTTTTTAATAAATATTGAATTTAATTTATTTTTCATTGATATATTTTTTTCTTGTCTTTGCACGATATGTTGCTATAATTATGCAAATTTCCCCAATGTGGGATAAATAAAGGAATTCTATTCTATATTATCTTGTTCTATTTTATTCTATTTCAGACTCTGTGAACTGGTCTGGGCCGCACCACGGTGATGGGAGCAGGGGTGCAGTGGAAGTCCCAGTAGAAGGGAAGTCCCGCCAGCTCGCTCTTCAGCTTGATGCTGATCCTGCCGCCGTCCTCCTGGTGCACCAGGGAAATCTGGGCCTGGCCGCTGGCGGCAGCGCCTCCTTCACTTCCCGAGAGACAGGGCCCGACCACCTCGCGCAGGTGGGAAAAGAAAGCCCCGACCGGCGCCCTCAGACGTCTGTTCAGCTCCTGGAAGGGAAGAGGGACAATTCAGTCGGATGTCCGACAAAAAGGTGTCGTGGCGGCACTGGTCCCCGTCTGGTACGTACTTGCGCCCTCCTCTGGATGGCCGCCGTGTCCATGCTCTCCTGCCACACGCACTGCAGGTCCGGTCAGGAGGATCTGGTACTCCGTCTCCCCGAACCAGCTCTTGGTGAGCAGCCGGCGGCCACCAATGTCGGCGGGGAGCCAGGGTTGGTGCACGAGGAGGAGGTGGGAGGCCTCAGACTCCATCACTCACAGGCCAAAAACACTGACAGGAAGTAAAGATCCAGACATGGTTACAGAGATCCGACAGCGCTTCCTGTAAAAGGTTCGGGGAGTTTGTTGCAATAACGTGTGATCTGTCTGATGCAGCTGATGACTCCTGCTTCTTTTCAGGGGCCGGAAATATTTTCCAGCAATTACGAAAAATCGCAGTCTGACTTCAAGACATCCTGTTTGTTTTTGTGTGATTCACAAAGTGAAACCTCAGAATCCAGGTAAGATCTGGCCCTGTTTGTCCACGACCCTTCCTGGAAGGGTGAACACCCGAAAAGCCGACAAACATTCAAAAGCAATTTTCTCCTTCTCTTTTTTTTGCAATCCAAACTCGCTTTCACAAGTCACTCACCTCGGAGGAATGCAGGGCACCAAAAGGCGAGATGTTGTGAGATGTGTGAAAGCCGCACTACAGACGCCGTGTCCCCGGCCGCATAATCACCACCTTGCAGGAGGGAGACCGCAGCGGGCAGCTCCTGCGGGCTCGCCGGCTCCTCTCGGCTGATCTCTAATGAGGCTGTTTTCGGGGAAAATAATAAAAAAAAAAAAAAGAGGCATTTCTCGTCAACACAACGCGCCACTCATGCCAATTTGGAACGTCGCAAAAAGCACCAAAATCAGCCGCTTTACGGGCGCGTTAAACGGGCCGCGCATGCCGGCGGTCGATCGCAGGGCTACCCGGGCGAGGATGTGGCGCCGGCGTAGCACCAAAGCCGCCCCGTAAATCACTCAACTTTGAGAATCGCCTGGTCTTTCGGCAAATCCCGCCGGGTCTACGTGTTGTTCTGATCAGCCGCCACACCAACAGCTTCTACACCTAAATTCGGCAAACAATCTGTCAAAATATAATATAATATAAGTACGGTTTCATGCAGTAAAAACACATTTCTCTATTTCCATACTTGCACTGTGATTTATAAACCTGCCTGTTCGTTTGGAACTGAATGGAGTGCGAACACACAACTGCTGTGGTGTAGTAAACGACTTAATGTGTGCTAATAACGTGTTCAAGAAGACGTCACGATGCAAATCTGAAAAACATCACAATGCAAACCAAGAGGGCGAACTCACAAAAAGTGCCAAAGTTTGCAGGCGGTGGTGCTGCGGGTGTTGTTGTTTCTCTGCCGCTTCCTGCTTTCGGCCGATTTTTCCCCCCACGTCAAACAATGAGTTGTTAAGATGGTTCCGCTTGAAGTCTTGAGGCCGTGTTCCGCACAATTTATTTCGGTAATAAGCATAAACAAGTAGACAAATGACTTTAAAATATTTTTGTGGAAGAGCCACTGAGTAAACCCGACTGCTTATAAAATGTGAGATAACTCGCAATAGTTTTTTTGTCATTGTTTTTTTTTTTTTTTTTTTAAAAACAAACTATAAAATAAAGTAATTACTTAATTATGTCGTAATAAAATATAAAGTTTATTTTGATAACTGAAAATGGAAAGAAACACTGAGTTGAAAACAAAAGGACTGTTCCTTTAACTCCCACGTGATCGGCACGGTAACCTAGGAGAAGTCTTGTTTACTTCCGGGTTGTGCGAGTCGAAAACAAGAAGGGACGCCAAATACGCCCATGACGGCGAGCAAAGCGGATTAAAGTGCCGCAGTAATGGCAGGGGAGGCTGAGGACGACATCCCAGGTGAACGACACAACGTTTATCCCACCTGTCGACACTCCGGCGGTGTCACGCGGACAAAAACGCTCGACGCTCGGCTCGGCTGCTTTAAGTTGTTGTTTAGCATCCTCTGTAGCGGGCGAGCTAGCTGACTTCAACAGTTCTCACCCACTGTCTTCATCACAAACTTTCATGAGCAATTTTCTTCTGTATTCTTCTGTAATTTTTGTTTTTTTCGTGATTGGTTTCATGTTTGAACGAATTTGTATCCCTTCCTCCGATTTGGCTTTGACTTGGTTGGTTTTGGAACGTGACCCTTCATTTTAAATATTAACACGGTCATCGTTTATTTATACATCATCTTTGCCAAGCTAATGCCTCGTTCAGTTGCATTCTGTTGTAACTAGATACCTTTACAATTACAACAACCCTCCTGTGTTATTATTGTTATTATTATCATCATTATTATTATTTAGTAGTCGTAATAGTAGTAGTATTAATAATTATTTTGCTGCTTAGAATGAAATTCATCATTACTGTATTTTTCCTGTTGATTAGATTATAAGATTTCCCAACTGAATTGGTGAAATGGGGTCTGAATTGAGAGAAAAACATGAATTATACTTTTCTCTAACTTAACCCCTTCTACCTTCAGATGACCTGGATGACTGAGAACCTTCACAGACATATACTTTAGTCTCACTTAGAAAAGATAATTTGCTTAGAGTTCAAAAAGTGTTGTAACATCGTTGTTGTTGTTGTTGTTGTTGTTGTTGTTTAATTTTGTTCATGTTTATCTGGCAGAGTCAGGAGCCGTTTTCACTTTCGGGAAGAGCAAGTTTGCCGACAACGTTCCCAGTAAATTCTGGCTCAAAAATGACGTCCCATTGAAAATTGCCTGCGGGGACGAGCACACAGCCTTAATAACAGGTGCAGCCCTGTGCTGAGCAGCGCACAAACTTGATTGTCGATTGCACATTTATTTTTCCTCATGACTATAGCTTCGAACCACCTATGGTGTTTCTCTGCAGAAAATGGGAAACTCTTCATGTTTGGTAGCAACAACTGGGGCCAGCTTGGTCTGGGATCCAAAGCGACGGTCAACAAGCCCACTTGTGTCAAAGGTGGGTCTTGAAATAAGTCTTTGTCTTTTACGTTATCTCCCCAAAAGAAGCAAGTGCCGAGTGCTGTCACTGACAGCTGCCTCCAGAGGCCCTTCATTCCCGGTTAAATTGGGCCGTCCCTGACAGGAAACTGTTTCAGGAAAAGGTCCGGAAGGCTGAAATAAATTTAGCTGTAATCTTCTTGATTTGAAGATGTTTTCAAAATGAACACAAGTTGCAGTTTTACTAACAGAGCAACAATCTGAGGGACATGAGAGCTCCTGCAGGGGACACCCAAGAGATTTGATCCCATTGTAATCCCAGTCTGGAGGGCCAATAATCTGCTCTAATCTACAGAGACAGTCGCTCGCTCATTTGAAAGATGCTACACAGCTGAGGAAGGTCCATTTCTGCAATTAAAACGTGTATTTCGGCATGTTGCCATCGCCTTGGGTTTGTTTGTAGTTCGATTTGTCTCAAGTCTTTCTGCTGTCTTTGCAGCTGTGAAATCAGAGAAAATTCACCTGGTGGCCTGTGGAAGGAACCACACCCTCATCAGCACAGGTCACAGTCCCACGAGACCCTTTTTTATTGTATTGCATACCACACAGTTTCATCACTGACTGTGTGTGTGTGTGTGTTTTTTTTTGGTAGCTCAGGGAAAGGTGTTTTCCTCGGGGGGCAACAGCGAGGGGCAGCTAGGCCTCGGGGACTGCGAGGAGAGGACGTCCTTCCACAGGATTCCCGCCCTGGACTCCCAGGGGCCAATCAAAATGCTCGCTGCAGGGTCCAACACCTCTGCCGCTCTCACAGGTGAAGCACTCACACATGTCAGAATAATTCACACGAACTGGGGGCAACGCCAATTTACACTTAAAGTGTCTGCGGTGCATCTGCAACGCGTTTGTGGCTCCGCAGCAGATCGCAGCCATTAAAGTCAGTCTGCATGTTCGCAGCAGGTGCGGCGGGGGTGAGTTTCAGAATTATCCCAGAAGTATGAAATCGAGCTGCGCCGAAAAACAAGTGGCTGTTGTACTTTTCAATGGCAGCAGGTAGAATCGGTCAGGCAGACAGTCAATGATGTGAAAACACGGTGGACCCGGTTGATTTTCATCATAATATACAATGTGCTGCATTTGTTTTTTGTATGTGCTGTATTTTACTGTGAAACGTCACACACTGGTCATGTCGTCCGTCAAACAAGCAGATTTGACTCTAAATCTGAAACTATAATGACCGAAATGCAGATGTACTTTAAATACCTGCATTTTGTATGATACCAGCCAGTTTGGTTTATTGTTTATTCTTTTTTTACACACAGCGATATTTGAAACACAGTTCAGATGGGCGAGATAGTTTTGGTTCACTGTTGTTTCTTTAAATACACGTGAAACTACCCTGGGTTGTCGCGCGGTCTTGCAATCCTGGCGTGAACCGATCCAGCCGCCACGCAGGACGCCGCTGCTCGGAAATGCGTTTGGTTTGAGAGGGTTCGGAGCAGGTTTCCAAGCGCTGACTGCGCCACAGCACACATGCACCGCAGACGCTTTCAGCCTTCACACACACGTTAACTTAGAGTAATTCCATTTAAATGTCCATTGTGTAATATTTGGCTTGAAAGATGCTGCAATCTAGAATGTAACCACTTGATGTTGCTGTTTCTTCTCTTCTTTGAAATCTCACAATGATCAATAACTGTCTTGCGACAGAGAGCGGCAGGCTGTTCATGTGGGGCGACAACGCAGAGGGCCAGATCGGCCTGGGGAAGGAGAGCCACGCCTCCACGCCGCAGGAGGTGACGGTGGGCCGGCCGGTGGGCTGGGTCTCCTGCGGCTACTACCACTCGGCCCTGGTGACGGTGGATGGCGCCCTGTACACCTTCGGCGAGAGCGACAGCGGCAAGCTGGGCCTCGGCACCGACCAGCTGCCCCGACACCGAGTCCCCCAGCTGGTGAAGAGCATCAAGGAGCCGGTGGTGAAGGTGGCCTGCGGCGGCGGCCACACGGTGGCGCTCACGGGTTAGTCCATCTCACATTTCTTAAATCCTAACAGTTTGTCTGAAAGGAAAATTAAAAAATAAGGTTTTTTGTTGATGTTTTTTTTTTTGCATTTTTTCTACAAATGTGTTGCTTATCGCTCGCTGCCCCTCCAGAGGACGACGTCTTCACCTTCGGCCTCGGCCAGTTTGGCCAGCTCGGCCACGGCACCTTCATCTTCGAGTCGCGCCTGCCCCGTCCGGTGGAGCACTTCAGGAGGGGGCGCGTCCGCCAGGTCTCCTGCGGCGAGAACCACACGGCCGTGGTCACAGGTAAACGGCGCCCCCTTGCCTGCCGACCCTCTGAGTTTTGAAGAGGTCGCCGCTGAGCTCTGGACTCTCTAATCTGCGATCTGTGCGTGCAGACGGCGGCCTGCTGTACACCTTTGGGGACGGCCGCAACGGAAAACTGGCCCTCGGGGAGGAGAACTTCACCAACCAGTTTAAACCCACCTTGTGTCCGCGCTTCCTCAACTACAGCATCCAGGCGGTGGGTCTTCAGTTTTTGTATTGGTTTTACCCTTGCCTAAATCTTACAGTCAAATACTGAGACCACATGTAACACTGATATTTGTTTCTTTTTCACTCAAGTTTTTTTATTGAGAATTTTTCTTCATGTAGTCGCAAAATCCTAACTGATAGAAGACAAATGCACATAGAAGAAAAACAAGAAAAAGAAATGAAAATGACAAAATTACAAACATATGAGTCTAGTCCAAATCCATCCATCCATTTTAGATACCCACTTTTTCCTGAGCTCTGGGTCACAGGGGTCTGCTGGAGCCTCTCCCAGGCAGGGTGACGAGCTCTGGGTCACAGGGGTCTGCTGGAGCCTCTCCCAGGCAGGGTGACAGCCTGGACAAGTCGCCAGTTTATCTCAGGGCCTCATGGAGACACACAACCATTGTCAACTGCCTCCAAGAAATAGAGATATGGATGACCTAACCTGACCACTAACCTACTCAAATTTAACAGCAAGAAAACAGAGCTCATGGTTGTGGGTCCGAAGGCGCAGCTTCAGAAGGTTGGGGATTTTTTTCCTCCAAGTGGATGGTTGTTCCATCTCTCCATCCCCTGAGGTTCGCAACCTGGCCACCATCCTGGACTCTACCCTCTCATATCAGTCCCACATCAAATCCGTTACCTGGCTGCCTTTTTCCACCTTAAAAACATCTGCAGGCTCCGGCCGTCAATTTCCGAACTAGTTGCTGAGACCCTCATCCACGCTTTCATTTCCTCCCGCCTGGATTACTGCAACTCTCTCCTGTTCGGGCTACCCAACAAAGATAGACTGCAGTATATTCAAAACTCTGCTGCTGGAGTGCTCACCCGCACCAGAGGCTGGCAGCACATCACCCCTACCCTCAAATGTCTCCACTACAAACTTCTCCTCCTCAGCTATAAAGCTCTCCATGCCCTGGCCCCACAGTACCTGTCTGCCCCCCTCAAGGGTCACTCCCAACCCCGAACCTGAGATCGTCTCATTCGGGGCTACTCATCATCCCTCCCAGCAACAAGCGGACTCTTGGTGACGGAGCCTTCAGTGTGGCAGCCCCTGTCCTCTGGAGCTCTCTCCCCTCTGCTATTCGCCTGCTGCCAACACTGGACTCTTTCAAGTCCACACTGAAGAGACATTCTGGCTTTTGAATGTTAATATGAGTTCCAACAGTTCCCAATCCTCACATGCATGTTTTTGGACTGTGGGAGGAAGCTGGAGAACCCAGAGAGAACCCACACGCAAACTTCACACAGAAAGGTCCCAGGCCCGGAATCAAACCCATGACCTTCTTGCTGTGGCAAGGCGGCAGCACTAACCATGATATGCACGTCATGATATTCACATTTTTAATATATATATCGTTGCAGGCTACGTGCGGCGGCTGCCACATGGTGGTGCTGGCTCGGCCGAGGGACGAGGGCGCCGGCGAGGTGACGCTGGAGGAGGCCGACGTGACGGAGGACCGGCTGGAGAAGCCCTACGTGGAGCTGCTGGGGGACATAGGTGACTCGGCCACCCTGCGGAAGAGCCTCTCGGCCCGGGTGCGCCGCAGGGAGCGGGTGGGTGGACCTCGCCGACCGTGTAACTGTAACGCATTAGCAGGAAGCTGCTTATCCCGCGGCTTCTCCCTCCCTGCAGGAGAGATCCCCGGAGCAGTTCGGCACCATGTTCAGCACGCTAAGCACCACCGCCAGCGGATTCCTGCGCCCGCCACTACTGCCACCCGCCGAGCTGAACCACAGAAAGGTGCTGAACGGCATGCACCGACATCAGCAGGGTACCGAGCTCCACTTTCTCCCCCTCCCTACCTTCCCCAGCATCACTCTTAGCATCACTCAGCACTTCAGGGATTCTCATTGTGTTTCCCACTTAATCCGACTCAGTTCGTGCTCTGGTTTTCTGCCTTAAAGGTCAAGCGTGTAATATTTGGCGATTTTGAAGAAGAAACAGTGACAACAAGTGGTTACAGTTTAGATTGCAATGTCTTAACTCGTCCACCTTCTTCTTCGTTGATTTATTGAGGACGCGAGCAGTTGCTCTAAATACGATACACCTTGATTGTCCACACCGGGCTTCCTTAGAAATGTGGCGGTGCACGATGGCAGCTAACTAGGAGAAAGATTCTTACATACAAATAAGAACCGTTCTTTGGGTATAAAAAACAATTACTTTTATTATACTGTGACGATACACTTTTATTAATGAATTTATGTGGCAGTATTTTAAGCTTTTGCCAATATTAAAACAATCATAAATCAAGCCAAATATTACACACTGGACCTTTAAGTTAAACAAAGAGGAGACCTTTGCTGGTCTGAGAGATGCACACCGCCGTCGTATTTATTTCCTGCTTCTTCTGCTCCGTCAGAGCCGACAGGCGGCGAGACAGACGGTGTGGTGGAAAGCCTGACGGACGCCGACAGCGTCAAAGGTCTCGGAGACACCACGGACCTCCTCAACATGGTGAGCGGCCACCTCTTGAGTTTTGTGTTGTGTCTTGACGTGCGATGAGAAAGAAGGTGAAGATTTTGCTTCTCTTTTTTTTTTTTTTTAACCTTTTTGTTCTTCTCTTTTTCTGACAGACTCACGTCATGAAGCTGGACCCCATGGACAAATCGCTCACTCTGTCCCCAATGCACAAGGTAAGTACTGTGATTTTAAGCCCAGAACATTTCCTCCCTGTTGTTAAACAAATCCTGAAGCTCCTGCGCCACCACAAAGTCCTGAAGACGATCAGTCGCTTTCAGTCAGGGAATTATTGCTCTTATTTCTTTCTTTATACTCATCATCTGCACACCTTGCTCGCTCCCTAATGCATGCCTTCTTTTTCTATCCTGTCTCTGCTGTCTGGTGCCGGGGTGGGATGTAGCGGAAGGGTAAGCACGGTAAGGCCACTAGGAGGCAGAAAGAGAACCAACAAACGGGTAAAAAGCTCCCGAAGCGGAGCAGCTTGTCGTCGGCGTCCAGCCTCAGCCACTCGCTGTCTCCCGGCCGGGCGCTGCCCACCGAGCGCCTGAGGGGTCCCGGGGGGCCCCGCCCACTGGCCCCGAGAGGAGGAGCCAGACGGGCAGACAAAGAGAACGCGAGCCTGGCTGTGGAGGAGCCGCAGCGGAGGAGCGGAGCTCCCAGCGTGCAGAATGTGAGGATGGAGGCCTCCAGGCGGCAGCTCAGGCCGGCAGTCGGCAGGAGTCACGTGATGGAGGCGGGCAGGAAGTCGACCGCCACAAGCCCCACCCCCACACCTGCGCCACCAAAAGCGAAACCCAAGTCTGTCGCCGTCAGGAGCAAACCCATGGTTGTACAAAGCAGAGGCTCGTTGGTGGGCTCGCCGGGGTCAAAGGTCAGCCTGGCCGACTCACCGGGGTCTCGCCCGAGCCGCACGTTGACAGAGAGCAAAGACTCCTCGAAAAAATCCAAAGACGAGAGGAACAAAAGGGAGGCGGACTCAGCCAAGGAGTCCAAACTTTCAAGAGGAGACAAGAAGGAGGCATCGAAGGGGAAGCTGCTGGCTGGAGCAGCGGCTCTGGCGGCGGGCTCGCTGCTGGTGCACCAGGTGATGTCCAGCTCGGCTGCTTCGTCCCTGGCCGATGACGCCAGCGGCGCCGTCAAATCATGGAGCAAGGAGCCTGAGTCGCACGTCGCCGACTTCAGCAACAAGTCGCCCGTCAGCATCAGCATCACGCCGGCGGCCGAGAGCGAGGCGACCCGGGACGAGAGGGGCGCCAGTGGGCGGGACAAGGAAGAAGAGCAGGAGGAAGAGGAGGACGAGCAGAGAACGAGCGCCGACGTGAGCGAGGAAGAGGAAGAAGAGCGGGATGTTAGTCAAGAGAGTGTGGAGAAAGCAACAGAGGAGGAAGAGGAGGAGGAGGAGGAGGAGGAGGAGGAGGAGGAGAGCGATGAAGAGAGTGACACTCTTCAGCCAGAAAATGAGTCAGAAGCTGGAGTTAGGAAGGGGGAGGAGGAAGAGGAGGAGGAAGGGGAAGAAGAAGTGAGGAGGATGTCGGCGAGTACAAGTGAAGCTGAGACCGAGGAGAGAGAGAGCAAAGGAAGTGAGGAAGAGGAGGGAGGGGAGGAAGGGTCCGTTCAGGAGACAGAGGGCACAGGGCAAGAGTCAGAAGACGAAGAGGCAGAAGGGGGGGAGGAGGAGGAGGAGGAGGAGGAGGAGGATGGGAGTGTAAAGAGTAGGAGCGAGGAAGAGGAGGGGGAGAGTGGGTCTTCAAAGTCCTCGCAGGAGGAAGAGGAGAGCGACGCACAGAGTGAGACAGAGGGAGGAGAGGAAGAGGAGAGTAGTGTTGAGGAGGAGGAGGAGGAGGAGAGCAGTTACGAAGAGGCCGAAAGCAAAGAGGAGGATGAAGAAGAAGGAGATGAGGAGGAGAGTGAAAGTGAAGAGAGTGAGGAGGAAAGCAAAGATGAAGAGCAGGAGGAGGAGGAAGAGGCGGAGGATGATGATGATGACTCTAAAGATGAAGAGGAGGAGGAAGAGGCGGAGGAAGATGATGATGACTCTAAAGATGAAGAGGAGGAGGAAGTAGAGACTGAAGATGAAGAGGAAGAGGAAGAAGAGGAGGAGGAAGAGGAAGAAGAGGAGGAACAGGAAGAAGAGGAGGAAGAGGAAGAAGAGGAGGAAGAGGAAGAAGAGGAGGAGGAAGAGGAAGAAGAGGAGAAAGGAGATGTAAGCGAAGAGGAGCAGGAAGAAGAGGAGGAAGAGGAAGAAGAGGAGAAGGGAGATGAAAGCGAAGAGGAGGAGGAAGAAGAAGAGGAGGAAGAGGATGAAGAGGGGGAGAAGGAGGAAGAGGAGGAGGAGGAGGAAGATGTGAAGAAGAAAAAGTCTTCCCAGAAACAGAGTAAATCCGGGGGTCACCCCAGGTCAGGGACCAAAGGTCAGGCAGCGGAGGAGCCTGAGGAATTCTGGGATGACGTGTTGCCGCAGTACCTCAACCTGAAATAACACTGAGTGACACAACAAGTCTGTCAGTGTTTCTCCTTTCCTGCTCGTCGGGTTTTTACCTCAATTGTAAAACAAGAGTGACTCTTTGCAGTGCCTTTCTGCTCACATTTTCATTTTTTTTTTTAAATTCACAATTTCATCATGTTTCTGTGTCTTCAACCTGCTTCTTCTTATCTCACTGTCTTATTTACAAAGATTTTATTTCCTTCTTCTTACCCTGTTATTGACAAAGGGTGTGCTTTGTTGGTTTATTTACTTCACGCTAAAGCATTGGGCCTTTATAACAATGCTTTGTCTTTCTTTGTAATCCTATCTGTTGTTATATTATTTTCCTAAATGATGTAAACCACCCAACATCATTTTCTATGTCCTAACAACTGACACACGATCCAATAAAGCGGCAGATGTAACAACCTCCCCCTCTCTCAGTCGGTCATGTGACTGAACTACTGAAGGAGACTTTTTTTGATGATTTGCTCCGTCAAGCTTCTGATCTTTACGTTCCGGCTGCCGCAACACGAGACACTCCAGTTCTCACTTCCAGCCACGTTGAGCGTTTGATTGGCCGCTTCCTCCATCAGGTGGGGTGTTTTTTTTTGTTGTTTTTGTCGTCTTCCCCAAGTCTGGTGTCCCACCTGTTAGCGGCTTCCCATCAACCCCTGCTCGAGCCTCTTCCCCACCTCCTGATAGTGTTCTCACCTTTTCTGCCCCCTGTTGCCCAGTGATTAGATTTGCAACTAGAGTTTGACCTTCCAGTTTTCCCACTCCCATCGTGTCCTTGAACTCTCTTTTCCCAGGATCCCACCAAAGGGTTGGTGCCGAAGCTGTCCAAACCGGAAGAAAAGAGGGACGGTGACGGAGAAGAAGTGGAGGACAGCGACAACGACGACGATGATGATGATGATGACGACGAAGAGGAGGAAGATTCCGATGAAGACGGGGAAGAGGAAAAGGAGGAGGAGGAAGAGGAGAAGGAGGAGGAGGAGGAGGAGAAGGACACATCCACGGAGGGACCCTCCTCCAGTCAGGACGACTCCGTGGAGAAACCTTCGGAGGAAACTCCCAGTTCCGTCAGTGTGACCTTTTTGTTCAAATGTTGTCAATTCCCGCCGCCGGGTGGCGCTGACGTTAAGCAATGTGATCTCCCCAAAAGGCCGATGAGCCGGAAAAGGAGGCGGACGGACAGCAGCAGGATGCCAAAGGTCAGTGAGAAGCAATTGAATTGAATTGAATTGAATTCCTTTGTTGTCATTATACAATTCCAACAAACTTTAAAAGTGCCCTCCTTCAGTGCATGCAGTAAATTAAATTGATAAGCAATAAATACTACTAGAACATAACTAATCTAACAAAATGCGATGGTTGATTTCTGACAAAATAAAAAATGATTTCTCATCAACAGCCACTGAAATCACTGACCATCCAGAGGGAACTCCAGGGGAAAGAAGGAGGAAGAGGAGAAGGAGGAGGGCCACTGCAAACCAGCCAATGAGACGGCAGACAGCAGCTCCAAAAGCCAATCAGGCTCCAACAAAAAGGTAGAAGAAGAAGAAGGACAGCTGAAGACCAAGACTTGTCCCGCTGGTTCTCACGTCTGCCCCCTACGTCTCCTCAGCTCTCGCTCTTCAGGCGCTTCTCCAGGTCCAAGCAGTCCGCCAACCGGGACCACACCCCCACCGCCGAGCTCGCCGCCAAGGGGGAACCGCCGTTCATCGGCGCCGAGGGAACAGCCCGCTCCCAGGCACCCGACGGAGGTGTGGCTCCGCCCCCTGGAGCCAGGGGCCCTCACTCTGGGGCCTGCACCCTTCTGTGATCCCCACTAGTCTTCCACGACTCCCAGCAATCAGACCAAAGAGTGAGACGGTTCCTTGCACGCCGCCCTCTGTAGGTTTTACCGAACCAGCCTGTTTTTGCATAACCCACAAAGGCATAAATGCTTAGAAAAATTACGGGCGTGCCTGAAAACTGTGACCTTTTTTTTTTTTTTTTTTTTAAATACAAGCTGCAGTGTTGCAGTTTTATAACGGAACCACTTCTTCTTTAACCACTGTATTTGTACAAGTGACCTACAGCCACACCCGGTCTTCCTCCTCAACCAGTCACACCAGTGGTGTGTGGTGGCAGGTCTGTCTGTGGCACATTTTTTTTAGCAGCTGAGTGTGAAACCCATTAATGTTTTTATCTGTGTGTGAACGTGTGTGTTTTTTCCAGACTGTGAGGATGTTAAAAAAAAGAAGTCTTATTTATTATGTGACATCGAGCACATTTGCACTTTGGGTGTGACCTGTAAGCATTTCAAGTATATGTGAATGTTTTCTACGCTGACACGATAATCTTATTTATCCAATTCAATTGTTTTGTAATCATCTGACTTTTATGGTACCAATAAAGCATTTTGGTATAAATATGTTATCTTCATACGACAGTACCTATTTTTGATAGTTTATTTTTTTTTAACTTCAGTATAGTTTTCACATCCCGAATTTACCAAAGCTTAATACATTTTATCTGGTCTTACAATCCTGTTTAAATTGGAAATATAAAGTAAACCTTCAGTTATTGATAATCGGTGAATATAATAAAGAATTGTCGTTTTGGACCAGTACAATAAATAATTTTGCTATTAGTTATTGCCGTTTTAATTAGACGTTGCCTCGGTTATGCGCTGTTTCTGCCAGCAGGTGTCATCAGTTAGCCACTCCTCCGTTTCTCCTGGGGTGACGTCACTCTTCGTCATCGGTCCGTCGCCTCTGCTGTTGGCATCTCGCAGGAAGTACCGTCCACGGCAGCCCCCGCTTACTGTTTTCCCAACAGCCCGCTTTTATATCCTTGAAAAAGAGAATAAGAAACATTTCCCAACGTCTCGGACAAAAGATTTAACACAGGAATGGAAGAATATCACAACAACAACAACGAGGTTTGCTCTCACCGTCGCTTTTGCTCTTGACGTTAGCGAGTGCAAAGCTGGCGAGTTAGCCTAGCGCCGCTAGACACTCCTAGCATCAGCACTGAACGGGATGTTTATTGCTATCTGCTTATTTTGTTGAGTAAAATGATCATGACATTTTCGCCATTTTATTTGTTGTTTCTTTTTCTATCTGTCAGTGTAAAGTTAAAAGCTACAGTACCAGTCAAGAGTTTGGACACACCCTGTGAATTTCATCTTTCTTCTTTCATTCTCATGACTGTTGACATTGCAGTTTCTCACTGGTGACATCAAAACTTCGTATGAACACACATGGAATCATGTAGGAAACAATAAAAGTGTAAAATAACTCAAACGCGTTTTATATTTAAATTCTTCATTATTGCCATCTTTCACAAAAGCATATTTAGAGTTATTTAACGCGTTTTTCCTTGCTGTTCATCTTGCTCAAATTTTTGATGTATTCAGTATGCATCTACTGTACAATGTAGAAAGTACTACAGATAAAGAAAACACATTGCGTTAGATAGTGTGTCTAAACTTTTGACTTGTAGTGTATATTCTGACTGGGTTGAATGTCAATTGATTCGATGCTTTGGCGATTTTCGCAGCCCTACATCAGTTTAATTGACCCGGTAAAAGATTCATGAGGTTTTTTTTTATTTTTAACAATAGAAATGACAGTTTAAAAAAGTCTACGTCTGAAAACCTATCTCTGCTTCCCTTCTGCCAGGGCTCCTTTAACTCCGATGAAGCTGAGGGCATCGTTAAGGAGGTAACTTGGTTGACTTTTTAAAAGTGAACACTTGTGAGAATTTTTCCATGAAACAAAACACACAAACAAAAAAAAGACTTGGTTCTTATCTACCGGCGCCACTTTGGTGCAGAACTCTGTGGTCTTGTTTTTTCTCACTTCCTCGGGGCGTAAAACAGCACCCAGTGACTCCCACATGACTGTGTGTGTGTTGTTGTTTCTTGTGTTTTCTTGAATGTCTCAGTGCATCGAGAGCGTTGTCGGGAGTGATGACTACAGCCAGGCTCTGGTCAACAAGTGGACGGCCAGCATCGTGGAGCGCTGCCTCACGCAGCTGGTCAAGCAGCAGAAAACCTACAAATACATCGGTAGCTTTCAGCGACGCATCCCCCTCCTCCACGTTTGCATCCTACAGTGAAGCAAAATACAATCCAAACTTCGAGTTTTTAATGAGTTTTTTTC
Source organism: Thamnaconus septentrionalis (assembly GCA_009823395.1). NCBI lineage: Eukaryota > Metazoa > Chordata > Actinopteri > Tetraodontiformes > Monacanthidae > Thamnaconus > Thamnaconus septentrionalis. The sequence goes on along the minus strand of CM020501.1, from coordinate 3,195,439 downwards.
CCTCCTGCAGTGACCTGCGCTGTGATGCAGAAAACCGGAGCGGGCCTTCACACAGCAAACTCCTGCTTCTGGGACACCACGATGGATGGTAAAGAGGAATGTTTTCTATATATATATAAAAAAAAAAATCTAAAGACTCAACCAGATCGAACTCTTAACTCTGTGGCACAACTGGACTTAAGAGATTTCAAGTCTAAATATGAGCAGATATAGCTTGTCGAGAAAAAGCCACTGCCAGAGTTTAGCTGTGACAGGAAGCAGGAAGAGCTGTCAGCGTGGACAACATTTCCCCCATTTTAAAGAAGAGGAGAGAACTAACGGTACCAAAGACCTTTAACTGCCGACGAGCTTTGGACACGCTTTAGTTTAACTCCGCCCAGCATTCCGCGTCAGGCGTCGCTCCAAACGATAAGAAGCCTCGTACCGTCCCCCAAGCTACCACCACTGCTAGTCAAGACATTTGATTGATCAGCTTTTGAATGAGACAGACAGAAGGTTCGTCTCCCAGGAACACTTGAGCACATTCTTTGTTTTGTTTTGTTCTGTTCCGACATTGTCATTTGTGTAATCAGCTGGCTTCCACTTCCTGTTTGTCTCTGCAGGAAGCTGCACAGTGAGATGGGAGAACCGCACCATGTATTGTGTGGTCAGTGTGTTTGCAGTTGCCGTTTAATAATAGACACACACACACACACACACACACCCATTACACACCTTTACACACCCTTACATACCTGCGCCTGAACACCAGTGACCAAAGACAGGGATGCAGAGCGCACCAGCAGACAGCAGGGGGCGACCAAGTGCCATCCAATCCACGCGGTTTCCAGGCTTCCTGTGCATGAAGACGCCGTCACCGTGATGCATTTATCGTGTCGTGTCACATCAGTGCTTTTAATGGTTTCATATTTAGAATTATTTATCTCCTGCCTGAGGCCTGGAAGCATGTATCAGCAACCGAAGAAACAATTGTACTCCTCTGTGTTTAACGAAAGTCCCGTCTGAGAAGAATTGGATATTTATACTGAAAATGGGGAAATAAAGGTTGAAGAATTCATGAGCGTTTATGAACTTTTGGTCTTTTTGTCTTTTTATTGTCCATAATAATAGTAATTGGTGTCTTTTCAAATTACAACAACATACTGCTTTTAATTGAGCAGTATGTTGTGTTCTTGTGAAAAACACAGTAAAACATCCATGGTCAGTGCCAGATATGTTATATGTTTCTGTGAAAGATGTTATTCTGAAGTGACCTCTACATGATGGAACAGGCTGAATTGAACTGGCTGAAGGCCTTTTGGCTGCTTCCTTTTGCAGAAGGACACTTCTGTGTGTGTTTGCGTGGGTAGGGAGATGTTTCCTGGTAGTAAACCTCGTGCTGTTCTGACGTGTTTCTCTTTTGTAATTTATACTGGGAAAAAACATGTCTCCTGCAAAGATGTTATTTAATATGCTTGTCTCAACCCTGTGTAATCCCCCCCCAAAAAATGTTTTTTGTCCATTTCTTTTTATTTATTACCTAACAGAAAACCATGACAAATGAAGGCAAAGGGCTTTTTTGTTCACATATCAGAATGAGACGTCTGTTTCTCAGACAGACATGCAAAGCTAGTAAACATTATATCACTTTATAAAAAAAAGATATAGCAATAACAATTATAGCAATAGCAATCTGCACAAATTTCCTCATCCGTTCATCACTTATAATCTGAATACTTGTAAAGCTGTGTTTCAAATGGCTCACGAAGGCACCCAAGGACAGAGGTGGGTTGTTTCAAAGCTGCTGTTTGCTCTCTGACGGAAATGTTAGACACCACCACCATCAGTTCACTTTGACAGCGTCCCCGAGTCTAGCAGTAGAAAAACATAGGCAGAATCATTTTTACAGCAGTGGTTTTACCGCCTGATGCAACAGGAAAATAAAAGCAGAAGGAACCTGTTGTGGGTATTCCCTTGCTACTTTTGAGCAACAACGACCTTTCTTTGCACAAACATCAGTGGCCAGTGGCGGGAAGAGGTGGGCGGCAGGTCAGCACGGGGTTAAATGTCAATCCCACTGGCCCTCCGTGGGTCTTCCCTGCGTTGCCTCAGTGGTTCTAGAAGTTCTCCTTGTTGAAGATGAACTTGACGTCGGCCTCGGAGTGGGACAGACACTGTTTCTGCAGAGACTTGCCCAGCTGGGGGGGGCCGCACAGGAACACCCCAACCTTGGTCCTGAGTCAGGAGGACGAGTCAATGAAAACGCTCCCAGCTTCTGATTTATTTTTTATGGCATCAATTCACATGTCATGCAAGATGAAACCACCCCCAATTCATGATGTGCTTGGATTCTACTTCTACTTCTAATTCTACTTTTTCCGTCCACTGAATGGTGTTAATAGGTTGCTATCAAAGCTTTTACTGTTGCAAGAAAAAAAAAGAAAAACATACAGGTGAATGTTAATGTGCTACTCTCGTAGACCTAACAGATGTAGCTTTAGTTTTCTACTGCACTGCCCGCGAAAATGAAATAGACAAACAGAAGAACCTTTTGTGAATGTTTTTCCTGCAAACATTTTTTTCAATTTTTTTTTATTTAGTTCCTGGATTATTTTTTTCCATGAATAGCCACTGTGTTTGTCTTAGTGGTTATGTTTTTATAGCAGCAGCCATACTAGACATTTTAAAATACTTAATTTTCTTAATTGTGTCTTTCTTGTCAACACGACATCAGTTGACTTCTTTAATCTTGGCCTGAACATCTGGCGGCGGTAAGAAGAATGCGTTTCTCTGCTTGTGCGTGTGTGTGAGAGAGAGATAATGTGACAGCTAATGGACTCACCCCGGGTGCTTTGATGTGATATTGGTGAACTCGTTGTCCCAGTTGGGTTTCCCATAAAGAGTCTTCTGTTTGAGGCCTGTGATTGGATCGTTTTCTGCCTCGTGATGAACTCGGAAGTGAGCTGCCTGCCAGCGCAAACAAACAAATAAACAAGCCATAGCAACAATTTTCACACACCTTTTTACAATGTTGTTTATTCTCCTTGGGAAACAGGCGATTTGCTTCGTACGCCGGTCATTCGAGATGTTTTGATCCTTGGCAGGGCATTTTACCTCAGTCTCCTTCCAACGGGTGAGGTAGATGTTGTAGCTGAGGAAGTCGATCACGTTCCTCTCGGCCATTTGGGCCTCCAGAGATTGCAGCAGGTCTGCGAACCACTCGAAGGCCTCTGTCTCCGGGCAGAGCCAGTAGAAGTAGATCTGAACAGGGGGGAAATAGATGCGGAAGTGATGCTAATCATCAGCTCCAAATCCAACTAAAAAAAACCCATCAAGTGTGAGGAAGTCTGAGAAATATCAAGGTAAAAATTATCTTGGGAAACCGGTGAGAGTTTGACTGACCAATCAGAGTCATTTGTGGACAAAGAGGTGGGAGCTAGTAGAAGGATTTAGTTGAGGAATGACAGGATCTTTGTCAGAATATGTTGAAGATTAGGAAAAATGCTAATTAAAGACCCTTTTCTGAAATGATCATCTACCTTTTTGGTGAAAACATCCTGGTTATTCTGGATGCGCTTGTACCACACCGACTTCAGGATGGAGGCAAAAGGCGTCACGCCGATGCCGGCGCCCACCAGCATCACCACCTCGTAGCGAAACACGTCCTCGCTGGCTGTTCCAAACGGGCCGTCAATGGCTAACCTGGGGACAAGAAAAGTTTTTTGTTTCCTAAACGCTTCCATCGGCCTGTCCCCAAACCGAATCTAGCGAAATGAATTAAACAGACGTTCTAAACGTTCCATTTTGCATGCAAGACTGAGCAAGGCCCGAAGCGCCTTTGGAAATGTGTTGTTTTGACTCCCAACTCCTCGGAATGTCTTTTGAAAAATATATCAACGTTATACCCGTTTGAAGGCTCGGTTGTGTCTGCCCGAAACGCTGAAAGCCTCGCTCACTCTTTTTCAAATAAGAGAAAAAGAGCGAAAGCCTCGGCCCTCCCAGCAGGTCTTCAGTGAAGAACCAGTGATATTGCTCAGCCCCCGCAGTTTTTCTCTGCTCCTTACAATAGATTACGCTCCAGGCTCTTTAGTGTGAGCTCCTGTTGCCTAGCAGAGCTGTAATCAAATGTAATCAGGAACCATCTCAGGCACAGTCGCGCTCCTTTTGTTGCTTATCAACCCCCCCCGCTAACATACTTGGGCAGCTTCCAGGCCTCCTGTGTCTCATTCTTGTCCCCGCCACAGGCCTCGTACAGCGCCTGCGTCCAGTCGCCGACGATGCGGATGTGCGCGCTGAAGTAGTCTTCCTCGGGTGCTGAGGTTAGGGTGAAGGGGTGCCACTCCAGTCGGGAGACGGACGGGCACTGGATGAAGACATACTGGCCCACCTCCATGTGGAAGCCCTTCCTCTTCATTTGCAGCTCCAGGGTCTTGGACGGGTGCATCACCACCTGAGCAACACATACAGGTGTGACAAGCTAAAGCTTAAGAAGCTGATCCGCTTCTATCAACTAGCCAATACACTTCAAGGTATTTTTAGAGGCAGTGCTTTCCAAGAAATTCCTAATAAAGCTCTTTTGGTGTGTGTGATAATATTAGAGGATCCTGTGACTGGAAAAAACAAATCTCTGTTATAAGCTCTTTGATGCTGCTTCTACTTTGGGACTCCGGTCATCACCAGACTGCTTCTTCCTGCTGGACAGACAACAACAAGTACATGCCTTTGGTTTTAGCACTTACGGACCTTGGTGATGACCACTTTCTGGTGTGATCGATAGATGCGGACCAGCCTCTCGCACAAATAGAGGAACATGGGGCCCACCACCCACTTCCAGGTCTTGGGGGAAGAAGAGACAACATCAGGCAAACTGTTAACCCTTAACTAGGCAGAACCCAGTGAACCCTTTGAACTGTCAGCGGTGTTAGCAGTAGAAAATTGCAGTTCACCATTGGTGGGTTTCCAGCGAACACTGGCACAGAGCAGTTGGTGCCGGGCACGCCCCAGTCCTCAAACTGGTTGGCACAAACCGAGGGAGGGTCATTCTCCAGGCTCGTGGGTGTTTGCCCTCGCACAATCCGTCTGTGGGGAAAAAACAAAACGTCGGGCGAGGAGCTTGTCGGTGAACCTGAGAACCGGGACCCCACAGGACACTCACCCGAAGCCGTGGAAGACCAGGCCGATGAAGAAGATGATGAAGAGGTGATGAGTGTACCAGAAGACCTCAAAGTAGGACCTGCGGATCACCTCCATGGACGAGGTGATGATGAGGATGAGGGCCAGCGTGATGGCCACGCCCGTGAGTCCAGCGATGGTGGTGAACATGGTGATTGTTGGGTTCTGCAATCACAGACCAGACCACCGTCACTAACAAGGCTTGGTACCAATACATTTGTAGCAGTGAACGAAATAACCCGATCCTATCAAATATAGATATTTTGGTGCCAAATTCCAATATATCCAAGAAAGTAAATCTTATCATCTCAATAATCATTTGACATACCGGTCTAGTGGCTGGCGATTTGTTGTCACATTATGGAGACGTGTTTTTAAACTGTATCAAAACAAATATCATTCTGGAACTAAACCAAGGTATTGAAATTGGCATTGTATCAAAAGATTTTTTAACGGTACCCTATGGGCTGAAATATGTGCCACCAGAAACTGAATTTGAATAATTTATATTTGAATTTGAATAGCTAACACGAATAATTGAACCGGAACACCGGTCCATCAACGTAAGTGTACAAAAGTAAGTGCTGATTGGCAGAAGAGGTGTCCTGTGTATCTGAGCTCGATTGCTCTTCCCCTTCATCCTCCAAGCACCCGGATGTCTGTCACAGTAAATTGAAACTGAATTTTGAGAACTGAACTTGAATTGTGAGAACTGAATGTGAAGATGTCTAGACAGTTGGATTTTCAGTGACAATCAATTTCTTATTGAATTTCAATTTCAAATTTAACTATTCAAATACAGTTTTTCAATGCAATGATTCAAATTTAACAATACAATTTCAAATGATGTGATTCAAATTCAAAATTTTAATTCAATTATTCGCATTTAGCTATTCAAATTCAAATATAAATGATTCAAACAACCCAACTCCCTATATTGCTTTTCAACTACTTTGTCGCTGTCAACATATGAAAACCCAGCTGAAACCTGAACGAAGTATCCTCAAAGAGGACGTTTGTCAAATAAGGTTGCACAGGAAGTGAGTCAGATGATGTAAGACCTCAACAAAACGGGGGATTTCACAGATTTGCACAAGGTTGGGAGGCTGAAGAGGAGAAACAGTGAGAAGGCGGCTGCTCACCGTCTCGTTGCTCCTGATGGGGTTCAGGAAGGAGGCATTATCCCCACTGCCGATCTGCGACAGGACAAAGGGCAACAGGCTGCTGTTGCGGTTCAGCTGGGCATCCATGAAGTACTCAAAGTTGAACAGGTGTGCCACTATATGCACAGCTGGAGGAGGAGAGAGGAGCAGAGATTTGTTTGGGCAAAAGGTCAGATATAAACACATAGAAAAGGTTCTGGCTGTCCCCCACCTGTGTGGAAGGCAATCATGTAGGCCACTAGCTTGTGAAAGGTGATGTTCCGGTCCAACTGGCGAGCTGCTGTGCGGCTGCAGCACTGGGGGAAAAAAATGTCTTAAATAACATGTACAAGGAGGATGCTGTGCTTGTGTAAAGTTTGCCATGGATATACCTGGATGGTTCCCCGCAGGAACGACAGGAGGTTGCGGCACACGGGCAGCAGGATGAGCATGCAGTTGAAGTTGAGGCAGGCGGCGGGAGCTCTGGCCCAGGACAGAGCATGCTGGACACAAAGATGGCAGGCCAAAGTCAGCAAAAACAAGGTGTGAGGATCGGCTCAAAGCCCACAATAACAACAAAAACTGGAATTTTGCAAGAATTCCACCACTGCATCAGTTACGAGTGGCCTCACAGGAAGCGGCAGCAGATGATTTCCACCATCACAATGTGTAATGATGAGAGGTCCGAATCATCCTCTGCTCGCTGGGCGGTTCATCACCATTAGGCTGATGCCTTCACATGAAATTCGTAGGCCGCTACTCCCACGGAAGGCCATTGACCCAAAAGTCACTTAAGAATAACGCGTGAGACGATATTCATTGCCATCCGTCCTCAGCCCAAACAGGGAAATGACTCATCTTGCTGTACTAAAACTGAATTGAATTTAGATATGAAAATTGAAAGTGTAGGCGGTGGTGGGGATGGGGAGGGTGGCTGGTTTTCACTTCTGCTTTCTGGCACTCGGTCTTAGGGCTGTTTGTGCATCAGGACGGCAGCTGCGACTGCCAGATCAAACCATTACAACCCGTCAGCCAACCCACTTCCTGTTATCGCTTAACACGTCCAACCCTGAATCCAGAGAGTAGATACATCCTGAAAAGCTTCTGTTAACCCTTCCGCATATAAGCGGATCAATCGACAAACCCTTTTTTTCGGAAGAGGAGATGGAGGCGGTGGTGCAGCCGGGTTTGATTAGAGCCAGGCAAGATTTTCACAACTCAAAGAAGCAAAGCCAAGACTCACTACCGGCTTTGGATGCATTTGAGTTAGACTCGACCCACCATCCGGGTCGCCAACATTTGAGAAATTTCTCTCAGAACTTTGAATGTGACATGTGGCTTGTTTAATGTTTTGAATTGAATTGAATTGAATTGAATTGAATTGAATTTTATTTTTGTTTACATTGTAAATTAAAGCAAAAACTAACTCCAAAAATTATATATTTATAAAACAAACAAACACAACAAACAACTACAACAACAAAAAAAACCTTCCAAAACAAATTTGCACAACCAGATACATTCACTTCATTCATTTTTTTTTTTAAACAACTCTATAAACGAAAAAAGGAGTAGGCTGAAGCTGAAGCTTATTTTTGCCTACCCTATGTAGTCCATCAGATTTCCTGGAATATTAGTCTTACAAAAACCAAAAGGAGAAAAAAGAAAACAAAAGAAAACGAAAGAAAACGAAAACACCCAACAAAATGCGCTTTACATTATTTTCAGAATTGATTCACGATTTATTCATTCATTCGTATTATCATAATAATAACATAACATAATATGTTAATATGTTATAGTATAACATAATGTTAAACGAACCTGCAGGTGTTTTGCAGGGACTTTTAGAGGAACAGAAAAAAAGATGTATCTCCATCCCCGTCACCTCAACCTCACCCCACCGCGAGTGAGACTCACCCCCAGCAGCACTCGAGTGTAGAACCAACGCTCCACCAGGAAGGCCATGTAGAAGTGCACGAACAGGAAGGCGTTGATGCCCAGCCATACCAGCTGCGGCGACACAGTCAGCACATTACATTGGCGAAAATATTTAATATTAAATGCAGAAAAAAACAGATCCTTGGTGGGGAAAATGAAGATTTTTTGTCAGAAAATGTTATTAGTTTTAGTTAATTTTATTTGAGTAATAGCAAAAAGGGTGAGTTTTTTCTACTGGGATATGGTTGAAATATTAGGAAGACGTTGAAAGAGGGATACATATTTATTACTTTACTTTTTTGATTGTGTAGTGTCCAAAGTAAAAAAAAAAAAAAAGGATTTTATTGTCAGATTTTGCAGAACTCTTTTAAGAGAAAAACGTCTTTCTTGCGCTCACTGTATCTAACTCTGTTTTAAGCCATCATCTGTTCTGTTATTTCAAATAATTGTTCATATTATGTAGTATATGCATTTTAAACGTCCTGAAAATGCAAGTTATTATTTAAGGCGCATCACAACTATTGCATCACGTTTTACGTTACCTCAAAATATCTACCCCAAATCAAAAACACTTAGACTTACACTTTTTACTGCTTATCCTCCAAAATTCTTGCAGTCACATCTCAACATCTAATCAAAGTCTGTACACTTTTGACAATTGATAATAGTAATAATAATTATTTTTATAAGCTAATTTAATCAGAACCTTGGTAAAATAAAACGAGTGGAACTCCAGACAAGAGAAAAGCCAGATTTTCATCTTGGGCCTTCCGACCGTACTTACTATAACAAAAGTGGAGAGTCCCTCATTGGCGGCAAAGTTCCCCATGGTGCTCTAAGTGCATTTGTGGACTCACAGGCTTAGACGGGAGGGTAAGTGTGACAGCAGGGAAGGAAGCAGGAAATAGTGTGAGAAAAGCTCAGTGGATCGCTCACTCATTCGCTAACCTTAAAGGGGTGCAGAAAACCAGGAAGCAGCTGCTGGCGTAGTTCTGAGGAGGTGGTCATCTGCGTAAATCGCAGTGATGCTAACCCTCGACACTGGACTTTTGAAATTGCAGTCAGAATCTGAGGAAAAAATGTGTTTAGAGGCATTTTAAATGAAAGTTTCAGCTAACTGACAATATGGTGCCCTGGTAGCTCCTGTTCGCCTCACATTGTTAGCCAGCCTTAAGTTAGTGCTGAATTCCTGAATAAACCTTTTTTTCTGGCAGTCATATCATTTTTTCTTTCTTTAATATAAGCCATTTATGTTTAAATTAACTAAGTACCACTCTGAGCTTGCTAAACTAACTCTTGTCTGCAGTTACGACTTGTTGAAATAATGTGCAGCTGCTGGAAGTGCCCTGGTTGGATGCAATAGAAGGCTTTTTTAACTCAGTGACCCACTTTGTTTGCTTGTAAAGCGGCAGGCCTAACTGGGTCTAAGGCATGTTCCCACATACCCCAACGACCACGCCCTCCTGTGATTGGTTGTGTTTGTCAATCATTCATTTGAAGTAATGTGTTCAGGAAACAGAACTTTAGTCTGGGAGCATTTTTCCAGTAAACAACTACTTTTATTTCAAATTAGGAGTGAGATAAAAATGCTGGATGGAGTTTGACTGATGAAGTGCCTCTTTGCCGCCGACTTCAACGGTCAGAACGAGGACTTCCAACTAGAAGATGTTTTCACGTTTTCAATGTCAGACATCGAGACATTATTTTCAATCATTCTATAAGCGAGTTCCCGTGTGTTAGGCCTGTCACCACTGGATCACAGGTGACCGTTACAAAGGAACTTAACGGTCTGTGCGTACAATGTGATTTCTGAGGCAGAGGAAACGGCAGATTTCTAAAGATGAAGTGCAGCACAAACCTCTATTGCTACACGCTTCCTCTTTTTTCTCCAGCTATGGCGGTGAAAGAGGAAGACCTGAACCAACAAAGCAGCTCTGGCACAAATGGTGAAAATGTGGCTAAATGCAGAAGCACCTGTTACTATGACAATGCAACCACATCGTGGAGGGGAAGCTTTTCAATCTAGAATATTTATATCCCCTCACCACTCCGTCGTAATGATTAAAATGTGGCCTGCTAGCTGCATGCTAATTAAAAGGCTTCTGCTGTTCGGTTCTGCAAGCCCTCGAGAGGTCATTGAGGACTTCTGAGGGTGCTGTCATTCACTGCGTTTGGCAAACCTCTGTTTTTGAGTTGAGTTTAAAGAAGTTCTGAAGCCTCTGTTCCAGCAGGGGCTCAGGGTCTAATTTCTGGCCGTCTCACAGGGCTGCTACTTTCTCGAAGGCTGCCAGTGAGACGTTATGTGGGGCAATTGCCGGCTGTTACTGTCGTCCGGTTGCTTTGACAGTCTTCCGCTGTTTGAGCCGACCTCTTGAGGACCTTAGGCCCTGAGATAATTATAAGGGCGAGGTCCGCTAAGAGGATTCCACCTCAAGCGCTGAGGTTGCCGCAGCTTTCACATCGCAGCGCAGTTTGATCAAATTCTATCCGGATTGTTGTTGGATTATGTAATTGTCCCGATTAAAAACATGTTGTGCAATAGAGACTGCGTTCATCAGAACCCATCAAGCACCCTTTCCATCTTAAAAATAAAAGTTGGTGGAATCTTTGCTGTCGGGGTGAAAGAGAGGCTGGGGCTGTTATCTCGGCTTACGGATTCTGGGTTTAGACTACAATCGGACCTTCCCAGAGGATTATTTCCGATCAGATCACTGACGGGGCTCCAGAGGGATTACATCCCATAGATTCACATGACTTGAGTCCAAGGAAGCAACTTTGCTGGGCAAAGTTTCCCTGGAAAGACGTTTAAATGGAAGGTGACCTCGATGCAAAATGCATCAGGACCATTTTGGTGTTCTGCTGCCCCCTAGCTGGTGACCACAGGTGAGGGCCCATTACTGACACAAATATTGAGGTCAGTTCAACAGGTATAATCCCTCCATGCAGGTCATAGGCGTTAACATCGAACCGTTTACTCTCAAGAAGCAGCATAATCTTACAAACCCTCGCCCACAAACACGTGGTTATGGGGGGGTTCCTGACACAGCGCCGTGTTTCCCGGCGTCCCACTTTATGTGCCGCCGCAAACTTTTTATTATCCCCTTTTCATCCCCATTGTCCCACATTCTAGGACCGTGGCTCTGACGTAGGACCAAAATCTCCCTATGAGTGATGGTGCCAGAGCAAATAGGTGCTGATTGCATTATTTGCCCCATGCTGAGCTGAGCATCAATAGCAACACTGTGCTAAAATTTAGGTCCCTCAGTTATTGTATTGCAAAAAAAAAAAAAAAAAAAAGTATGTTTTAAGAAATGTATTTTTTTTTCTTTTAAAATTGATTTTATTTATTTTCATTGACTACTAATTTATCTTGAATAAGTGCTTTTGGCCTGACTCTGGGTACCTCAGAAAGTTTTCCTTGTTTTTTTTTTTTTTATCTGTTGGACGGTAGTGGTGTTTGTTTGTTGGCCAAACGCACCTCAGGGCTCAGCCAATGGCCACAAACAAGCACGTCGGGATGGAACCCAACTCCTTCGCTTGTACCGCTGCTTAGATCTCGCAGGTTCATCCTTGAATTTTCTGCTCTGCCTCTCCAACCGACGTCGACTCCTTGGCAACAGCAGTGCGGAGATCAATAGCGTCAAGAACCGAACTCAAAAGAAATGAAGTGCAGTTCCAGGAAGTGTTAAATAAGTGGGTGGCAAAGCAGAGGTCACATATAGATTTTTCTCTATTGCGTCATTAAATCTGTTATTAACTTTTACACTGCTGTTGTGAATTTATTCACAATTGAAATAAGACTTCAGGACTTTGCAAGTAGTTACCAGGATTTCTTGAGAAACTAGAGCATAAAATGCACTTTGACTAGAACTTTTTTTGTGGGGTGTAATTGCCATTAGAGCAATATCTGCATTTTTCGGAGTAAAGAAGTGTCAGAAAAAGCAAAGCGAGCATGGAGTGGTCCACTAGGCTGCTCAGACTTCTCGCCGGGCAGGACGTTGACGCTTGTGCATTGTGCAAATAGGTCGGTGTTGAGGTCACAGTCACCACACAGCAGATTAAACCTAATCCGCTCCAAGCTTAGGGAGGGAAAATCACGAGAAGGCCTTTCGACGAAATTACACACCATGTGAGCGTTGCTTTTGGTGCAGGCTGCCAACCTTCGACAGTCGGCACCAAAACACTGTAACCGAGTAAATATTGAAAGGCCTGTCAAGGAGTTAATTTGTGGGGATTAGTGGGTCATCGTTGCATATTCACCCTTTACTTAGCCCCCTTATTATTCATGTATCTCAGCCCTATGTGGAGGAATTACTCACCTCTCCTTAAGGAAAAACTTTTCTTAGAACATAACGAGAAACTGGTGGCTAATGAACATCATGGTCGGATTCCATTACGAGTCGCTGGCAACCCTGTGGGCGACTCGTCACGCAAATGTGCAGTTTCATCGGGTCAGATTAACATCCGTGCACATGATCCCTGGGCCGTGGTTATGCATCACGGCAATAGATAGCCGCCACAAAGTGTTCGTGAGGGGCCGTCATGAACGACACTTGAGGACGCACACAGAGCAGCAGGGCTACAGGTTTAAAAACAATATATAAGTCCACAGCGCCAAACATCTGTTTCAATGTCTATCACAGGAATATTACGGAATAACACGTAAGAACTGCGATGCAGACCTCTTGATCACTAATGTTAATGCTGCTAATTTTAGCACGACAGCCATTTCAACTCACGATAGCTCATCAGAGCTGATGTTAGGCTACATTAGCACCCACAGCATTGAGATTGTTTTGTTAGCTGGCGTTAGAGCGACCGAAATCTGTGTAACATCACGCCAGTTTGCAGATGATTATGTATTATGTATTGTGGAATCTTACTATGAGCTCATTGTGGTGATGCAGCAGCAAGATTGCATCAGCCAGTGTTAGCATGATACCTTTGTGACCATTTTGTTGCAAAACACTCCCTTATTTTGGCATAATTTTTCAAGAATTTTTTCCCCTTAAACCACAGCAATGCGACCATGCTAGTCTTCCATGAAATTTCCCCTTTGAACTCTGCACGCGCTGCTACATGAGCCTCCTGTTTTGCAAATGAACAGAATTTCAATCTTTCCATGCGGATGTCGTTTGTCAGTGGTGTTCTCAGCAACAGGAGCGTCCACCACCCTACAAGCTGTCGGTCTGCAACCAGGCAGGAGCATTGATATGCGGTGAGGACAGACCAGTAGTGATGAGATCTACATGCCGCGGTCGGACTGATCCTGCAGATCTGCCCAGATGCACGTCTGAGAGGGTGAGGGACTCATTCTGTCACATCTTGTGTTTCTCATTCTGCGTCTTTTAAGCTATAGTCGTGTTCGCTCTGAATTATGCATTTTTACCCCCCAAGCACCACCACCACCACCAACACCACCGCAGCCATCTGTCTGCCAGTTCAGCGCTAACTGTGTACGGGCACGTGGCGATGCACAAAAAAAAAAAAAAAGGCCAACGTCTGACACGCAAATGCACTTAAATTTTACATTCAGATTGATTGATTGCTCTCGTGGTATTTGCCCTTTGGAGGGTTGAACTGTCACAGTGGTTGCAGTTTGGTGAAGTGCTCCTACAGCCCAAGCCTCAGAAGTAAACATTCCCCCTAAAATCCATCCACTTTAATTCACATGTACATCCGGGAAAGTCCTGAGTTCTTATGCAGCCGTGAGAACTCTCTTATATACAGTCCACCCTTTGACCCAGGACAGTAGAAAAGTTTCTCGCGAAATCGTGCCACATCCCTCATCTCATCTCAGCGGGGGCCCAATCAGTCAGAGGAAGGAGGACGCATCGACTCGTGCTGATTTGAGTCATGCCTGCTGCCGGTAGTGGAGTGATTGCCGAGCGATCACTTGAAAAACGTCAGCGAGCGGAGCAGACAGAGGAGCACACGGTCGGCGCCTTGCAGCGGCGCACAGACACCAAATGGGCCGCTCTGGGATTTAATGGGATTAGGAGAGCAGGGCGAGCGCTGATCCGAGGTGACTGCTCTTTCACACATAGCCGCTCGCTAACAGCGGCCGCCTGGGGCAGGTGGGAGCAGGAGGTGAGGGAGGTGGGTGGATCTGCCTTTTATGAATCTGCCTTTTTGTCTTGCTAAAAGTCAGGAGAGCTTTTCTAAAGTAAATTTTAAAAAAGTCATTATTATTAAAACGTCCCGTGTTGTGCTAAATGGGGCGCCAATTCTGCTCCCAGGTTGGTGCCAACCACCATCATCCAGGAAGGTGTTGGCTCCGCCTTGCTGTTTCTGTCCCCTTCCAGACATGTTGAAGGTCCAACAGAGCATCAGTTCACAGTAGGAAAGCTGAAGTCATGAACGCCTGATGAAATGTCTCCCCATTGGTAAAATTTTCCCAGGCATTTACCTAAAATAAAAAAAAATAAAAAAACAAAAAATCATGGGGCGGGGGCTTATCAGTGAAGGCTTTGTACATTTGAACAAAAGTGGGCAAACAAGGTGTATTTATTGTGGTGGCAGTAAAGGGGAGTCTCATGGTTCCCTGGGAAGAGTCTTTGGCCAAAAATTAAAAAGATAAATAAATGGAAGTTTGCTCAGCTACGAGGTGGTTTTTTGGCTTCCTTGAAACACTGGCAGAAGGCATTTCCTCAGTAGCCCAGTTCAAAGTGCAGAAAGGCCAAGGTGGGGGCACTGTTGGCTGTTTGCAGGCTCAACCCTTTCTACGAAACACTATATACGCTCAGTGACGCAAAATGTATATCGAAACTACTTTTACCAATCATTATCAGCGTAGTTTGCGATGTGCTTTCAGGAAAATTTGGATTTTGTGTGTAATTGTTTCTTTACAAATTGTTTTCTACCTAAACGAGTACAAACAAACAACAACAACAACAACAACAACAACAACAACAACAAGACAAACTTTGAGGAATTTGAACGATGATTCAGAGTTGAGTGGTAAAGATTTCCCGTCCTTCTAATGTATTCAATCACTCCACTCCACTTGGTCCACTGCTGATGTCCAGCTGGCCGATGACACGAAGCCAGGTGGTGGAAAATCTCCCTACAGAAGAGGAGGGAGTGGAGGATGAGGAGGAGGAGGAGCAGGAGCAGGAGGAAGAGGAGGGGGCGGAGGCAGAGGCGAAGCTGTAGTAGCTGCACTGGAGCGTCCCTGAACGCAGCTCTCCAGTTGAGCTCCGCGGCTGCGTCTGTCCACATCGGCTCCGCTCCGACCCATCGACCGAGCCTCGGCAGGGAGCTCACCCGGACTAACGGCAGCGTCCCCGGGCTACGGTCTGCGCCGAGGAGTCGCTCTCTTCTCCCGCGGGTCCCAGGAACGGCAGCGGTGTCACGTGTGCCCTCCAATCGGCGAGGTGTCGAGGTGAGGCTGGCTCGTGCACGTGTTCCTCGGGCAGGTGTGCGCGCGCCTCTCTGAAAGTTGTCTTTAACCAGTCAACAGGGAGGGAGCGATTAGCATTAGCTGCACTGACCATTTTGCTAATGAGAGACTTTTTTCTTTGAACTAGACGTTCTGTCAGCTTTTTTTAAACACACAAATTGAATTGAATTTATTTTGGCATCCTTATGTTTTGCATTATCAATAGCCTTACAAATTATATAATTAATTGTGGGCTGGTGGGCTGGATTTAAAGAAGTTAACTTACATATGCACATTGTAGTATCTTGGATAGATAGATACTTTATTCATCCTTCACAGGAAATTGACTTGTTAATTTAATTATGTTTAATAAAGTTAAATTTCCTGTGAAGGATGAATAAAGTATCTATCTACTGTATCTTGTTGTTGTTGTTGTTGTTTTTGGGCTTATCCTTGTAGGAATTTTGACCCTGCCCTACTCCAATGTCTTCAACTTTTTGTCCGTACCCAAACTCTCCATGCAAAATGTCAGTTTTCTTACATTTGTAACGCCATATATTCGTTGTCTCACAGATCCCAAAGGGGCCTGACTTTACATAACGCTCACACTAAGTGATTCAATGGGAAGAGCTTTGCTGTCTTTTTTCTTTTTTCTTAAAGATAGACAGATGCAAATAACAGCAGTGAAGTTCTGAAGTTCTGAACAGCCATAACTAAGTTTGTCCCAATTACATCCCTCCTTCTGTGATCGCTGTGTTAGAAGAGATAAGACAAGACTTTAAAAGCCGACCACACCATCAGGCAAGCGAGAGGGCAGCCAGGACGTTTGCCCACAGCTGTGTTCGTTCCCTCACTGCGTCGTGAACCTACGTCCAAATACTGTTCCGCAGGTCCCTCGAGACAGTAGGCGGGGTGCTCTTGCAAAAGCTCCACCGTTCGTTTTTGTTGCAGCAAAAACCTGGAATCTCCTGATTTCTCCCAAGTCATGTGAAGTCAAGGGCAGGCAGGTTTATCATCACTTACTACACTGTTTATCTCTCATAGATGACACCGAAGTACTCGGAGGGGTTAGCGCAGGCCGGTACCATGAAGGGGGGGGGGTCAATCTATCAGGACGCACTCAAAAGCTTTTTTTGTGTCACATTATACCGTATAGTGGTCACACCACCACTAAACTGAGGAACGTCTCAGTCATTGATCATCTTTAATGTTGTGTTTTGTCCAATTTTACCCCCTTTTAACTCGTACTATCTTATTCCATTCATCATTTGGAGGCGGAGCTTCCCTTACAGACGTCAGCACATTATATGCGCTCGGAGAAACTCCTGACACTGAAGCGGTGTAGTCGATATTTGTGTGTTGAGAGTATGCGGGGTGTGGCGACGTCATCGACCCCAGAGGGAGTTGATCCTGCAGTCGTCCTTATATCCGTTCCAGCAACCTTTGTTTTTTTTAATATCCCATCAGGCCAGATCAGAGAAACCCCGGGCCAGGCACCAATAAAGCTCTGGATCATGTCTGCAGTTTTCATTGACAGTAAACAACATTGGTTCTTCTGCTGCTCAAACAGAAAACAGTGTAATACACTTTTAAACATGTTTTAAACCATTCACCCCATGCAATTTAGGGGTATCGATCTGATACCAAGTCAATATGGGGATAGTATTGTCGATACCGATACCTGTTACTTTTGCTTGTTTAATGTCATGATGATTGAATAATTTTGTGATTTTGGCCTTAAGTTATGATGGGAATAAAACACGGCAAAGATTTTAGGCAAATAAACATGTTTTTTAATTCACTAAGTACAATACAAAAGAATTTAACAGCATAGTAATAATCAAATGAGTCCCGCTTTACTACACACGATTGTTTCAGTAAAAAATTACTTGCACGAAATTGCAAAAACAAAAAACAAAAAAACAATAAAATATAAACCTAAGGTTTCAACGCCGTGGTTGGACCTCCAGAAGAGAAACTGCAACTAAAGTTTCGATCTCACCATCTGAATATCGACCTGATACCGACACTCACTTTGGTATCCATACTAACGTTGTTCAGTAGTTTCCTCTGAAGGCGACCGTACCTCCCCTCTTCATGTCATCTGAGTTGGAATGAGTGACAAATCCGATTTCCATCAGAATCTGCTGCTCAATGCGTGATAATGGAAGGGGGATTTCTACAGCTTGCCCATCCCTCTAATGTTTAACGTAGTCTATTGTGTAACAGAGGGCCGCTGTGTGCTGAGGCGGAACATAACGCGACTAAAGATGTGTACGTCTGGCATCAGACAGCAGCTCACACATCTCATGTCTCCTGACCTTTTACCGCCACGTTTTTGCAATTATCCTGGAAGAAAGCTTCGGGCGTCCGCTGTCCCCCAGCCGGGGCCAAGGATGATTACGTTTTATACTTGCGAAAGGGCAACGACGCTGATAAGAATATGGGATAATTTGTTGTTGCGCGTGCATATGTGTGTGTGCTAGTGTGTGTTGTTAGGGTGAGGCAGCCAGAGATCTCACAACAAGCAAAAAAATTTTTTTTTAAAAATGTATGTTTGTATGTATATATATGTGTGTGTGTGTGTGTGTGTGTGTGTGTGTGTGTGATTTTGTCCTGGTAACTTACCTACTTACTTACTTACAGCAGCCCCCTGGTGGCTGGATGCAGAATAGTTTCACAGAGCTTTTCAGAACCAAGATTGTCGTGCTAGAAGTGCAAGAAAGTTGGCCGGAATTGTCTCACCAAAGTTGCGATTTGTTGCTTCGTAAGTTTTGTAATTTTTTTTTAATCGTTAATATGATGGGCTGCAGTCTTTACATGATTGAAAAAAACAACCCTCCAGCAGTCCAGGGTGTGGTCTTAACCTTTACCCCCTGCTATTGTTTCCACGTCGGTGTGCACATGATCAGTAATGACCCGCCGCCACGGATACCAGGGGCCACTTGCATAACACTGCCGTGATTACAGTGGATGCCGCCGCTGCCGTGCTCTGGCGTCACCGCTCGGGATCGGGTTTACATGCATCGCCGCATGTGACACCCTGTGGATCGAATGTAGCCGGCCCGCTCGGGTCTGTGCGTTGCATATGTGTGCGTTGTGTTTGTGCGTGTCTGTCTGTGTTTCCCAAGGCACTACATGAACTCTGATGGGTGGATGTTGCGCAGATAAGACCTATCGCGGCTGCAATCTGTACATGACGGTTAAAGTCACCGCCGCAAAGTCCACCAGCATTCGTGCGCGTATGTGCGTGTGTGTATTTGTGTGTCATGGAGACACGTCGTTCCTGCACAACACATACAGACAGAACTCTGTGGCATTTCACTCGTGGAAAAGTTTTTCGGAGAAAACGTCTTGCTGAAATTTGATGCTTTTGATCAGTGAGATGATGTTTGACAGATTTTCACGCTTTGCGAGGTGGATTTTCCCCAGTTTTTATTTCATGTCCCGTTGATAGAGCTGCATTGCAAGGTCAAAAGTGTCCTGGCGTCTGCCGCACGCATTTAAAACACGCGTTGACTTGCTGTGGGAAAATGTTTAAGCAGCAGGTATTCTGTCGTCTCATTCCAAGTAGCTTCCAGTTGCTAAGCGGCAAAACTCACTGTGCCCTCTGCAGCACCTGAAGCGACTTGTTCAGGTGTATAAAAAGATTAACAATCCCTTTGCTGCCACTTCCAATTATGTTTCAATTCATCACACAAAAGTGGGTGTTGATTATTGCTCCTGTCGCTCAATACGTGTGAGTGCTGACACGTGAGCACACAGACTCGTGGCTCCAGCCGGTATCTGATTGGTCCACGCTCCCTCCCTGGGTTTAATGGCCACTCTGGTATCTGTAGGAGGGTTATGGACTCTCACTGTGGACATGGTTTTTCGTTGCTGTAAAAGCTGGATCTAAAACAACTGCACTTTTTCCGAAAGAAGTGAAAGTTCCAAATTTCTGGGTTTTTTTTTTGTTTGTCACCTCTGCCCTTTCAAATCGAACCGCAAGACCCACTTTTTTTAGATTGCCGTTCAACTCTGACTAGAGCAATCTTGTTTTTTGGTGTACTTATTTTGTCTATGTACCTCTGGAAGACTTTTAACACCCTACAGCACTGAAGTGCTCTGCTGTTAAGTTTCCGTGCGTTGTTTTTAGCGCTTTATGGAGACTTATGGTACCTTTCTGTGATAGTAAAGGTCTATACAAATGAATTGGTTTTGATTTTAATTAGATTTTTACCATGAACTGAATTCATGAACTGATTGTTGGTGTTTTTCTTTTCTACATGTTGTTTTCGCACCTTGTTTCAATGTTAACTTCGGTTTTCCTTGAGGCGAAGGTAACGTCGAAACATGTCAAGGTACGAAAACAACATCTCAAAAAAGAAAAATACCAACAATCGGATATATGTGAAATGAAGACATCGTGAAGATGCTTCTTCTGGAAGAGTCTTACAACCACATCTTTACCTTGTGAAATCGTTCATATTGATTAGCTTTTTATTAATCAATGTTAATCACACTCTCACATACACACACACATTTTGGACCTTTTGTAACAATGACTATAATCATCTTTAATGACTTGAAGGTCATAAGACGCTGCACAGTAGGCGATGCAAACGACTTCCCTCCGCTTCACCTGCACCAGGTCGATAAATCGGTTGGTAAGACGGTGAAAAGGCGGCGTCTGAAGCAAGAACGTGGTCCTGGTGT
This sequence comes from Thamnaconus septentrionalis, assembly GCA_009823395.1. Taxonomy (NCBI): domain Eukaryota; kingdom Metazoa; phylum Chordata; class Actinopteri; order Tetraodontiformes; family Monacanthidae; genus Thamnaconus; species Thamnaconus septentrionalis. Next base: position 3,175,126 of record CM020501.1, on the reverse strand, counting down.
CCCGCTGGCGGGATGGTTTAAGGTGGAGCTGCTATGGATTTACCTGTCAGCCACCCTGAAACTTCAACGGCAGCCGGTTGGGCGGTCTGCGGTGGTGGGTGGCATTCGATCCGACCGCCTCCACCGCTCATTGCAGGGGCTCCCGGTAGCCTGGGCAACCGGCGAGTCGTGTTTTTTTTCTCCTTTCTTCTTCTTCTCCTTCTACTTCTTCTTCTACTTCCCAGCGGAGTGCCGCTGCATTCATCAGTGGGATGAAGCTCGCGGTAGAAGTTGTCAGGGGAATTAGAGACAAGATCCGAATTCCGAGAACCAAAGGAAACAATCCCCCTTTTTTCTTCCTTCCTGTTTTTTCTTCCAATTCTCCGAATCCTTCTCTGGTTGAAGTCACTGGAGGTTCCCCACCAGTTAAACCATTAGACCAAAGCGTGCAGCGCAGCCATGTCCCTGCATATGGATATTATACTCCATGGTCCTAGTAGCGACTTCCACCGCAATGTTTTTTTTTCCCTAATACTCTCGAGTTTTAACGATTGATTGATTGTGATTCTGTCCGTTCTTTTCTTTTTGAAAATCTTAAAATTTTGTCCGCTCACAGTCTGAAATTCATAAACGGTAATTGGGTTAAGTCGTGACGCATGAAGTTCGAATTGAATTAAAACCTTGCGATGGGGGCAAGGAAAATACTCGTCCTTATTGGGTTAAGTTGTTTGTACTGGGAGCTCGGAGAGTCACGGCCGCATCACCTTTATCGATGAACGCAGCCGCAGAGTGATTGATCCCATTGAGGAAAAATGTAGGACTTTTCCCGCAACGCTGTTATTGGCACGCTCATAACTTCTCCTGGTTTTGCAACTCCACCTGTTTGAACGTCTCAGTTGGGCAACATCAGACGGAGTAGTTGACTGTGAACTCCGTTAAACAGGTGAGTGCAAACAGGATGGACTCAGTCAAGCTCCTCAAGTTAATTGGCTGTGAAAAATCTGGAGAGTCGAAAACCGGGGGAGAATGCAGCTCTCTGGTTCCTCCCACTCCTCCCCCCACTGGCCTACCGGTCACATGCGCGGCGGGCCTTCCCCACCACTTCCAAGGGACACAAAGAGCAAAAGACCAAAGTTTCGGGAAACAAACCAGCGGTTTGTTTCCCGAAAAAAGAGGTTTTCACAGAGGACACAAAGGTTTCTTTGTCGGAAAAACGTAATTTTTGGCGCATTCCTCAAAATCCCTGGTCTATTTTTGCACTGAGCGACTTTGTGATGCAGACTCTTTTGACGGAGTGTTGTGTTTTGTGTTTTTTCGCCATCTCGATTTAAAGCCCCCGCCTTTCCCTCCGGTGTTCCTCGTTACTTATTTATCGCCCCAGGTTTTATTGCTTGTGTTTCTGCAAGTCAAGTCGTCCGCTTCTCGTGACACCCGCCGCTGTCGATTGGAGGGCGAAGACTATGTTCCCGTGTGTCAGACAGCGCGTGGATGAGAGTCCCATGTGCTGACGTGTTTCTAGTCCAGTTCGTGTTTCTAAAGCCACCACAGGCCAAATGGATTGCCAGAAACACTCAGGTGCTTCTCCAAGGGGCTCGGCTCGTTGATGAGCGAAGTCTATTTTTACCCCCATCTTGAGTCCCTGGGTGATCTGAGGCCTTTGGATGACTCGCAACTATTTCTTCAAATCCTCCGGTGCCACTAAAGGTTGAGGTGGGGATTACTCCTGTGTGAGTTCACACACGGCTACAAAAAGTGACTTAGTTATATTCACCTACCTCGGTTTTCGTTTTCCGTCTTGACCCTTTAATCCTCTGTCGGGATCAAGATATCGATCTAAGGCCCTGTCCACACGGGAACGTTTTTTGGTGGAAACGGTAAAGTATTTAACCGTTACGGCGTTTCGTCCACATGGCAACGGCATTTTGGGTCCCCCGAAACAGTATTTTTTGAAAACGGGTCCCAGAGTGGGAAAATCTGACAACGCCGTTTCGTCGTTGTCACATCGTTGTCGTCTGCACAGTGAAAACGGCTTTTCCTTGTAAAACAATTATGTTATCGCACTGTCACTGTCATGTGACAAGGCATGCAGCGGCACAAACGACAACGATAGCGGCCAGCGGAGTTGTCTTTGTATCGCAGGCGCTTCAAGATTTGTTGGCAATATTACTACAAAAACCTCACAAAACCCCAGACTTTTTTTTTCTACTCGCCATTTTTGTTTTCTGTGTGTTTAGTGTGTAGCGGAAACGCCCTCTTTCTAAATCGTGGGTCCGGTGGCTGTGTCAGCGTCTGTTAACAGCGCCACGTTTCGGTGTGGCATACGCATTACATCGTTTTCACCCACCGTTCCGTTTCCATCTGTCAGCGTGTGGACGCGACTTTTTTCGACCCCGGGAAAGAAAAAAGAAACGGCAACGTTCCCGTGTGGACAGGGCCTTAGTCTCTTGCGGATCACCCTTGAAACGCACCTTGAATCGGTTTCAGCTTGTTTAGAGTTTGGCCGACCAATGAGAATAGGGTTCAGACAGAAACAATAAGCTAACGTTAGCCATGGAGTACATACAGTGGAAGGATCCGATCAGCTTCCAAGCTGTTAGATTTTTTTTTTTTAGGGTATTGTGGTTGGAATGAAATTAGCTGCAGTCGCGGCACGATGCTAACGTGCGCTGCCGCGTCATCCCCTCCGTGACCATATGGCTCGACATGGTGAGTCGCCGCAGTTCAGCAGGCTAAGCTGATTAGAGTAATGAGCTTTGAGCAGCACGAAGATCTAATACTGCTGTTTGAGGAGGGGTACGTGCGGGCGCATCAAAACGCCTCCTTGTTCTCCGCTAAAGCCACCAATTATCCGCCCTCATCGTCGATGATCAGTTTAAAAGATTCATTGGGCTCGGCAGAAATTCTCTCCCGTTCTTCTACCTTCAGACTTAATGAGTCAGTCAGCCAGAACATATGTTGGGTTCATTTTTCTTAATCATGAAACATCTTTAAGCTTTGCTTTTCACTTATTCTCCAAAGCGCCTCCCACCGTTCAACATCATAGATGTGACTGTTGTACAACAACTTGTTTTTATATTTTCTGTGTTAATACGCATGTGTCAAAACTCAAGTCAGGTTGCCAGTTTGCGTTCAGTGGTGAAATCAAAATCAAAATCTTTTATAAAAATGGTGGCTGAAAAAACAACGAAACAACGTCGTTTCAACTATTAGTTTTGTCTCGGATGAATTGAATTTTTACACCATCTCCAGGCATAAAAGTGTGAGTTGTAAGTAGTGGGAACTGGAGCAGGAGGAAGTCACACCGCTAAAACACAATTAGCCTACTGTTTCCCCCCCCTCTTTCTCCCAAACACATGCAACCTTCAGGCGGCTTTAAATTTACTGTTTGCTCGTGACGACCTGGCCAGAAAAAACACAACACCAAAACCAACGACAACAACAACAGTGGAATCTTAAAATGTTGCACCTGCTTTATTTATTTTTTTCATCTTCTTATAATAAGATTTTTTGCATGTCCCTGCAGGATGCTGCTGCCGTGGTCGTGGTGGCGGCTGCTGCTCCTGCTCGGCCTGCTGCCTCTGGGCGGCTGCAGCAGGATCGTGGTCCAGGACATCATATATAAAGAGAAACACAGCCAAGGTGAGCAACAAACGCCGCGTCTTCAACAGGTCCTCCCCACCGCCCCTCTCCACCTCTATGGGTGCGATCCTGCGAAGTCTTTAAGAAAAAAAAAAAACTTTCTCAGCTCAGCCTGGCTCGCCAGATTTTTCTCCTTCGCTGGCGTAGGTGAGAAAATAGTCCAGTTGTCAGTCTCGGCGGGACTCCTCACGTGCACAAAAGGAGGAAAAACACACTTTTATACCTTTTAAATGAAGGCTGTACACCATTCATTCAGTTGCAGCGCATTCAGTCTGACGGCCAATTATCCTTATCGGTGGAGGGGAGGCAGAGTGGTGGGGGATGCAGCGGTGGGGGCAGCCGCCAGCTGTGTCCGGCGTTTTATTTCCGCTCTGCTGGACGTGTCGGCAGCTCGTCGATGCCCCCCTTCCCCAAACCCCCACCCTGCTGAGCTGCGGCATCGCTAATTGCTTTCCACCAGACAACCTTTTTCCATATTCCCATTTTCCCATTTTCCCACAACGCGTCCGCAGCTGCAGCAAACGCAAAAGCAGCAGCAGCAGCAGCTCATTGTTTATTCATATTATTTCTACTTAATCAGCTGACAGGGTTTGAATGTGCAAGAGTTAATTAATCATTAAAAAAATATATTTACTGTTGCAATTAGTT